>JAKGSA010000089.1:0-71676 GCA_033558755.1 Philaethria dido | reverse complement strand
CGGACTTCCGACCGCTCCCCAGGGATCTCCTCACCCTACCCTCTTCCTAAGCCGCTGCCGCAGGTCGCGGATCGCCTAAGCTGGGCCTCCCCCGAGTAATCGAGGGTCTCACCCGGCTGGGCTGATCGCCCGGGCAGCTCAAGGCTTATCCTCACTTCTCCCCACTCCCCCAACCCGGGAAAGGATCCCCTAGAACGAGTCCTCATAGGGCTCCCCAAAGGACCGACCCATATTGATGGGTCGAGATTGAAAACCTCGGTGAAGAGGCAACACGCCCCGGTGCCGAGTCCCCTCCCCCATGCACGGGGAGAGAGAAGACTACTGTTACTGTGTTCTTTACGTGTAAGAACTTTCGAGTCGAAAAGCAGTCTGTTCGAGTACTCTTTCTTTTCGGTGAAATATAATTAATTTTTACACCGAATGACCGTTTTATTTACCCTAACCTCATACAATTATAGATTTTATTTAGTTGTATATTTTATAATATTTTCATAAGACTTGTATTTAAATTATTATATGGAATTTAATTATATCCTTACTAATATTATTATATAAATTCGGTGCAATTCTTGTCTGTCTGTCTGTTGGGCGCTTTCACGCCTAATCTACTGAACCGATTTTGATGAAATCTTCAGTGGCAAAGATAGAACTGAACTTGGGAAAGGACATAGGATACTCTTTTTATCGCGAAAAATCGATAGAGGGGGCTTGAAATAGGGAATGAAAGTCAGGCGGAAGTTCCCTTATTGTCAAACATAGTACCCAGCGTAAGATTGTTTAACTGTTTTTACAACTTTAATAATATAACCACTTAACCAATTTTGACAAATAGTCTAGACCTTGGGAAAGACACTATAGGATACTCCTTATCCTATCGCGCGATATAACACTTTCACGCGGGCGAAGCCGCGGGCGGAAAGCTGGGGCGGCTTACATATTTTTAACATACAGATATGCCAGCAATATAAAGCATAAACAAGGGAGGATTTATTCCCATTAAAGTTACATTTTTCGGTCAACATTTTGCATGGACATGTGATAACTGACAATCTGATCTTGTACTTATTATGTTTAATTACTAGCTACTTAGATTATATATTGTTGCTTAATTAATAAATAACGTTGCTACATGAGTGAGTTTAAATTTTATGCACAGGTTCATGTACTTTATATGTAATTCATAGTATAACATATGTTTGAATGTATTCACTGTAAACTTTTGATATAATGAAAGCTTACAAAAAGCCTACTAACTCTTACAAGACGTTAAAATAGAAACCTTGTAACACGTACATTAGTTATTCACCTTAACGCCTCTGAGGGATGAACTGAGCCGCAAATTATCAGATTTTCCGACTGTTAATTAAATTTATATGTAAATTAGTTGTGAGCAGTAGGGTAGGAAAAACAAATTTACATTGTGTAACCTACTCTATTAAAGAATGCAATTGTTCGAAGTGGGTTCTACGTACATTTTTACACTTTTAAAGCATGGTCATATATTCTAAATATACCTAAATATAGGAAGTAATAGGAATTCTTTTCCGCAACATGTACTATTGAAAAAAAAAAAAATTTTTTTTCTTTTTTTTTTTTTCACGCTTCACGCTGTAACCCGTATATAGCAGGGTAGACAGAGGGAACCAGAGAATCTAGTGTTAAGACATTCTCTTTCAACAATTCCGTTCCCCACTTTCCGCCGAATTGAGGCATTGTGTGTTGAGTGGCGGAACTCAACGCCGCGCTTTGCCTTGTTACCAAACCCAAGAAATGAAAATACTAAATTTTACATTTCCTGGAGTGGGAATCGAAGCCACAACCTGTTGAGAATACAATCGCACGCTTGTGCCTTTCCGCCAGGACAGGCGCAAAAATATAATTAGTAAGTAAATTATTAATTTATTGACATTGAATATAAAATTATACAATAGTAAGGTAATTGTAAAGAAACATAGTAAGAATTTGTCAAAATTTATCTGCGTAATAAATATAACGGTCAGCCAATTATTTACACTGTGACGGGAAAGTGAGACTCGCCTCTAGAGAGAGAGCGCTTTAATTTATGGACACTTTTCCTCTGGAAATTGCTTAGACATACACTACATTGTAAAAATGGATTTCAACAAGCGCAAGAAACGCCGAACATTAAATTTGATAAAGCTGACTCTAATCAAGAGGGCGAGCTGCCTACATTCTTTGTACATTTTGCTTAACCTTTTGCGTCCATTTTTATTTTTATCATCAGTTGTACATATTTTCTTACAAATACAAGCACTTTTTAATTTGTATAATCTTAAAAGTAATAAATGATATATTAGCATGTTTAAGCTGGCGCGTACTATTGATCACCCGCACTAGATTTTTTCATCGGTTGGCGCGTAGCACCAACCGCACTGGATTTTCTCATAAGACGGTGCATACCACCGGTGGTTCGTGTGAATGTGCTAAATGATCCATTATAAAAAAATATAAAAAACAAATAGAAATGATTTCAACCTTATAGTTCCCTTTTAACTTATACATACAAAACTAGTTAATACCCGCAACTAAGCTTATGTGAATTTTAGTTTCTCCTTTACTATACTACTTCGCAGGTACTTATGTTTATACATATTGTTGTTTATACATGTTTATACATTTGTTGGTGGTAGGAGGTTCGGTCCCCTCCTCGTCTGGCTCGCGACCACCTATCATGTCAAAGACGAATCGCCAAATATCTTATGATGTGTTCCGGTTCGATGGCATGTAAGCCAGGTTTTCCCCTTTCCCCACCCATCCTTTCCCCAAAATGGTGGTTCCGATAGCGGACTACTACATTATCCTCCCTTTCCATCTGTATCCTCTAGGTTGGCAACGCATCTAGTACATCTCTTGTGTTGTAGATGTTCATGGGCGAAGGTAACCACTTACCATCAGGCGGTCCTTCTGCTCGTTTGCCATCCGGTATCCATAAAAAAAAAAAAAATATATATATACACATTATGAAATATGAAGATATCCATCTCGCTGAACAATACCAGTTGCAATTTTCATATACAATGTTTTTGTGTGCTGATCTTTTATTTCCCCATGAGGCGTTCCAGATTAAGTGAGACATTTGTACGCTAACAAAAAATTCGACCAGGCTCATCCCTCAAATAATTATAATTAAGGTGCTAATTTTCTTGTCTCTTAGACTTCTACTTTATCCATTTTTTAGATTTAAGCCTTCCTGAATAACATATAGCCAAAGAAAACCTCATGTCAAGATTCTATGATCTTTGTTTTCTAACAGAAGTCGAAATATTGTTGATCGTCGGAACTTAAAGTCTTTGTCGTAATATCAGATGCCGAGTGGGTTAATGAAAACAATTAAAAAATAACTTTTCTCTTGCATGGCTGTCGAAACCACGACCTTCTCGCTATCAGTCAAACAGTCCCACTGTGCTATGATAGCCCTAGCCATAGATAACTTCTAATGATAATATTTAGTCATCGAATTTTTTTACACTACACCATTACGACAAAACTTATTTCTAATAGCTGAATTGATTTATTATTTATTAGGTATCTAAATGAGCCATGTCACTTTTCAAAAACACTTAAGTACAATCTATAAAAAAAGTTGCATTTATATTCGTCCAGTAGTTTATAAATATCATAGACTTCAATTTTTTATTTCCTTAAATTATTTTTTCGTTAATATATTCAATAAACAGACACATTTCGTTTACTATACGTAAACACTGAGAAGTGAGGTGACATGATAAGAAGCAGCGTTTCATTTCAAAAATAACGATATTCTCACAAACTGTTTCTATTTAACGAGATATAAATCTTTCTTTTCTTGTTAAAGGAAATTTCAAGATATGATGTTGTTTCCTGTTATAGAGTATTGTGATTCTTTTTCTTTATTTCAAAAGGAAAACTTCTCATTGTTTGCAGAAAATGAAAAGAAAAACGTGTTAGGTTTTGAAAACACAAGAATAAATGTAACAGTGAATCACCAGTGCAAAGGGCGCGCTTCTGCCCATGCGGTACTTCATCCTGAAATTATGACTTTGGTGCGTGCCCGATGTTTGAAATGAGATAAGGATACCATTTAATGTTTATTCCTGTCACAAAAGGAACAATTATTAAAAATATTATGCGTTGTACAGGGCTTTGAATTTTATTTTTTCTTGAATAACAAGAAAAGATAAAATTTGATCTATATAAAATAAACTCTTACATTATTAATCTTATCATCGATTTCACTCTTCGAACTTCTCTCTCTCCCTCTGTCTACCGAAATTAGAAAAGGTCTTATTGATGCCGCTTTAGATATTAAGTGATAGTACTAGAATGTCCATTTTTAGTAGATTACACAGAGTTTACGTTGTTTGAAATCACATTATGTTTTCGTGATTGTTTGTTGGTAATTAGGGGAACGGCGGGTAGCCCCGGACGGCGGGTAGCCCCGGACGGCGGGTAGCCCCGGACAGCGGGTAGCCCGGGACAGCGGGTAGCCCGGGACGGCCGGTAGCCTCTGACAGCGGGTAGCCCCTGACAGCGGGTAGCCCCGGACACTTCAATTTCTAAAATTAACTGAACTATTTATAAGCTGTAAACACGGACTACTGTAAAAGGTTCGAAACGTCGGATTTTCAAATACTAAAATAAATGTGAAAAATCAGGTTCAAATAGATTTATTTAAATATTTGAACCTGGTTATAACACGCTAATTTGTGAAACTGTCGGATGTATTTGACAAATTCTTTCTGAATGTTAAGCAGGTCCATGTGGAAGGCTATATGCTTGCATTATGCTACTACTAATAGTTAAAATAATATTTATATTATATTATTAGATTTATATATTTTTTTTTTTCGTTTTCGGTTTGCCGAAACTCGACTTTACGTCGGTATACTCGTATCTATATATCCCGTCCTAAAGCCTTTAGGAAAAAGGATATATAGATTCCCCCTATCTCTGTCTCCTCCCGTCCCCTCCTCCCTGTCTGTCTGTTTATTTTATATAGATTTATATATTTATATTATATAATATAATATCTTAAAGTAAGATTATTAGTAAAGAAATTATTATTATAAATAAATTAAAAATAAAATATCGTGTGACCTTATGTCTAAATTACTGTAGTTACTACAAAATCTAACCTAACCTATATAATTATAGTGTGCGCGGTACTACAAATACAACTTTTCTGGAAAATATTCTACAATAAGGCATATTGTGCAACAAAATATCAAAAAAATAAGACATGAGTTTGTATTGTTATTATTATGCGGCCATACTAATATACTTACGTTTGAAAGTTATCTCATCATCAAGACAACTTTGTCTCTCACTATACATAATTTGAACGCATATGTAGGAGACCTACCTACAATTTAAATTACACAGCAACGTTATTTACTCTTCGCTACTGATAGTTTTTTGTGAGGATAGGAGGGATAGGTACATACATCACGCAATGCCTCGAGTTTGGACAGAAATTGGACAAGGGAGTATTTAGACACTGGGTTTTCTCTGCTATACGGGAAAAATGCGTAGTTAAACTATATGCTTAATTAATTATATTTATCTCTCACTGTATGTGAGATTGCAAATTAATTTATAGTTATGTAACATAATAATACATATAAAATAGCTTGATTTATTCTTACTTTGAAGGTTAAAATATTTTGTCACAGTTCTGTACAGTTTTTATCAAATGATTTATTATCCTTATTTATCAGAACAAATTAATCTTTTAACAAAAATATACATTGATAATGAAGAGACGGGAAGCAATGAAATTAAAAATATTTGACTCAGTACTTTCGTATCTGAATATTTAATTTACTAAAAGGGAGTTTGGAATTCGTTTGCAAGGTCGTAATATAAAATTGTTCGTCGTTGGGGAATGATTTCAAGAAAGGGGTTCCCTTGTCTTACTTGTAGTTTGCACCGTGACTAAGTTAGAAAGAGGGGTGAGGGGACGGAGGTAACTCGGTACAAACAGGAGCAGTAAACAAGAGGATTTAATGGTTATGGAGCAGTCGGTGGTCCTAAGTGAAAATGAGAGTGATACCCAAGAGCCCGTTAACTTCCTAGGTTTATCATGGGAATTCTTTAACGTTCTCTCGTCCGGCATCTTCAATGCTTGACAACGAGTTTTGTCTAACAATTGTTAAGATTTTTATGATAGTCAGTGAGTGGCTTTAGCTTTACAAGCCTGGAGATTTATTGTACTGTTATTGGGATATTATATTTGATTTACCTTTTTTGCTGATTATACTATTGATAGAGTATACCTTTATAAATAAAATTGATAACAGAATTGAAGAATATGTTTAAATATAGATATAGATACTTTAATTTCATTTTAGTACTTAATTATGTCTTAAATATTATGACCGCAATATATAAAGCTAAATTTATAATAATGTAGTTTATGGGCAAGAATATTTAAAAGTGGGAAAATGTTCAGAATATATGCAATACAAGGATATGCTGAAACGGTTTTTAAGTGGCTTGATCCCACTTTATAAGAGTTAATGTTACAACGCAAGGCTCAGATTCTTGCAGTTTCGGCTTACTCGAGAAAGCAGCGGATTAAAAGTACAACCTTAAATGCCAACTATGACCCTATTGCGGACTGAAGATTACCCAGTTTTTCCTTTAACGAGTAAGACATTTAGATGTGCTGCCTTTTGTTAACTTTAATTCTTAATGACTTCAGTGAACAATGAAGTGTCATAAAGAAAGAATAAAAAATTAAAGCTCTGGTTGACGCTGATATACGCACTCTAGTATGAATAAAAATGTTAATTTATTGTAATCTGATGAAAATGAAAGTAATTAATATAATATACATTTTGTTCAATAATTATAGTTATTTTGATTAGAAACCAAAACTGAATTTGATTCGCAAATTATCTGACATTCTAAATATTATCATTAAATTAAAAAAAATATAATTATTTAAAATATACTATGTATACTACAATAAATTTAATATTACAAAAAAAAATTCTGCTTAAAAAAAAAAGACACTAAAGTAATTACGATTATTAACTGATTTTATGGTTGGCATCAAAATATATTTTTATCTTATTCATATTTCTGTCAAAAACTTTCGTTGAGAACAAAAGGCTGATATTGCCGTTTCCTTTGACGACTCTGCCGTGTCAATATCGCAGACTATTTATTAACCTCTGAACCTCGGAAGCGTGCTATACACGCAAAGTTAAAATTCAAGACTGATAATCCAATAGGTACTTGTTGATTTTTGTTTCTTTATAAATATATTTCTGGATTCATTGATGAAATATGATAATTGTACTTGTAAACATTTAAAATATATATATATATATATATATATGGTAGAAAGAACATACATATATTTAAGAGTTCATTAATATCTACATTATTTTTTTAATTGTCTAAAGTGAAATTAAAAAACCAAGCTTATTATTATGTGGTGATTGTTGAACAACTAAGCTTTGTGATGGTTTGGTTGTCCAACGGTTATTCCTACAGATATATATAAATAAATAACAAATAATATATCAAAAATAAATAATAAATAAAAATTGTAATAGAGCCGATAATAAGGAATTACAATTCTACAATGGCTTATTCATTTCGGGGTAAGGCACCAGTTAATATTCTGATATGTTTAAATTTCGTAAGGGGAATTTTTAGCTTTTTTATAAATGTTCATTTTAAATATATAAAAATAGTTGAAATTTATTTATATAAAAACTTAAATAAGAAACTAATTTTCTGAATTTAAAAAATTTCATTTTATATAAGAAAATACAAAGTTCTTGTTGACAGAAGTTTATTTGAACATTTTTCTTAGGTGTAGAAGTTTGTATGAACTCAATATTTTTTAACATAGTAAGTTTTACTTCTGTTATAATATAAATCTGTAAATAGTTGTTTAGTCGTATTAAATAACTAGATTATAAAAAGGTAGTTATAATTTAAATTACCTTAAACAGGCGTTAGTTGTCTGTGAACTCTACGATATAGATCAAAATATTTTAATTAATTTTAGCAAGTTAATAAACTTCTATTAAAAATCATATATTTAATTATAATTTAAATTAACGAATGATGAAAAAAAGACAAGTGACATAAGTAAGAAATATTCATTTTAGTCACGTAAAATAAAAATATTAATATTTTTTTTTTTATTTATTTATTTAAATTTATATGGTATTATGCCTAATCTGTTTTGTTTGTAATATATTTCTATACTTGATTGATTCAATTAAAAAAGGATTTTAGTTTGGATGTGACAATATCATTATTTTTTAATATTACGTAAGCACTAATAGAAATAGTGGCGTTTTTTTTAATTATTGAACATAGCCAGAAAGTCCAATATTATATTCTACGATGGCCTATAAAATGTCGAAGGCGTCCGGAAGCCGACGCCGCAATCGAGGAGAAAAGTACCTCAATGGATGCTTTGACCAGTCATTCGTGCGACTGCAACTTCTGAAGAATTTCTTTTTACTTTCATGTTCCTTTTAAATGTGACTTAATATACAAATATATATCAATAAAATATTTTTATAGGTAAGTAATATAACAATGCTGCAGATGTCTGTCTAATTAGATATAATATCTATTATATTATGTTTAGAGGTAATATTTGACTTGGTGACACGATGTCCTATGAATTGCTATCTACCATAAAACGTTAGTACTCTAAGGACGTCCCTTTACCCTCAATGCTCGTCCCCTCGGTTCATTATGCAGTCACCCACTCCACGCGCCAATCACACAGCGCCCCGATATTGCTCACTCACTAGAGGTTTCAATAATGTCGACACTCTATACCTTTTGCTATAAAATGAACACTTTTAGAGTAATTCAAAATTCAACCTAAATTCTAATAGGGATTTTACAAAATCATAAAAGTTAATAAAGACAAAAATATAGAATACATTGAAGTACATGATTGTTATTTCATCTATTTGAATATAAACAATCTAATTTGTGTTTTATTCAGGCAAAAACGAAATTAGTATTAAGTTAGGTTAATTATATATATTTTTTCATTATCCATTAAACTTTTTGGCCTCTATTTTATATTGACTATGATGACTATTGAAGATGAAAGTAAAAGAACACAATTAAAACAATTAATAAAATCGACATTTTATATGCAATATGCGCTTCACTAACAATATTACCTGTTCGTTATATAAAGAATAATCCGGGTTCGCCTTTGAATACCGCGTGGATGACAAAAGTCGTAATGTTGCCGGTCTAGTCAGCTGGCTACATTTTTTATTGTCCGAGACAGGCTCGGGCCTGACTCGACTGGATAATCCAACGCCGTGTGCGCGATGCACCGTGTCTGATAAGTTATTTCCGTTACTTCAATGAATTGATGTTTGTGCTCAAAAAATCATTGAGGCTTAGGTTAATTGTTAATTTTAAATCAAAAACAATTTTCATTTAAAAATATCGATAAACAATTTAGAGCGCAGAAATTCATTTTTGTATCGTAGACACACGTAGCGCTAACCTTAATTTGGTAGCATTCGGTACTTTTCAATCAAACTAATTAAAAGAGGAGAGATACATTTCAATAAAAACGTACGAGCGACGTTATTTCCATAATTTGTATGCGAATCATCACCGTAACACTAGTCAATACAGTCGGCGGTTTCCTGAGAGCAATGATAATCTAACGTCTGAATGGCTTCCCCGCTAGCGACATTCCTACACAATATACCTTTTAAGTTGCAGCTTGTGACGCTTTCTTTATCAACGATTCAAATCTCAGTATTTATCGTCTTAAAAGTGTTGGTCCTTATTTCAATATTGAGTTTTGTTTTTTTAATTTAAATGAAGCAAGTTTTTATCTAATTAATTTTGCCAGTGTTTGTTTTTTTATTTAAATAATTCTAAAACAAATAGTGATACCTTAAGAGCTGCCTGGTTTAGTTCTCATCTTATTTGAAATGTTGCTACAATTTTGCTCGGAAGATGTTTATAAGTCTGTGATTTCGTATATTTATTATGAATGTTAGATGCATTTATAACAAGATTGGACATAAAATCGAAATGAGCCTTTACAGACCACTTCACTGGGATAAGTGAGCAATCAATTCGGTTGAATAACTCCAACATGAGTAGTGTTCGAGACATCCTGTCATAAATATCGGACTTTAAGTTAGTGTGAGTCAACATGAATACGAACGATACAAATATGTAGGGTTGTCAATAAACTCTTTAGCATATATTCAGAATTTATATTAAAAATCTTGCGGTGAAGTTCTTGTGTTTGGCTTTAACAATAAGTAATATTAAGTACGAGTATTTCTCTTAATAATTGTACACCATTGCTTAATGTTTCACGTTTTCTAGGGTTAGTTTATTCGTCTAAGTACTTAGGATTTCGACTTAAGTGATTGGCAAGTTGATACATTTTGTCCATTTTGTTATTCTAGTAACTCGAATTCACGCAAGTCCGAATTTCGTAAATCGAGGTATTACGGTTCAGGCACAAGCGTCCGACTGTAAACACGACAGGTTGTGGTTTCGATTCCCACTCCAGGAAATGAAATGGAATTTTTCATTTCCTGGGTTTGGTAACAAGGCAAAGCGCGGCGTTGAGTTCCGTCACTCAGCACGCAATGCTTCAATTCGGCGGAAACTGGGGAACGGATTGTCTTAACACTAGGTTCCCTCTGCCTACCCTGCTATATGCAGGATACAGCGTGAAGCTGTGTATGTGTATATGAGATATAACTGCATAACAATTAACACATAGCTTATTTATTTTAAAGTAATTTGAAATATATAACTTGCGGTTGATAGAAAAATAAAAGAACTTAGTTCAACTGGAAAGTAGAAATATTTTCACATTACACATGAAAATTTAGATATGCATAGGACAATGCTATATTCAGATATTTGAAGGTCTACCACGCTTTTCTTAAATAGTTATTTAACAAAAATTAACCTGGGAACCCTAGCTGTACATAGTCTTGTTAAAACATGTATTAACCTGTCGATTCAACTGTGCTCCTTTGTCGTGTGGTTTATCGCTTACCAAACGAGCTTTGTTGGCAATATCACTGACTCATAGTAATATATTATGTAAATAGAACTCGTTTTAAGAATGAAATTTTCTTAATGCAATCTTCTACCGCCTTTAAACGGTCGGAAATAGTAATACTTACAAAATTGATTAAATAATTAAAGTTTATACTGTTTCATTGAAATAATTGTATAATAGTGAGTTCTTGGAAATTACGCTAAGTAAATAGAAAGAATTAGAAGATTATTTGTTTAAAAAACATATCCTACCTATATTGATGTGCATTATATATTTACTCTGTAAGTATATCCAGACGGGTAGAAGTTTCAAATAGCTTCGATGAAAAAAAAACAATAGAATCCACAATTATCTCTTACAACTGAATATTGCCCCACTGCCCAACACTGGCTTCTGATAATAGTTTCAATAGAAACTATCATCAGATATCATTAGATTCACTATTTTTTTTTGGTATTATTTCTTCTATTAGGTTTTGTATAAATAGTATCCACTATTTGTTAATTATTATTTAGGGTTATGAAAATATAAAAGGGACTGGTGAAATTTCAGATTTAACATTTTGATTTTAAAACTGCAGGTTGTGCTATTAGTTTTTGAAATCCTTTTAGTCAGACAAATATAATAAAACAATATTCAATTTGGTAGGTTCGTCCAATCTACTATTTGTCGCTCAAGCATCTGATCTATATAAAAGGGGTAAAAAATATATACATACATCTCATCTGTTGTCAGGCTATAAGTGTACTTATTTATAAAGGTCAAATGCCTATTAATTTAAATTATTAAAAAAGTATAAATGTACGAATATAGAATTCACTCAACACGCAATGCCTCTATTCTGCGGAAAGTGGGGAACGGAATTGTTGAAAGAGAATGGAGTGTCTCAACACTAGGTTCTCTGGTTCCTTCTGCCTACCCCGCTACATGCGGGATACAGTGTGAAGTTGAAAAAAAAATATATATAGAATTTTATTTTGAGAAGTGATATGGTTACGGTACGATCGTAACTTTAGCATTAGACCATACTTATTATGGGAAAGTCAGCTACTATTGCATGTAAAGTTTAGAATCAGTTAGATTACAAATCCATTTGGACACTATTTGGCTCCAGTCTATGAAACTATAACAAAATCGTCGATCAAGTAAAACTCTTATGTTGCTTAACTCGAAAATTACAATTTTCAAATTTGACCAAATGCAAGCGTGCAGCAAAAATTATTCTCTGCGGGCGGCGTTGTTTAAATAATTGTAGTTAGTTGGTATATCCTAGATGAACGAATGCGGTTTGGGAGATATTTGGGCATTCTCGACTGTGGACCACGGCGATCGCATTTGTTTGTTTATTTAAAAAGTGTCGCTGTACACTATTTTTTCAATGTAAAACATTGAAAGCAGAAAGCCTTTTTGTTATATCGATACGAAAATATTAAATGTTTTTTGTATTAAAAAATATAGTTTATGGGAAATTTGGTTATGTGGTATTCTTAAGCCGGTTGACGTAAGGCCGGCAGACTATCCACTAAGCCCTCACGGAGCCCTCTTGTCTGCCACTAGTTAAACTACCCCAATCCTTCATGGATCCCAAGACTCGACGAGTCAAAGGTTGTGGACACCCTCGACGGGCTACTCAAAGCAGTGCGGGAGAGATCTGAGCGTGCGGGAGCGATCTGAGCGCTCGTGAGCGTTCTGAGCGCGGCTAGTCGGGCCAGACGATTAGGTGATCAGCTTCCTCAAGCTGACCGCTCTCTGGCTTAAACATTTATATTTATATTAACAACTATTAATTCGGCAAAAAAATTGTTGTGAGTTACCACTTTGAATGGAAGAATGATTATATTGAAATTGTTCTTATTTCTCTCCTCTGGTAAAGCGCAAAGCGCGGCGTTGGATCACTTAACACGCACAATTGGAACACGCAATTCCTCGAATCTGAGCGGAAAGCTGCAAACGGAGTGTTTTGACACTGGATTCACTCTGACCCTGCTTCCTCTGCCTGTGGGATAAACCGTAAAGTTGCTTGTAGAACACAACATGTTTTTTTTATGGAAATGTAACTTTATCAAATGTACAAATAAAATAACATTAACGCACGCCGTCAAATAGACGGAATTTGAAAATAGAAATAGAGGTACTAAGGCTTTTTTAAACAAACAGGGAACGGAGCGCACAATGAGTTTCTTTAAAATTGCTTAATACCTTTTATTAAGCTGGGGCAAAAGCAACAAAAAGCAGGAAGCGAATGCGGGATTATAAATACGTGACGTGAGGTGGAGGATGTTGATTTTGTTCCCTGCAGTGGTTCAGAGTAGCGCTTTGTTCGCGCCGAGAATTGCAAATATCTCCTGACGAATTCGAGATAACGCTTTTGCCTAATTTCATTTCAATGTCATCGTTTTCTTTTCATTGTACCGCTTCTCCGAGTTCTCTTTGCGTATTTGTAGACATTCGATATATGTATAACAAACTTTTTTATTACCAAGTAATAATACTAAATACGTGTCTACTGTTTAGTAAATGCGCCACAATGGTTAGACAGATAAGAATTAGGTGTTTTAATTTATATTAAATTGAGGTGTGTAAAATAACCGTCCTTTTTATTTATCAAAGACATTTATCTAAGCTTTGGATGAAAAGACTTTTAATGCTTTTAAGCTTTATTATAAATAATATAATTTACATAATAGAGAGAAGATGACAATCATTGCTCAGTTCGTTTAAGAAACCTAAATTTTAAAAATTTCATACTTGATTTAAAACATAATAATATATTTATGAAAATTTTAGTGACGTAATACGTCACTTAACTCTCCGTTAATTTATTGAAGTTTTGTTTTTATGTATACTGGTTGTGACTGTGAGATACGAGCATCGCATAGTTCAACTTTTAGCTATTGCCTACAAGTATAATAAATTTTACCTATTGTGATCTATTTCGTAATTTCGTCAGTCCATGTGTATACATAATATCATCTAGATCAATACTACGGAATGTAAATGGTAAAAGTCGTTATCACAGAACGCGAATAATATAGTCAGCGGTCTACATACAACTTCTAATTAATTTATTACGCTTATAACATACTCAATTGAGCAGCCGGACCGGTTTTTTGACGCTTACGCCTAGATTACTCATGATATGTTAAGTGGGATATCCGGTTGACGAAAATGTATGTAATGATTGTATTAGTGAGAATAGATATGAATGTATACAAGACATGAAAAGTAATTATTATGGTGATGGGAACGGCTTTTTTCATTAAATTTCATGTTACAGTGCGTCGGTGATGTTTAAAGACGTAGATGATCTCTTTCCTTGCGAAGAGAGTATGGCATAAAATGAAAATATATTTCATATATTTTAGAAGTAGTAAAAATATTATATTTAAAATATGATGTGTAATTAGGACAATGTGTAGTAACGTCTAAACATTTTACATATTTATAATTAATTGTCAGTATTAAGATCAGAAATTCGAAATAACTTCAACTTTCTATTGATCAGTACATTACCTTTTGACAGTAATATCACTTGGAATACTTTATCTGACTTTTAACATCTTTCACAGACACATCTCACATATCAAATAAAAACGTATTTTGTAAAATATATACTTTGAATCTATTAATAGAGTAGCAAAAATAGTAACAACGATTTAAAGCTTTATTGGATAGTAGACCTGTCAAGGAATTGTGGTACCTGTTATTTCCATAGCTTGTTTAAAAATACAAGTTGACCTGTTGACGCGTAAAATAAAATGCCAACTTTTGCCTTAGCAAGGTGGTATAATAGATAGAAATCTAAGGGCCAACTTTAGCCAACACAATATGATTTTTGTTTTAATGCTCTCTGTATTAAGTTTTTTCCAATGTTTTAATGCGTCACACTATTTTCAAGAATAATATCTATTTAATTTTATAATCTTTGAAAATTAATCATCGTGGTCTTTTATCACATATAAATCAGTAATGAATCTCTACAAATAATTGTTCGTAAAATTATTGTACAATTTATATGTGACAATATGTGCGGTCCTATCGACTGTAGTTTTTATTTTACAAACTAGCACTATTGTTTTAGGATAAAGTATTAGAAGTGATATGGATTTTTATATTCCAATATAGTATATGTAGATGACTACTTAGAACAGTCAATCCATAGTAAGAAGACTTTTTGAACATCTTAGCATCCTCTAGCATTTGATCACCAAATAATCATTATTAAGCTTTAATGGCCTCGAGGCTTCGGTTATCGAGATCCCTATCACGGTCGCCCGTCGTTAAAAACAAAGAAATTAATTTGGGCGGCTTCGAGTTCAGGTTATTTATTACGGTCGATAACTTCGGTCTTCATTATACATGAATTTTAAAGGTGAAGATATATTGTGACTTACGTAATGGGATTGGACACTTTGATATGATTGCTTTCATTTAGTGTGTCAAATTAACAAAAAAAAATATTTAATTGATTATCTTTTTTATTATTACCATAAACACATCACACTTTCTATCGTTTTTATTAATAAAATAAAGTCGCGTTGAAAGTGACAGAGCCGATCTCCGCTCTATTGTCTAATCAGCTTTAAGGAATATTTATATGACAACTAGTTGCCCGCAATAAGTTTGCGTGAACTAGATGACCGTTGCCATACTATTACCATTTACCAGCTATTCTCGTCGCAAATTGGATCCAAAATTTTACTTGCTTACATCAATTAACGTACAAATTAGATTTTTATAGTAGTGGGACAGCATCTGACTGTTGTGAGTTCTGTTCTCATTCGGGGAAATGAATATTTTTAAATTATTTCCCTGCTTTGGTATAGGGAAAATTTTGGCAAAGCGTGATTTCAAGTTCATCCACTTAACACCGGAAAGTGGGGAACGAAGTTTCTTTGACCATTCCGCAAGGCAGTTCTGCTGGGAAAAGATTTTTTTTCGATGTTGATTTTGGGTTGTTCAGTTGACATATACTTTTACGATAATTTTATAGCTTACAGGTGAACATCATCATTTAAATCCACCCATAATCATCATTATCATACTAAGAGGTCTTGATGTTGCGTAGAAATTATATATGCCTTAGTCAAAAGTACACTTTGTATAAAAGATTTCAATCATATAGAATGTGTATATTATTCATTTAATATATTTCTAATAAATTATTATAAACAATATTGGTTTTTGGCACTTTTCATGTAAAAATTAACAAAAAAATAATTTCGAAATTTCGTTCTCCCCTGTCCACATAGTTCTGTACAAAGTTCTTCTATCACGCATTAATGTAATGATATCTCTGATATTAAAATATACTCTGCTTAGCAATATGTTTTGAGTCTTGACTTCAAATTGTTTTATGTGGCGGATGTGACATCATAGAATTTTATTGTAATAATTTTGTGAAGCCTTTTGAATATGAAAAATAGGAATTATCAGCTTGCTTTTGATAATTGTATGTAGTATCATCGTGTCATATCACTAGATAAATAAGAATTTATTGAATCGGTGAGTGCAGAAACAACGTAAGTTACAGAAAAATGCAAAATTTCGTACTCGATTTAAACTAGCTTAGAAAGGCAAGATGCGTATTGTTTTTCTCTCTTCTGCAAAATTTGACATACGGACTTACGTTGTTTCTGCACTCACCCATTCATTTAAATACTATAGCGATCATATCGTAGAAATGTTACAAAAATTTTCTGTCATTTTTATTGTTATCATTTATTATATAAAGCTCAGCTTGTAGTATTGGATTTTTTAATTTAGTATATGTATGTCTGTGGCTCCTTTATAATTTAAGAAAATATAGTATGCATGTATTTTATTTGACCTCCATCTTTGTATATGGTATTCATCTTAAAAAGTAATGCATTTAGGTTTAAGAAAAAAAAGTAAAAATATATTATTGTTCATATTGTTTAATGTAACTAGCACTGGTGAATCAAATAAATAACTCTTGACTATTTGTGTGCAGACAGAAAGATATCTGTATAGATTATAATATTATAACATGAATATAGGTACATAAAGCATTGGGATGCTTTATGTACATAATAATTTTTATGCTATAACTTATGTACATATATTTTATCTCAAAGTCAAAGTCAAAGTCAAAAGTCAAATAATTTTATTCAAAATAAGCAGTTAAGCAAGCTTCATTTTTTGAACGTCAAATAATTTACCACCGGTTCACTAAATATAATGCCTCAGACCTGAGAAGAACCGGCGCAAGAAACTCAGCGGTTTTTTTTTTTTTTATATTCGACAATGGTTTACAATTCTTTATTATTGGCAATGATCTATATAAATTTTATCTTAAGTATAGGTAGTTCGACTTTTATACATGACCTATAGGTAAAATATTAATTCAGCCTTTTATTTATTCTGTTCAGAATTGATTTTCGTCACAGATTGATTGCAGAGGATGGTACTGTTCTCGTCCATGGTAATGTGCGTTTAAATATACTAATTATAACTTAATTTCGACAAAGTTATCTATCGCGTTATAATTTTGCGCTTTTAGAACAACTACATATATTAATAAAGCTTAAAAAACATTATGAATACTAAAATACATATAAGTTTAAATAAAAGAAGTGATCGGTTAGCGGATGTAATAACTGTTTACATTACAATGATTTATAGCTTATACTTTCGTTTCCGTTTCCTTCAATGGATGTTATCAACAGAATTTCAATGGTAGTTTTGAGATCATCCAACTGTTGCGATGAATGCTCCAACTGTGCAGATATTAAAAACATACCCATCGATTTCAATAAACATAACATAACGAGATAGAAAAATAAAACATAAGTAAGTTAATAATTTATTGAAATGTGCTATAAAAAATCAATATCAGTTCAGTATAAATACTAATTTTCGTTTGCCTGTAACGCCTGTCGTGGCGCAGAGGCACAAGCGTGCGACTGTAAACGCGACAGGTTGTGGGTTCGATTCCCACTCCAGGAAATGTAAAATTTAGTATTTTCATTTCTTGGGTTTGGTAACAAGGCAAAGCGCGGCGTTGAGTTCCGCCACGCAATGCCTCAGTTTAGCGGAAAGTGGGGAACGGAATTGTTGAAAGAGAATGGAGTGTCTTGGTTCACACTAGGTTCTCTCTGGTTCCCTCTGCCTACCACTATATGCGGGATACAGCGTGAAGTTAAGAAAAAAAAATACTAAACATTTGATGAGCGACTCTTTGTACCAAAAATGTTAGGACAATATCAATCTTTAGAAAACTTAAGTGCTTATTGATCATATTAATAATAAATACCTGTCTAATATAAATAGAAAAAGAACATAGTAAGCAGCATTGCCTCATGTATACTACTTATTGCATAATACGAGAATATAAGCAATATAAAATTAAATTTTAAATCTAAATAAATATAATATACCTTGCTATCTTTATAGATTTAACTTATAAAAAAGATATTGTAAATTTTACATTTATTAGTTTATAGAAGCCATATACTGCGACATGTGGTTTATGTAATAACAGGCACAAAATTCCAGGTGTACGGGCAGCTGAGACTAGGAGCGTGTCAGCCGCATGCGCACACGCCATATGTTATTTTTTTACACCATCATTTGCTACTTCATTATAGTAATGAGCGCCACTTGATAAATTTAGCTAAGAGGATACTTGAATGTGTAACCTTTTAAAATTTACAAGAAATTTTATTGTTAAAGTTTATATAAACACAACATATTCTAATAAATTGTACAGTAATATATATTTTTAAATATTGCATATTTGTTTTATAACCGGTATAGGTTGTAAATATACCTCAATTATTTAATTATTATAACTATTGCAGGGTCATCCATTTTTGAAATATTAGATTTATACTCAAGATATATATTTAAATATATTTTAAACCAATAAAATGAATACCTATGTTTCTTTTAAATAAATATGGTGAATTAATGTATATATATCCAGGACAATAACTGTGTCATCCTTTATTTATTTGTATACTTTAAATATTTATTTTTTGTAGTTATTATTATATATTGAGTATTATTGTGTAATTCATCAACATTAGTTATACAGGCGTTATATTATATGTAGATAAGAGAGGTAATTTAAAGCAAAAAGTACAAGTAAATCTATTTATTGCACGCTAACTGAATGAATCATAATACTTACTTAAAGAAAATGTGGCTAATAATAGCTGTGACTTCTTAGTAAAGTCACGAGTAAGACAAATTTTAGAAAGGAGAATCACGGTAAAAATGTTAAGGATACATTGAATGAAGTTTCTTTTAATGCAACTTTTTGTTGAACATCCTGCGTAATTCTAGCTTTTACCTGCGGCCTTCTACGATTTGTTATTGTAAATTCTATACCTGGGGCCTTTTACGTGATTTTAAGTTGTACCTATAGTATAACAATTGCGATGATGTATGGAGGCGGCAAGCGAACGTGGTATTGTTATATCGGCTTGAATCGAAAAAAATGCTGCTTTTGCCACACGGACTGAGGTATTTATGAATGAACGTGCCGGGCTGGCGAGTGGGATTGTCGGCCGCGGTCACAGTCAGGTAGAAAATTACACTTTGGAATTCTTTCATCACGCTGAGTAGGGCCACTCAGCTCGGAAGCCGAGGATAAGCCGCAGAGCGGGGCGCGGGGTGCATACAACGCGCATGCGTTGAGCTCTTTTCACATAGACGATCCCTCCCTCTCAGTTGACTTACAGCCGTCGCGAGTGGACATTGTGCCGTCATGTGTCGCTCACTAACTTTCTCGAGTAGTGATGTGATACGGTATCACTATATGGAAATTATATATATGTAAACACGTCTATGTTTAAAAACTTATTGTGATAGTGACATTAAAAAGTGACTTTTAAAGCTATGATATAGTGACATTATATTTATAATAAAATAAATAATATCAAAATGAAGTGGCTCGCTGTGGCAATAAATATAGTGGTGTTAAAAACTATTTTAGCTGGAATTGCTCCTCCAGGATCGTGTCCTCCTGCGTGTATGTGTAAATGGAAAGGTGGAAAACAAACTGTGGAGTGTGTTGATCGGGCTCTTATTACTGTGCCTGAACCAGTTGATCCTGCTACGCAAGTGCTTGATCTTTCAGGAAATAATTTACAAATTCTTCCTCAGGAAGCATTTGCGAAGACAGGACTTGTTAATCTTCAACGTGTGTACCTGCGTAGTTGTAATATAGGCCAAATAAACGACAGAGCTTTTAAAGGCCTCACTAATTTAGTCGAATTAGATCTCTCACATAACTTACTCACTCAAATACCTTCAAATAGCTTTAAAGATGCTCCATTTCTGAGAGACCTTACGCTCGCATATAATCCTATTTTAAAAATTCATTCAGATGCGCTTAATAATCTTGGCAGTATAGTTAAACTTGATTTTGCTGGATGTGATATAAGAGACATAGCAGCTGATGTTTTTAACAATATACAATCGATAGAATCTTTAAAATTGAACGGTAATAACATCAGAGAGCTGCCTTTAAGTTCATTGGAAAAATTAGAAAAATTGAGAGTAATTGACTTATCCGATAATCCTTGGACTTGCGACTGTCGACTGCGAGATCTAAAGATGTGGTTATCTAAACATAAACTATTCTCATCACCTATGTGCTCGTCACCTCCCCGTTTAGCAAATAAATTATTTTCGGAACTAACTCTAGATGAATTTGCTTGTAAGCCTGAAATTCTACCAGTAAATAAGCATGTTGAGGCAGCTGTGGGCGAAAACTCGACGGTGGTGTGTAGAACGGAGGCCATACCTAGTGCAAATATTAACTGGTATTGGAATGGGAGGTTACTACAAAACGGGACTAATTTTAACTCTCATCAAAGAATTCACATTTCCGAAGCTGGCGACTATAAGAAAAAGTCTACGCTTGTTCTTACAAATACACAAGAATCAGATTCTGCTGAATTTTATTGTGTTGCCGAAAACAAAGGGGGCAATGCGGAAGCTAACTTTACGGTTCATGTCACTCAAATGGCAGCAGGAATGGCGTCTCTAGGAGGCGCTCAAATAGCAAGTCTTGGAGCAGCTTTGTTCTTAGTTATTATTTTAATTTCCTTAGGACTGCTTATAACATTTGTGCGGATACGACCTTCTCATAATTGTGAAAGTAAGACGCCGAATACACTAGACAGAGTAGTATCGGGAAATGAAGTTCATCCAACAGTAACAGACAGGCCACATGTTGCTGTTTTAGCAAGTAGACAAGAATCACCAAATTATGAAGACGCAAAATGTAATCCAGTTCTGAAACCGCAAAGAGCGAATGACATACCTTATACAACAAACCATTACGAAGGTCGAGGGAGCTTGGTTACAAATGGAGGTCCGGTTGTGGTTTCGCCCACAGTGTCTGGAGGGATAGATCCTGATCTTATCAATGATACAAGGCCAGATAGCGTTAACCGTCCAGGGAGTGGGGAATATGCACGAGAAGCTTCAGATTCCTTGTATCCCTCTGGTCTCTGGGATCAAATTAAAATGAATCAAGCTAATAATTTAGCTCGGGCGATAAGCTCTGCTATTCCAGCTTATTATAACGATCGAACTCCAATAATAGAAAATAGCAGTGTTAACGGATCCCAAGAAGAAATAGGTTATATGAGCCGAACATTCCCAAGATCACACGCAATGACTGTGGCTAGCAACGTGGACCCTCCATATCCGGCCGATTATGGATTGCCTGTGGGCGGAGCACGAACTCTACGTGTGTGGCAGCGTGCTCCGCCTGTGTTGCCGCCAGTGTCTGCACTCAAACGCGTCTTAACTATCACGAGGCCTTCTGAGGACAGATACCAGGATGGCTGTGCTACCGATGTTTAAAGTGACGAACGCTATAGTGTCCAAATGTCTATATTGTAAATATGTTCCCTATATACTGTATATGTAACAAATCGTGAAATAGATTTTATATTATATAATTTATTTAGATATAATAATTAGTGGATGTTACATTGGATCCTAATGTTAAGGATCCACGACTGATTAGTTGAGGGAAGTAATAGTAAGTTATTACGTGATATGGATCGGTATTATATAAGATCGCCAAATGAATAATATTATACTGATTGTAATATATCCTGAATGTTGAAATTCTGAATAGATGTTACATAATTAATAACGTCGTCATAAGAATTCGAAAGCAAAATATCCAAAGAAATTTTCCCTTTAAAATAATATGGTAATGTATATTACTATATATTATTGTAATGCACGGTGAATGTTATTTGATGTAAGATAATGTATGTGAATATTTTATGTTGAAAGAACTTAGAAGTAAAATGGAAAGAAAATAAACAAGGCGATTATAAAACTTTGCTGTTATATGTATTGATCTCTCCCCGAGCACCCACTTTATGTTACCTAAGCGATTGTTATTATATGTTCATATGTATTTGTTCATATCGAAAGCTATTTATTATAAAAACATAATTCTTATTTTTCGGAAAAAGGCAGTATTTAAAAGGAATAAATTATTTGATATATTTATACACATGAAATGTCATTTATAACTATTAGAATATCATCTTAGACTATTATAATATAAATACAAAAAAGTCTAACAGGTCGTATTCTTAAATTGAAACTTACAAGTGAATATTATAGAGGAAATTGCTACAATGTAAAAAGGTTTTCATACGCGGCGCAGGTACTTAACCGTTTTTCGTTACCATTATAGTCTGTGCGTGTATTACAATAAGACATATCGGCTAGAAACAACATATTAAGGAGACATTGACACAGGAAGCAACGGTAGATAAGACGTCCGTTCTGAACACATAAGAAAAGCGTTGTCAACATTTTTTAACATCCACAACTTCAAATAGATTTATCTTTTCCGGTATGCGCAACTTGTGTAATGGCGATAAGAATAATTAAAAACTTTCTATGAAAATGAATTATTCTTCATTTAAATTGATAAAATTAATTCATGAATAAACAAACTTAATGTAAATAAAACGTTCGCGCTTTCCTTAAAGATTATATATTCATATTCAGTAAACATTAACATAAATATGATCTGGATCAAATTCATTATCAGCTTTTTTAAGGTGACGATCTTCTAATATCATTATGCTGTCGTTAGTCGGTTAGAAATTAAAAAATAATATGAATAATTATGTCCATTAACTAGTCGGCAACGATTACTCTTTTGGTGTCTATTGTTCATGACTGCTCTTGGTTTGTGACAAAAAAATAAAACCAAACTTACCTTCCACGGTACCGAAGTAAAACCGGTTAGCCTTATTTCATTTCCGCTCAATTCTGTTTTTTATTACATGCGGACCCTAAACGGGTTCAATGAAATCGTGCTCCAGGCGTGAAGTGGTCAAATGTTGGGAGGCGAAATTTGACTTTAAGGAGAATAATACTTTTTTCAATTTCTAAATTAGGTTTGTATTAAAATTGAAGACACTAATAACTGCATAATAAACTGACAAATAGATGTCACGTTGGTTATTTCTATAACTAGGTATAGGAATTATCATTAACTTGTAATACCTACTGATGATATGTCGTTTGACGTTTTAACTGACCTCAGAAAAGGTTATCAATTCGACTGTGTTTTTTATGTCTTTACATAACTTTTTACTGAGTGAATTTGATTTGATATAGTCACATTTAAAATTAGTTAAGATTTGACAAGTAACTATTCAGTTATTCGTAATAATTGTTTTTTTCTTTTTAGTTATTCGTAAAAATCTTAATTGTAGTATAGATTTTTGTGTATGACCTTATTGTACACATATTTTTTTTAAATAAAGAGGATTTAAAATGTTATGATCTGATTTATGATAACAATTATACAGTATTCTATGGTTGATTATTTGATTTCTCCAAAATATTTGTATTTCAACATTAATAAATATTCCAAATGAACAATGAGAGTAAAAGACAATTATATAGAAAATGGATGGTTCTGCAAATGAATTGAAAATTGTTCTAAACACAAAATTATAGTTTAATTTTTATAAAACATATGATCATTTTCGTTGAAATATTTTCCCTTTCATTTACTATTTCTATGTTTTAGGGGGTAGGCAGAGAGGATCTAACAATATGTTTTTTTTTTTATTATTTTGCGTGGAGCGTGTTCAAATTCAGTGGGTAAAGTACTAAAACGGGTGTCTCATGTTTTAAAAATATGTTTTTCGAATCCACAAACATAGTGTTCCCTTTTTTTACAATTAAAGCACACTTTAATTTATTAAGGATACATAAGAAAGCCATAATTATAGGTTATTGTGGCGCAGTGATATAGTGCCTAACTGTAAATCCGAATGACTTTTGAATCTTTAGGCCTTTAAATTGTTGTATTTGTTGTTTTTAAATGTGTTTTTACAAAGTCTCTGATTATGTCAGAGGGACCCTGCATCATTAAAAAAAAAAAAAAAAAAAAAAAAAAAAAAAAAATCCGAATGACTGCGGGTTCCGTTCGCATTCAGGGACATAATTTTAAAAATATTGTCGTTTCGTCACCTTGAAGATAAAGAGTGGTGTAAAGTTTTTTATTTAACACGCAATCTCTCAAATTCTGGCGGAAAGTAGAGAACGCAGTTTCGACACTAGATTATCTCTGATTACCCTACTATGCGTAGAATAGTAATAATAAATGAAGCTGCTAATTCAAAATAGTCTGTAACAGATGAAGTTAAAAAAGTGTGATAATAGAAAAGAATATATAGTTATAATTATAAAATTATATTTTAGTACAAGTGTATTTATTCTGTGACAAGACATTGAAGCAATGGTTCCGTTGGCTACGCTCGAGTTGCTACGTTAGGAGGATGCTCTCTCGAGACACTGGGTAAGTATTATATTTGCTTTTTTTAATTAAGATTGGTCTTTATTACCTTTATTTCATTTTTCAACTTTACACTTCTTGCTAGTCTTCTAGTCCCAGACTGAGGACACTTCTATGGATTCAAGTTATTTATCTACTACTTATAGGACAATTATAAAACTATATTTCATTTCTGGGTCTTGTATTGGTATTATGTATGATTTATGAATATCGCATAGTGACATAAAAATAATTTCAAATAGCATTTTTATGTCATTAATTACATACTATGTGCTAATATTATAAAAAATATATTAGGAAAGAACAAGTAAACAAAGGGACTGCTGGACTTAGGCCTGCTCCAAAGTAAATAATATAATTAAATCGATAATATTTCTTTTTTGCAAGAAAATAAACTTAAAAAGCCTCTAGAAACGTTCTCTAATTGAACAAAGCTCGGCTATTATTTACGTCGATACTTACAATTTGGCACTATCAGTCTTTGCTATAAATTGAATTCCTTCAAGGCTCCATTCTCTCCTTGGTTCTGTGCCAGTCAACCACTTAACGCTAACTTTTATGTTACTTTCCATCTATACTTAAATTTTGAAATAATAATTTATATAATAATTTCCAGATTTTCCCCTTTCCCACCCATCCTTTCCCCAAAATGTGGTGGTTCTGATAGTGGACTACTACATTGTCCCCCTTCCATCAGTATCCTCTAGGTTATAACGCACTACAACATCTCTGGTGTTGTAGATGCCCATGGGCGAAGGTAACCACTTACCGCCTGCCGTTTGCGTCCGGTTATCAATAAAAATATTCACAAATACACACACTATCAAATATTAATATCACACACGTACAATACGCATCACACACACACAATACAACACACACATCTGTATAATAATTATACATTTTTAAAAGTAAATAAAAATATATTTTAGTAAGCAGTGAAACATTTTAAGATTATAACTGATAACATATACATTAGCAATACTTATTCATTGAGATTGTTTTATGATATGATTTGTTTGATCATAAAAGATATAACACAATTTCAAAATTTTATCTGTGAATAAGCGAAAGATATTGGGTCTGTTGTTAATATAATATTAGGAGTTTTAAGGATACAGGGAACAGTCAGTCCGAAATGTTAACTTTATTCCAAGATAATTCTACTATTAGAGAACATGCATAAAATACGTCGCAAACAATAAATGGACAAGTATTAAATGTATCTTGTGTTATTAATTAAATGTATCTACTTATTATGAAGTGTTCTATTCAGTTACAGGTTTAAGGTATACAAAAAAAATGTCGAAGTATCTTCGTTAAAATTCTAATCTTGATATTTCATTTTATTATGCTTTTACACATAAAAGTGGTAAGAAATTATAGAAAGAGACAAAATATATGTTTGCAGAAAATGAATAATTATATATTCTGTTTAATATAATAAACTTGTATAAGTAAGGTGAATTCACAGACCGTCGCAAGCAGCAACGTAGAGTTACCTATTGTTGATAAATTTCGAGCCCAGTTGTTATATTTCTCTCAATAGGTTGTTCGGGATGGCAGACTATTGGCAGTCACTGTTAAAGCTGGATACCCGCCAAATTTAACAGGAGTCGGAGGTCGATGTAGACTTACCATAAGTAAGACACTTTTGAAAATAATTCTTTATAAGTATAAAAAACATGCTCAGCGTTGAGAATTTACAAAAATCTTCAATGGGATTGACCGACTGTGAGAACAATTAAGTAGAGAGGCGAATAATTAATAAAATTAAACTCAGTATTAATTACCGCGCTTTCTACACTGTTAGCTTAGAGACATCTCAAAACGAGTATTCTTAATTTCCAACAAATTTCTAATTTAAATGTAGACCAGTTAAAATCGTCTTTATGAACATATATTGGGCGGATATTGATACATATCAATGTACATTTAAAATCCAAGTAATATTTCCTGTAGGAAGACACTGGTTAGCTTCTATGACATTTCCGTTTATATATTATCTCGTATGTGAATAATTATTACATAAAAAAACAAGTTTAATATGACTGTTAAGTTCATTAAGTTATATTTTACTAGATCGGGCCCGCGACTTCGTCTACGTAGTCTTTAGAATTAAGTTGGATATTAAAAATGTTATTATTTATTAAATATTTAAATGTAAAATTAAAGAAATTTATATTTCTAACTAAGACAATAATATTTTTCCTACAGTAAATATATTCAATTATTTATTCATCCACCTGAAATTGTAATTTCGAAACAAAATTTCTACGCTATAATCAAATATACACAAAAGTACACATTAATACTTATTCATAGAAATGTTTTGAAAATGTTTGTTATATAAAAATATTAATTTCTACAATTATGATAGAAATAATGATTATACAATTGGAAGTCGCTTTGTTTCGAGTGGTGTGGAACATAGTATACCTACGATTTAATTGTATAGGTTTTGCATAGTTGGCACGAAAGTTGAGATGCATCTGCCAAGGTGTTAAATTAATGGGAAATGTGGTCAAAATATTGTTTCCCATTATGCCCATATTCTGTGCTTAACGTGCCTTTATTTTTAATATTTATTCATACTTTCTTTTCAAAGAGAATCTGTATTAATACTCACTGTTTAGTATAATGTTATATATTAATATTGTGCAAATAAGCAATTCAGGTTTTTTAAGGCTGAAGTCAAAGTCAAAGCCAAAGTCAATAATTTTATTCAAAATATGAGTTGCCAGCTTTCATTTTTGAGAACCTGCCAAATAAATTTACCACCGGTTCACTAAATTTACCGCCTCAGGACCTGAGAAGAACCGGCGGCAAGAAACTCCGCGATTATTTTTTTTTATTTTTTTTTTTTTTTATATTCGACAATGGTTTACAATTCTTTGTTATTGCAATGATACCTTTGAAACAGACTGGAGCGAGCATTTCATTCCCAAGGTGTGTTATCATTTATAAAATCACTAATTAGGTAATAACTCGAAACCTCTTACAATTTTTTTAAATTGTAAAATGGAAAGTTCTCGATTGTTTCTGGGATCCTATTGTAAGTATACACATTTCGTCCTTACAAAAGAATTGGTGACTCGGATGCACCGAGTTAAGCAGGCGCTGCAAGTTTAAGCCTATTTCTTGTGTATTTATATTATGTGCATCGCCAATCCTTTGTTAAAATTATTAATATTTTTCTTAACATACAGTATATTTTCATAGATGTACTGAGAGGTAGGCTAAAAATCTTACCTATCATTTATATATAAATACGTAAAGCAAAAACTTTGTATCCCTTTTTACAAAAATTAACCGAACGGAGGAGCATGAAACTTGGCACACTTATAGTTTATATAGAGAAGCAGTGCAGAATGCATTTTTTTTAAATAATACGTAAAAAGTATATTAAATTAATGAAATAAATGTCATGGTTTGACATTTACGTTTATATAAAGTGACATATACATACATTGCTAAAGAAAACGCGTTGTGAACGCGTCACCGGGGCCACTAGTAATCATAAATGTATTACTTATGGATGGCTTACAATTATTAATATTTTATTTAAATCTTCTATCATTTATATCCCTTTTCAATAATTCGATAACTGAGAGAGAGAGAGACCTATTGGCACCACTCATTTATAATTAAGAAACAATTAATAAATAATATATTTTTATCCTAACACGGGACGATCTATTAATACTCACGCATAGTAGTTCGATTTTGTAGCGAGAACAGAGTGTTTAGACACTAGGTTCACTTGGACTAAACTACTATAAAGTTAAGCATATTTTTATAAAAAAGTATGATGTTCAATTCCGTTATTTAATGTAAAACTTATTTTTTTCGAAAACGAATACTTAAAAAGTAACTAGGACAGGCAGGTTCACGCTATCACAATATTATATTGTTATCGAATCCGGATATGTGTGCAAATTTTCATACAAATCGGATTGTAAAATAGCTTTGCAAGATTTTGTTCATATTTTTAAATAAATACGTGAAGCAAAAACTTGGTACCCCTTTTAACGAAAATGACGCGGAGGAGCATGAAATTTGGCACACTTGTAGTTTATATAGAAAAGGAGTGCAGAATGCTAATATATTTAAAATAATGGATAAAAAGTATATTAAATTAATAAAATAAATGTTACACACACTACCATGGTTTGACATCTATGTTTATATAAAATGACATATACATTACTAAAGACAACGCGTTGATAACGCGTCAACGGGGATACTAGTATTTTTAAACATTTTTGTCATCTTCAATAAGTCAAATAAATATTAACTTGACCTATTACAAATTGCTTATTAAATTTTTATATACGATTTCGTATTATTAATTCTTAAGTGTAATTAGTATCATGCGGAAAACTATGTTGTTATTATTGTAACCTTTATGAAAGATTTACGATGGTTCGTTATTTGTGTTACGTGATTTGGGTATTACGGAAATAGAAGTTCCGATATAATGAAATACTTTTATTATCATTACTATTGATTTGATAACGTGATACCTACGTAAGTTGTGTTATTACCTATTTTAGGTAGTCTTTTAGCTTGCTACATCTGCTTAAATATACAGTTTGTAGAAAAATAAAAGTAATTCATAAAAAATAATAAAGCTCCATGTTTTATCATGATGTCTTGTAGAATCAGCTTTGTGCTTACATATGTGAAAATACATATAAATAGAGTTGGTACTTTTTAAACGGACCTCAATAAAAGTTACAATAAAGCATTATAAAAAAAATAAGAGTTCTTGAAAAGTAATATGTCTCTACAGCATGTGGGTATCTACGAACTCAGTTAAGAACACTTAACTCGACTAACAGTTTTAAAGATATAAAAAAATTATAAAAGAATATAATTTTTCGCCTCTTGCTAAATGATAATTCTTCGGAATAATCTTTGCGTAACGAAGCTTCGTAAAAATCTCCCAACAGTTATGCTAACAACAAAAGTGTATAAAAATTTCGACGTAGCTCGATAAGAATATTTTGCTTAATAGATTAGAACGCTTGGACGGGATTTAAAAGGCTTCAAATATGGCACGTAATTTTTAATACATCTATATTTTTAATAAAGAATAAGCCCCTTTAATTTTAATATATTAAAAATTGAGAAACACTGAAGATAACTAGATATTCTTTATGTACTTATCTATTCGGAATTAAATAACTAAACTCGCAATGTTTTACGTAAATTATGCGAATGTAGGAATATAAACGATGATATATTTAAAGTTTATATGGCAAAGTTGTCGAAAAAGCCAATATTTTTAATATTATCCATTGAAATACATCAAGTTGATAAAATAAATGAGGTTATCGTAGCGCAGTGTGACAGCGTTATTAAACATGGTTGTGGGTTTTATTCCTATTCGGGGCAAAGATTAAATTTAAATGTTTTTTATCTCTTTGGTCTAACAAGACAAAACGTGGCGTTGAGTTCCGCCACTTAACACGCAATGAATGCGAGAGAATAGGGCGAATGGAGTGCCTTGACTCTAGGTTCACTTTGACTACCCTGTTAGGCGGGATAAAGTGGGGAAACTACTTTCTTTAATAAAATAAATCTTCAATTCTGTTCCTTAACGATGACTTGTCTAAAATAAATATTTTATATTAATAGAGATTACTATATGTTTGACACACACTCGTATATCGTATCGTATATACAGTAATATACATGTTGCTAAGGCAATGCATATTTTACGCGTAAACGGGACCTCTAATTATTATAAATTCATAAACAAATGTGCATCTGCAAACCATATATAATTCTGCAATCATAATAAGCATTTCAATATTTTGATTAAAGTATTGCAAGAAATATTTTATTTCATGTTTTTTTTTTTTTTTACGGATACCGGATGGCAAACGAGCAGAAGGACCGCCTGATGGTGCGGTTACCTTCGCCCATGAACATCTACAACACTAGAGATGTACCAGATGCGCTGCCAACCTAGAGGATACAGATGGAAAGGAGTGATAATGTAGTAGTCCGCTATCGGAACCACCACATGCCTTTGGGGGAAAGGATGGTGGGAAAGGGGGGAAAACCTGGCTTAAGGTGCCACCTGAACCGGAACACATCATAAGATGTTTGGCGGTTCGTCTTTGACATGCATAGTGGTCAGTGAGCCAGACGCGGAGGACGAACCTCCTACCACCAAGCAAATCATGTAAGGTGAACGAGAATACTTTTTGCAATACTTTAGATATTATACATTCTGTTATATTTCTTACTGTTCTTGATGATGTAATCATCCTAACTTTGTTACATGTAAGCATATACGAGAATACGCAGTAATATAACAGGTCTATTTATATTAATTTCAGTCTGACGCGGACCAATGCGTAACGTATTCAAATGAAGTAAATTGTAAAGTTACCTACAACAAACTTTTCAACGGAGCGTTGCGAATTACATTTAATATTGATTTACTTTATTATAGTGACGGCTACCAGAAATAATTTATTTCACCACATATCGGCACTCTCCGTTCAGAAACCGACTCTATTTATACAGCGCTTCTGATTGCAATAAATTGGAAATTGAGTTATTATTTGTTCGTTTCACTATTTTACCAATATAACCAAAATGAATATGAATAAAATATTCCGCGGATGCGTAATGTCCTATCTATAGGCCGATATACAACATACATATTGGTTGCTAAATATATAATCACGATTTTAAAAACTTGTGAAAATATTGGCTCTAAAAGTCTTTAACATTTACCTGCTCCCTATTTGTGAATTATTTCCAGAAGTACGATTCGATTCCTTAGAGTGGAATGTGAATTGGCGACAAGATGAATAAGCGGCTTATGTTTGCACGGTTAGCTCTAGATATATTCAGTTATTTACACAGCGTAAACTGTTTGTATATAATATAATAGTAATGTTCTTACTATTTCACTAACATTATTTTCATTTAAAATGAGTAGAGAGAAATATAACTACGATGACAATTACGTAACATGCTCTTAACACAGGTAAAATATAATAAAAAATATGTGTACAATTCACACACGACAGAAGTGTTCTTAGAAAAGATGATGTGAATAAAAAGTAGCAAAATAGAAGTTTTTTTTTATAACACTAGTTGCTGCCCGTAACCTTATTTGACTTGCTAACTTTACCAACATTGTTTCAAATTGTTAACTGGGCTCATCGAAAATTAGGCCTAAAATTGTTCGCCTTTATTATAATTCCTCCGTGTGAACAGACCGAACTCACAACCATCGCGTTTACAGTCAAACACTTTCAATGGAAAATGCCCATCACGCTGAATAGCTTTTATTAAAGCGGCTTTTCCTAATTCATTATAATTTAGGTGATCTATTATGGTTCTGGATCAAGTGTTCCACTTTTTGAAATTAAGTCTAAGTCTTGCCCAGGCCTAATAGTTATATAAAAAATATAGTAGTAAATATATAGGTATTATGTATATTGTTTTAATAAAAATATTAAGTATAATTCATTATCCCTGTATTTTTACTATTAAGTATCTACAGAGCAAATGAGAGCTCTTTACGTTGTGAACTTTAAATTTATTGAAAAATGTCATATGACCTGATAGTATAAAATTAACCAAAATTCTTTGTTGATTGTGATGTTAACGAACCAAATTTAATGGTACTACACTCAAATATATTTATTTTGTTTTTTTTTTAGTTTTGTTTGGAATACTTTTAAGTTAAACCTACACATCCCTTGTGCTTAGTTTTAACGAGTCAATTAAACAGCAATCTTAACGACGTGAAATGTAGGATTCGGAATAAATGCGCACTGTTAATATAGTTCAAGAGACAAAAAACTATAGCAATCAACAGATTCACTATTTGGGTACCAGACCCATTGCATTGCTGAGAGAGGAAGTGGGTAGTGGTTGGGCCTTACACTGAACCCAAGCTTAGGTTTAATATGCGCATTAATATTCACCTGCACTGTCCGCGCTTCTCTCTCTATATAATCAAATTGGAAAAGATCCTTCTGGTGCCGCCTTCGAAATACCTATTAAAATGAATGAATATGAACTAATAGAGATATAAAAAGTTAATTTCCGGTCAACTTTTAAAACCTGAAACGGAAGCAACTGTGAAATTACCCAATCGACTACTAGCTTAGCTGATCGTAAGTCTACTGTACTCAGCAGTCACTAAAAAGGATGTTTTATATTAATTCACTTATAGTGATTTCGGTAGTTTGGTTGCTGTATGATGACCTCACATTTTTATATAAGTGTGAGAAATTTTCGTAAGATTTCTTAACATACCTATTGTAAATATTGTGGGATATATTTAATATCGAAGTAAAAAATAATAGTCCATCTTACTTATATATCATATAATACTTTTATAGTAAGGTTTAATCACAAGCGGTACTGTGAATAGACCATGCAAGTCGGTTAACAGTAGCTTAAAACTAAATATCACCAATAATATGATCACCAAATATAATATATGTTATGATCACAATCCTTAAAAAGAAATGTCGAGTGATATTTGTTAAAATGATATCTCGCTGTATTAAGTACTATAAATCAAAGAGCAACATACAGTAATTAAGTACTACATATAATTTTATAATTCATTAATGGAATGCAAATAGAAAACAAAATCTTTGAGATTATGGACCACTAAAAATTAAAAATCATAGGTATATTTCGTTACCAGATGAAATTCTATTGTGATTTGAGGTGACGCAGAAAGTTTGTATATTTTTCATTACCCTTCCCGCACCATAACTTTGATGCCTTGAAGTTGGTCAGATGAAACTTGTTATAAAAAGTTGTTCGAACAAAAAATCATGATAAGGTTAACAAAAAAGTTTGCGATATTTTTGTTTTTTTTTAGTTTTATTTGGAATAGATTAAATTTTTTAATAGTTTTATGCAGCACTTTCCGTTCAGATAAGATCCAGAAAGTGCATTTACTAATAAATTAACTTTTCTAATATCAGATATCTCTCTCTTTTTAATGCAATGTTACTCTCATCTGGTAGTGGGGTCTGCGTTCTTTATCTTTGCACGATGGACGCTGAAGTGGACTCGAGCTTGCCATATCTCCAGACAAAGCGACTGCCCAAGGAGCCCACAGGTGTTAGAGAGGAGAGTGCGCTTAGGCAAGTGTAGTGTAGGACGGCCTGCAGAACGTACAAAGAACGTACTTTTGACTGAAAAAGGGATTTAAAATCTAGGATATTAAAGTTGCGGTTGACTACTACTATATAATAAATGCACAAACAACTACACCGTCAACGTTTTATTTACGCTGGTACCTGGCAACCAAGGTGCTTTATGGGCTTGTTTAGTGAAAGCATCCATCATTAGTTAGAATAGAAAGACTTAGAAGAGAGCCTTGATGTAATTCTTCAGTGACTGCTTTTGGTTTTGTTTGTCCCATTGTAGTTCGAATTATAGACTTTACGTTCTTCTACATATTAGCTATGACGTCAACGTACTTCTATGGGATATTTTTATATTTTTCGGACGCGGAACACGATGAAGACAAGACTGATAAATATTTTAGAATAAATGAAAACTATATTTGTATTTGTTTGAATTTGTATTCCTTTTTAAATTTAACTAATTTTATATTACACTATATATATTTTTTTAATTTCTCGTAAAATTTTAAATGAACAGTAAAAGGACTACCATTGTGGTAAATAAAATTACGATAGTAGTATACGATAGAAATCTCTTTCTATTTAGTAGTTCATTTCATTAAGCCTTGCTCTTTCTTTTCCTTATGTTCGCCGTTTAGTTCCTATGTAAGTAAATACCTTTGGGATAATACTCGGATAGTCTTATCAGACTAGCTGGCGGTCAGCTCAGAGCTTTAACACCAATTAATACTTACTTAGCATCGACTTTTAGCGCCTAATTTCACCACGATTTATTCCTAAGTTTAAAAAAATATATTCATAACCCACATTGATTACTTATAACAAACTCAAGAACATAAAGAACAATGGTAATAAATAAATCAATATTATTAGTATATCTACTTCTACGCAATGGTTACAGGATCTCTATGACGAATCTAATGCCAGCTATACTTTAAGCACTACACTTTTATTCCTAAAACTGACATGAAAATTTCATTTTTAACCGATTTAAAAAAAAAGAGATTCTTAATTCGACTACATTATCACTACGTGTACCGTACAACTTTTTTACTAGGTGAACGAATTTTAATTATTTTGTTTTAACGTAATGATTCTGGTAAAGTCCTATTTAAACTTAGTTAAGATCTGACAAGTAATTATTGAGAAGAGAGAGGGAGAATATGTTACTTTTAAGTCGCCTTTGTTTGAAGTCGGATTTCATTTTTTGTTAAAATATTAATTAAAACATAATAATCTCCTTACATTTTTTTTTAAGATTAGCTTAAATGCTTCTTGTATCAAGATGAAAAGAAGTAAAGAACATTTATTTTACGCAAGTGCTAAGTTTAAAAATTTGAATTATATTTCATTGAATTCCTTAAATGTTTTAGAATATAACAAAGATATGAAGCGCTATGGGTTATTTCTATTATAATAATAATTAATTAAAAAGTACCTCCGATTTTTTTAAATTTAAATTAAAGAAAATCATGCTTTTCATCACCAATAATAATTGGTCCTTGATAAGTATGCAATAAAAATTATTATTCCGAAATTTCTAAGCCCATAAACATTGCATTCAAAGTTTCCGTTCGTTACATACTGACATACAGCAGAGGCTAATAAAAGCGTGTTGAAAATATTATTGTTCTCTGAATAGGTATATAATACATACAGTTTCTCATAATGCAAAATGACCTCTTTTTTCCCAATCAATCCTCCTTCTTGTGTTCTCCATACAACGTGACATTGGCGAAGTGATTTGTGCTCAACTGGCACGTTCGAAGCGCCATAATTAAAGAACTGAACTGAACTAGGTATATAATAACTGTCATTTTAGTCTGTTGCGCGGCGTAGAGTTCTGCCACTCAACACGCAATGCCTCAATTCGGCAGAAAGTAGGGAACGGAATTGTTGAAAGATAATGGAGTGTCTTAACACTAGGTTCTCTGGTTGCCTACCCTGCTATATGCGGGTTACAGCGTGAAGATAAAAAAAAAATAGTCTGTACGCTGAGAGTACTTAATCATAAATCCCTCTAGCTTTCACTTTCTAATCAATTTATATATAAAAGAAATTAATATAATATCTAAGAAATAATAAATATAAAACCTACTACTACAATGGTGTTAGTTAATATGTCGGTGGTCTGTGATATATACTAAAAATTAAAAAAGGACTTCTTAAATTTATCATAAATAGTCATATTATAAATATTTATATACTATGATAGAAAGACCGGATTAAAGCTAAAAATAAATGATTTATCAACGCTCAGAAGGTAGAACAAAATTTCGTTCGCTATGTCTGTTGCAGAATAAGCTTGTAGGTAAGGTTCATTGAAGCATGGCGGTCGTATTCACAGGTGAGTGACAAAGTGAGATTAATGAGGTTACGTGCGTATTCCAAATACCTTTATTAATGACGATTATTACCTGACGACCTTTACCGAAAACTCTATCATATTAATTGTTTTGTCAAATAACATGAAATATACTTAAATATACCTCAATAAATTAATCTAAAACGCGGTCGAAGTATTATTTGAAATCCAACTTTTTGCACGTGTTCGTAAGTGGACAGTTAAAGATTATCGCAATATCATTAATTTAAAATAAATAACTTTAGTTTATCATTTCATTGTAGGCAATAGAATTAACCTTTAATTCTAGAATTAACCTTTTGAAGATCAGTTATCTAGGCAGACAGTAGAGTGTCAAGTTTGAGCTAATAAACTGGCAACGTAACAGCGCCATATCATACAAACAATTTAGAACCACATTTTAATCCTTAATAACGTAAACCTCGGATATTTTTGTAAATAGCATTCATTGATTAAATAACTGTCTGTCTGTTACCTCAGAATTATAATATTTGTAAATTGAAGTTGAAGATACTTGCTTATATAGTAAAACTTTTTCATATGTATATATATATATATATATATATATATATATATATATATATATATATACTTTCCTTCAATTTAGAAAATGATTGAATATTACTATAGCTTCACGTTGTATCCCGCATATAGCAGGATAGGCACAGGGAACCTGAGAACCTAATATTAAGACACTCCGTTCTCTTTCAACAATTCCGTTCCCCAGAATATTACTAAAAGGCCAAAGTTAAGTCCTTTAAGTTTCGTGATTATTATTATAAAATGTGTGATTTGAGAACTAAAAATGACTTTGAGCGTCAATTTATTTCTTTACTTCTTAATGAATTTCCGAATTATCTAAGGAACTTGGCACCTAGATGGATAAAATCTCAATTCTTTTGTCGGCGCAGTCAATAAATATACATATTCTCATTTTTTACATTTTTTTACAATGTTATACGATTGGTTTCAAAGAGACGATGAGCTAAGTAAGTTTTTAATTTCTAATAAATATTTATTAATAACAAACATTATTGAGTAAAAGTTATTGATTTATTGTAATTTAACTTAAGCGCCTGTCGTGGCGCAGAGGTACAAGCGAGCGACTGTAAACGCGACAGGTTGTGGATTCGATTCCCATTCCAGGAAATTATTTTTTTTATTTCCTGGGTTTGGTAACAAAGAGAAGGGCGGCGTTGAGTTCCGCCACTCAGCACGCAATTGCCTCAATATGGCGAAAAGTGGGGAACGGAGTGTCTAAACACTAGGTTCCTTCTTAATTTAAACACTAGGTTCTGTACCTACCCTGCTGTATGCGGGATACAGCGTGAAGCTACGTATGTAAAGGTGTCCCAAAATTAACGCAAGATTTGACTTTGCCGCCATTTGCTATTATATTCATTATTCATTCACTATTAAAAGACTAAAATGGCATTTTCTATTTAATTCAAATCTTGCGTTAATTTTGGGACACCCTATATTTGCGTAATTTAACTTAGTTATGAGCGGTATTTTTTTAAAATTAGTAGTCATTTATGTCTATAAGCTGAAAAGATTATTTTCGAAAAAATAAAGTTTTAGGGCTGGCGTTCTTAACTGTTTTAGGGCTGGGATAAATATGACGGTAACGATGTTAGTAATAGCTAACGACCTCAATAATGACATAAGGGTGAGGCCCTTTTTAAAATCTACAATGCTGTTTATGCGGGAGATTGTTTTACCTGAACGTAGTAGGTATTATCTAAACCATCATATATCGTAAAATGCTGAGGTAAAAGTATTTCATTGCTTTTTTATTACACATTTCTGCATCTATTATAAATTTTCATGTTGAGATAAAGCAAATATATTTACAGGTAAATATTTAGGGCAAAGTATTAGGAAAAGGATATTTATATGTAAAAGTGTGATTGGAATAATTTTATAATTTTTTTGTAGCCTCGCTCTTTATTAAAATATTTAATTAGATTAGATTGAATATTGAAAAGTCTTTTATAAATATCATGAATTGGAAATACAGAATTTGAGAACGTTTTATGTCGAGTAACCCTAAGGCTAGTTTCGAATAGACCTCAAGCACTCCACATTGCTTTTGTTGCTTTGCTCTTGAAGTTACAATATGTTCGCAGGTGAGGGTTTTCTATTCATTCTTACTCAAATCGATAAATTTACATATTATATATGTATATGTGAGGTTTTCAAGATTCAAACTATTTATACGTAATATAATTTTTCTACAAATCCTCTATGCATTTATATCTCTATCTATATAATAACAAAACATTAAAAAAATGTCTGTACAGTGAATACATTTACAAAAAAAAAATTTAGTAACAGTAACAAAATATGAAACTATTTTTTTAATTTTCTGTTAGTCTCTTCAGATCTACCTATGATCTAGTTTTTCAGTGTAATGAATAAACACGTTAGAGCAGCAAAAAAGATCTGAAATAGCTAATGAATAACCATAATAGGTAAACAAAAAATGTTCAGTATGATGGGCAGTTCGATAAGAAATTTAAATTATTAAAAATTGAGGCTATGTTGATGCAGTGAGATCGCGTCTTAATGTATTCGCGACGCTTGTGGTTTTGATCTTCACTCGGAGGGATGATTATTTTTAAATTGTTTCTCTTTCCTGCTCCCGTAAGAGAAAGTAAGGCGTTAAGTTCCGCCACAGTACAGTTCGTTACAAACTCCATTATCATGAACATAATCTGGATACATGGCACTCCACTACTGTGTGGTTTCATTAGAACTTCCTTCCGTGGGCCATTTAAATGTGGAATGGCCTAGCTGCGGCAGTGTTTCTTAGTCGATATGACATGGGTACCTTCACAAAGCGTGTTTATCTCTACCTTGAAGGCCAGTATCGCACCTGATAGCTCTTCTGGTGTTACATGGGGCCATCGGTTACCATGAGGTGACCAGAACACTCGATTGCCTCATCCTTCCCATAAAAAAAACTAGTTAAATTCATATAAATAATCTGGAATTTCACAAAATAAAATCAAATGTATTATAATAAATAGAAATAGAATGTAATTTATATTTCCATTGATTTCATTAAAATTTTACATAACGCTGCCATTAAAAGCTCGAGAGTTGAATGAGTCTATTTAAATCCGTAAATTAAATGTTGAAATAGCGTAGCGTGTCAAAGTAAGCTTTATGTTTATTGTGCATTACCTAGTCGTAAACCATTTAAGCAGAAAGCTTAAGCGAAATTACTCTTGAGTGGTTAAGTTGGTTACAAAAGCAAAGTTTTGAAGTGGGGCTTTAGAAAATTGAAAAGAAAATTAGAAAATTACTTTGAGGCATTAAACAGTTCTTGGCACGTTCAGTTGTGGTATTCGGTAGCGTTACATCCCGTCTGTTTGGTCCTATACATCGTTTAATATTAAGATCACAATGAGCCATTCGTATCAAACGAAAATTACAAGCTGGGTAGGATCATTGTCACAAGGGTTTTGTGTAAACAGTTATATGGATATTGGTACCTGAGTTTGATTGTTGTCTCCTGGGTACCTTATAACAATTTATATATGGATAGGGAGTATAATGTTATTTGCGTCGGACAAAATCTGTTATTAGTCGACAGAATTTGTATTGCTTTTATGATTGACAAACTTGTACATTATTGGATATTAGATATATGTGCATATTACACATACAACTAAGGTCCACTAATTGTTTATAGTTCTGAAATTTTTACAGTTCTACCAACTAGCGGTAGTTGGTTTGTCAGTGTTATAGATATAGAGTTGCAGAGAAATACCATATATAGTATAAGATAATCCAACACCACCACGGTCGTTCACTTCACCCGAGCTTCGAACTCATATCGAGTAACTAATCTGGAGTTATTGAAATTGCGTCTTCCTTCTACCCAGTAGGTATGAAATATGATCTTAATAATCTTGATTTCTAGCGTCTACGTAAAGGCTTCTTAGTATCTAAATAAATGTTTCTTATTTAAAACGAGTATGTATATATATCAGATTTTTTCTGTTTTTTTCTGACTTCTAAAACAAGTATAAAAGATATGAGTGAAATGTCACTTCGTTCTTCCCTTTTTTCTTAGAGACTTATTTGTTGGTGGATATGACATATTTGAACTAACGTGTACTCAAGTATTAAAATAGTACCTACTTGCTATTACTTATAAAGTTACAATATAGACTATACAATAACTTTGAGCGGAAATGTATATGTGTGCATAGCTATATTGAAAGTTATTTTTATTTGTTTTGGAAATATAATTCTAATATATTTGTTAGATTAGCTTTTTAAGTACTATGATACGCTAATGAGGAGTAAGATATATTTTAGGAACTAAGTTTTCAAATTAAGTATGATATCTCCGGTATTATCCTAACGTTAGCTATGTAGCGGATAACATCATGAAGCGCGTACGATGGGACAAGTTTTAAACTTTGGATTTCGGTGCAAGAATAAATAAAGCTTGCGATTCTGAGCAAAGTTATTGAACTTTAACTGAAATGGGTGCCACGTTCTAAGTTTGAAGTGTATGATGGTACAAAGTCGAGATTTGCATTAAAATTCATTTAGTTTGGCGTGGGGCCAGGAAAGACAAAGTCTAGACATTTCTGTTATAATAAATTTTAATTGTGACAATTTTTTGAATAGTGAGGAACAAATTAAGGTATACTTTAACTGTTTTATATTGTTCCTTTAGAACGCTCAATACTTTAGAACGCTCATTTTTGGTTGATTTTAGTTTCTTTCTTTCATTTCTGTCTGAACAGTACACTGAACAGTGCCGTTCACATAAATCGTATGGTCGTATTTTTATTAAGTTCTCCGTATATAAACATGGTAACAAATGACAACTGCTAGTCTTAATATATTGATTTTATAACAAAAACGAGGGTTGGTTGCAAGCGGGGTGAACGCCCCTGTCACTGCAGATTCGCCTTGCTACGCCATATTGGTTGGGGCTCCTACGTCACTAATGGAGTAGCGACGGCTAAAATATGAGCCCATTCTCCTCTCCATACGTTGAAAAACAGCCGGAACTCGAGAAATCATGCCCAAAGTTAAATCTACCGTGAGTTTTCTCGTTTCATAATTTCGCTGAGATTCTTGTTTGTTCGTATTATGTGAATTACTCACATATTTTATTTGGGTTTAAATATCACGGTATAATTAAAATCACGGAGATAATATTTATAATTAGGTGCACTATAAACAAATTTGTAATTTGACAGTAATATATTTAAAAATATATCTTCTAGATGGATAAGTATAAAAAAAAGCTATTAAAACGGCCATTTGCTACCGTCAAATGTTACGTACAATGACATATTGGTCTCTGTTACAGTATCTAAGTGTTAACATGCGATTGATCACAGCGCGATATAAGCAATATTTTCTTTTTGTATTGAAGTATTTTAGAACGTCGAATTTTTTAAATATTATAAATTTATTAAAATAAATGCTATTTATAAGTGTTCAATATGCTTACGGTATTATCTGACCACTACGGACCATTGACTGAATTAAGATATCTGTAAGTGTGTGTTCTCTCGGGGCACGGTAGCACACGACCGCCGCCTTCCGCCCTTATTAGGATAGAGGGCGATCAGTTTGGGGAAGCTGATCGCCTAGTGTCCTGGCCCGAGTAGCCGCGTGCAGGTCGCTCCCGTGCGCTACTTCAAGCAGGCCATCGAGGGTGCCCACCACCCTTGACTCCACGACCTTCACGACGACGACCTTGCAGGCTGCAGCCGTCAAGGTAAATGGAAGATTGGGGTGTTCCCGTGGCCTTGGCTATTGGCGGCGAGGAGGAGCACCGTGAGGTTTTAGTGGATATACGGACGACGTCTGCCGTTCCGGAGTCCCACATAACCTATCCGAGTCCCCAATCGGGCGGGTATCCGTAACGGATTTCCTCACGATAAAAAAAAAGTGTGTAATTCCCAAGAGAGTTCAAAATGTTTTAGTCTTATATTATCTTATATATTAATAAACAAGATTTTAATTAAATATTATTTTATTAATAGCATTTGGCACAGAAAAATAAGAAATAAGAAAGACATGATATAAAGAATACTGACTTTTTGTGTAAATGTAAAAAGTTTAGAAATATTCGAATTCTTTCGAGTACTTGTATATACATAGTTTACAGGGTCACGCTTTTTTTCGCATAGCTAGTTGGATATGGGTCACTTAGAGTAAAACCACTCCATTCTCAACTTATTGGTTGAATATAAGGCATTGCGTGTTGAGCAGCGGAACAGCCCGGAAAATAAAATGATTTAAATTTAATTCCTCGGGTGGAGATCGAACCCACTTAAGCAGTAAAGCAGCCACGACTTATTCTTGTTTCGTATTTTATGATAGTAAATCCCAAATAGAATTCATCATCTGAAGACAAAAAAAGACCAATAAGGGTTGATAATTATTTATTTCAAAATAAATATAAGGAACAAAATATATGTGTTTGACCAAATAATTCATAAATATTTTTTGGTGAAGTCAAAATAATATATATGACATAAAAGAGCCATGATTGGTAGGGCTCGTGCAAAGCAATCGTTTAAAAATCTAAGCCATATAAGAGGATTTCGAGGGGAGTTAAAAGTAGTACTTGTGACTGCTAGCTTTTACGTCACAGCTCTCAAATATATTCGAATGCTTACAGTCGATGTTGTATCTAAAGCAATTTTGTATCTATCATATTTGTGGGAATAAATAAATAGTCTAGAGTTTATTGCAGAAATTCAAGTAATCTTATTACTTTTTATTATGTTTAAAAAATTATAACATACAATGGAACACCTTACAGAGAATGTATGAATATTTTGTTATAATTCACAATTACCACCATCATACTTGATAATATACTGATAAGGCCTGTCACGTGCCTTCTACACAACTCTACCTCTATACAAGATTGAATTAGTTTAGTTACCGACAAATATGAAGTTATCACTGGCAATATGTATAAATTTATTAATTCTAATCATTATTCTTATCAGATATTCAGACAGTAGTTCAAATTCAACATGATGCAGTTAAAATGTAGGCTAATAAATCAACTTAGTTATATACATTTGACATATAATATTTGCTTAAAGAACTTGCTTATATTTCCATATTTTCCTTAAGGAGCTATCATTCATCATCTGTTGTAAAATAAAAGTAAAAAGGTGTGTTTGTAAATTAAGCCTATTCACTAATTATTTATGGTGATAAAAACTAATAGAGTATAATTTTTTTAAATAAATGTGTTTGTGTTTGTTTTTACATGATCTTTAGAATTGCTGTTAATCATTACGGTTGTGGTTCAGATTAGGTTGTCCAATTACCTCATACCTATTACTATACTCACCTATTGTGTTTTACAGATAAGCTGGTATTTTCACCACACCACTTCCCCTGGTGACATTTTGGGTACAATTTTTCTTGACAACGGGTGGTAAATGAAAATAGCATGACAAGGGTCAGAAATTCCACGCAAACGCAGCTGCGAACAACGGCTAGTCTTCAATAAATTTCTGTAAAATTTTCTGAATGCAAAGATTTGATATATCATACTCATAATTTTAGAAGTTAGTACCTTAAGATTGTTTGAGCGAGAAAAATTCGTTTTACTTACGAATAATATTCGTCTTGCGAGTTATATCGTGGAATAAAAATAGGAGCCGGGTGCAAGCGTTCAGTGAAACGTTTCATATGTAAATGGCCCTGTAATCTTTAGGAGCTTCGTACGACAAGACATCGATCGCCGATGAATCGGGGGCTCAGCTCTCCAACTTTGCGTAATACGTATTCGGAGAACAACAACTTAAAAGTTTCTATTTTTTGTTTGCATGTTGAATTGATTTAAAATTTACTCACGGAACAAGTTTGCACAAATTTCATTCTCTTTTTAGTAATGTCTTGAATATAAGATTTTGTCTATACCTGCATATAAAATAATTTTGCATCATTGAAATTAAGCATTATTTTTATTCTAAAAAACTGCTTTTAACGCAAAACTTGTGATTAGAATTTTCAGTCTAATTATTATAGAATAACAAGTGTAATTATATTAGTAAAGCTATCCTTACTAATATTATAAATGCGAAAGTAACTCTGTCTGTCTGTCTGTCTGTTACGCTTTCACGCCTAAACCACAACCGATTTTGATGAAATTCGGTACGAAGATAAAACTGTACTTGGGAAAGCACATAGAATACTTTTTATCACGACAAAAATGGTAGAAGGGGCAAAATAATGGATGAAATTTTGTATAGAAGTTCCTTATTGAAAACATAAAATCATGTAAGATTGTTCAACTGTTGACAATTTTCACACCTAAACCACTTAACCAATTTTGACAAATAGTCTAGACCTTGGGAAAGACTATAGGCTACTCCTTACCACGTTGCGCGTTACAACCGAATTCCACGTGGGCGAAGCCGCGGGCGGAAAGCTAGCTTGCAATAAAAACGAAACGGAAAAAATCAAACTTAACAAAATTGTAACAAATCTATTTCGGTATCTAGATTTTTAAAACGAGTTGTATCACAAAAGCATAAACAAAGGGATATATAAACGGATTTGTAGGTGAAATCCGACGGAATCCCTTGTATTTACCGCTTAACTGAACGAATATAGAATTCAGATTCTTGTTGCTTACCGATTGCGGGCAGCTCTGCATCTATACTTTGTTTATTCAGGATCATGATATTATATTCATTGGTAATAAAAATTGGTAAACTCTTTGTCAGAATAGCATGTTTTTCCAAATATGATGTAGTTTATGGATATTATTATAATTTTTTTTGTGTATGAAAACATATCGGTGCAGTAATATTATTCAATTATGTAAGAATAATTAGTTATTATACATGTATACAATTCAAGCATTATAAATATCTACTAGTAATCTAATCATCCTCTATGGCGCTACAGCCCAGGGTGGGCCTTGGCCTGATCCAGAATATCTCTCCAACCGGAACGGTTCTTGGCTCGCTGCTTCCAGCCTCGGATGCCAATTGTCTGTAGGTCTTGCTCGGCACCATCAAACCAGCCTCTAGTAATCTAATAGATATTTATAATACACGGTGTAACATATAGAATTAATCATATATTTTATATGGTGATTATTTTTTATAATATCCATAAGGGAATCTGTCATAGAATAAATAAATGTTACAGAAATAATATTAGGTTATATTACACGTTTTAGATTTTCAATGACGACTGATACTCTAGCAAAAGCAGTTTTTATAAAAGTGATATTGCACCACTTACTAAATTGCAATAAGACTTAATCTTCACTTTAATCAATTTATTTGATATGATCAGTTTTATGTAATTATAAATGACATACTTTAGGAGTAATACACATTTTATTTTCAACATATTTTATAATTAATTATTATTAGCTAAACGCATTTAAAAACGCTTTGGCTTAGCAGTGAGCAAAATAAGAGCTTGCGTTTCTGCGTAAATAACAAATTAACACAGAATAATATTGAAGTTTTTTAAGACAACCTTACACTGCGTTAGATGACTTTATATGAAAATATTGTTAATGTATTTTCTCTAATAGTACCAAAACAGGACAGCTGAGTTATAGTTTGTAGTTCTCAGGCTAATGTTACATACGACTAAGATAAGAGCGGAAGCTAGGTCAACGGTCTCATTTCACTGATAAAACATCACCTGCTTCTTCCGGTAAAATTATAAATATTTTGCAATGTGTTAATAATATATTGTTTAACAATATACTGTTTTAGAAAGATATGAAAAAGCAAGTAAAATTTGAAAACGTCGCTTAAATAAAAACAATATGGGTATTTTTTTTCATTAAAAAGATTAAATAGCTATTATGTAGGTAATGTGACAACTTGTATTTCAACAACTAACGCATAAAATGCCAATTTGCTGTAAGTAATTGATGTAAGTATATTTTAAAACAAATATTTTTTTATCGTGATTGTCCTGTACATTGTTGTTGAAGTTCCAACGAACAAAGTCAAAGTCAAAGTCAAAGTCAAATAATTTTATTCAAAATAAGAAGTTACAAGCTTCATTTTTTGAACGTCAAATAATTTACCACCGGTTCACTTATTGGCAATGATACCTTTGAAACAGACTGGAGCGAGCATTTCATTCCCAAGGTGTGTTATCATTTATAAAATCACTAATTAGGTAATAACCTTTAACACACAAACGTCTTATTACAATTTTTTTAAATTGTAAAATGAACCATATCATATCATAATATTTCTGATAAGTGACTACAAATTAAATAGTTTCAAATAATTTATTTGACAGATACTAACTACTTCTTGCTTTGCTGGTACTTCTTTTGGTTTTCCCTGTAGTAAAAATAAAAAAATCTATCGCAAGTATCTTCAGGTGTCTTCACGTTGAGATTAAAATTAAATCGTTTTCACTTGTGCAGTCGTTTAAAAACAGTTATCAAACCCTTTATATGTTAGTATAAATATCAGAAAGTACCGACTAAAAGATTGGCGACAGCGATTCGTCTTTGTATGAAACTTGTTTAATAGTACAAAGTAAACCGATTTTTCAAAGCCTTTCAGCTTTTTAAATAGATGCAAAGTGAGCTTATGGCAATTTATATTCATAAAACAAAGTGAATAGAATTTATGAAAAAGCTGCCTAACAAGATTTTATATTGAACGTTAATGTACGGTATAAAATAGATAGGTAATTCAAATTGTACTGTAGGCTGTGTGCTCTATATTTATATTTTTTGTTAATAAGCTTAAATTGCGTCCTTGTGTTTTAGGTAAAAGTCAGAATTTATTTACAATCACACTAAAGAATACTAAAATAACAAAAAATGATAACCAACTTCAAATAAAATGCAATAAAAAGTAAAATTGTTACGAATATTCGTAACTAAATAATTATGGCCTGTCGTGGCGTAGATGCACAAGCGTATACGCGAAAGGTTGTGGGTTCAATTTTCACGCCAGGAAATTAAAATATTAAATAATATTTAATATTTTGATTTCCTTGCTCCGGTAACAAGACAAAGCGCGGCGTTGAGTTCCGCCACTCAGCACGCAATGCCTTAATTCGGCAGAAAGTGAGAAATGGAATTGTTAAAAGAGAACGGAGTGTCCTAACACTAGGTTCTTTGGTTCCCTCTGCCTACCCTGCGAATATAACCCCTAAAAAATTACGAATAACTAAAACACCACTAGTCAGATCCTAATTAAATCTAAATGGGACCACTTCAGATGCATTGCCTATCATATAAAATTAGTTCACCCTGTGAAAAGTTATGTATAGCATATAAAATAGTCTAAGGAATCTCATCGTTTTTTATAATTGGTTAAAAAATACCCTAAAATTCCGTAATTTTTCTCCACGTGTACGTAGTGGATGAAAAAAACGTAATTAATCTATATCCTGTTGTCATGTACAACTAGATTGTTATACGGTTGTACAACTTTTTGAACTTATTCTTCTGTAAAAAGATTTTCACAAAGCCTCGCTAGCTAAATATTTTTATAAGGAACGACCATTTGGTCAAAGAGTAATACTTTCTTGAAACGGAATGTTAACTTGATTTGCAGATATTTAATCACTTAAGTATAGATAGAATATATATTATATATAATATATACAAACAACAAAGTTTTCAAATGTGATTTTCTTATATTACGTTAAACATTTTTATATATTCTTTTCTTGTCGTCAAAAAGGTTAAATATTAAAATTTCTGTACATATAGCAATTGTTTCACCATTCCTCCTATATCCGTGCGAGACGTGGTTTGTATTGCCATCATATTCACACTGCAGATGGTTTCCATTTTAAGTGTGTACGTAATAGTTATGAAAATCAGATAATTTGATCGTGTACGCAACACCGAAATTCTAAATGTAGGTTGCATTGAAAAATATTTAATGCATTGATTTTTCCTTGGTGTCGATCTACAGTATAGTCAACGAGAGGCTAGCAGAAACGGCATCTTTTAGTTTTGTCATTAAAGGATGGGAGAACTTGGCAGCACAACATTCTGAATTGCGCAGATTTGTTCAAAACAAGTTGATTTCAAATTGCTTTTAAATATTAGATCAAAGGAGTCGTTCACTTCACACATATTCTAACTCCTTTTTGTCCATTTTAGGTATAATGATTGTTAGATTGTATAGCCCAACGTCCCAAGGTGGGACCTTACCAGAACGGGAAAATTACTATAAAAAACATATTCCGAGTATGGATCGAATATACAAATTTTACAGCTACCACCGTTCTCTAATGCCTTCCACGTCAATTGAATGTTTCATCAAATAAAATCTATACAAGTCAGTCATTTAATTAGTCATTAGTGATCTTATCGTAAGGAGGATAGTAGAGCGTAATTTCCAGACACTGTTCTTCGCATTCATATATTATGAATGCGTATACGTATATATAAATTGCTTATAAATAGTGCAAAGTCATATATTTTCGTAAAAATAGTCGACACTGATAAAATGAACGATCCCCGATCGCACCTAGAGCGGAAAAGTGAAATAAAATATCCTCTAGCAGATTGAAATCGCGCCGGGTTTCAGGTTGGATCGTCGAGGGCTCAAGTTTAGTAAGCGCTCTATTAATGTTCTATTTCTGTTAAACGTTTCATTGAATGTAGCCTGTTATGTAGTACATAACCTATTAAATATCGGTAGTATGTATATTTTTTTTATACTACTATTAATTCACTCAGGTATATATATGACTTGTGGATATCAAGTATATGGCATGTGTCACAAAATGGTCTGTTTCTTTGACTTTCTTTTTGGTTTTGACGTTTTAAATAAGAAAAATAAAATATATTTACTTAAAAACTTAGGGATGGAAAATAGGAATAATTCTAGAATGTTTAAAAACTCTTTCCGTTTGATAGTTTACAACTACTAACTAATTTTTATATTTTTTTTTATATTGTGTACTGCCAGATTTAACAAACTTTAGTTAAAAATCAATTGCACTCTATATAAAGGTAGTATTGAATTTTAATATTTCCAGCAAACAATACACAAGACCTGCCGCCCACCCACTAGTTTTAAAATAACTGTGTGCAAGTAGCCTCATAAATATTTAAAAATCATAATTTCATATACTAATATTATTTCCCCCCTAAATTACTTTTGAATAAATATGAAATATCTGTTTTTACTGATATTTACCTACAACGTTACTAGAGTATGTCAAACATGCAAATCTAAATGTCGTGCTAACGTCACCATGGCGTGTTCATATAAAGTTAATAAAAATTGTTAAATCTATAACAATCTGAATGTCTAAAACATTGAATGTATTGCTTGTTTCTGCTAAGCATTTGCCACAATACAAGTAGGGATTTAGATTTAAGTTCCATACCGAATTTATACAATTTTGACAAAAGTACCTTCATTTAGTCTACACTTACAAAAAAAAAACACATTTCGAGATAATAATGTATGATTTTCATTCATTTAAAAAAATATTTTATGGGTAATTTATCAATTATATGACGTAGTTATTATTATTTTTATTTACTCTTTCACTGTTTTTTATTCAAAAATTCAAATATATTTCTTATGCAATTTATTCATTAATTATTTATTGATTGCCACACGCGTCGTGTTTTGGTAAAAACCATAACCCAACTGTCGCGATGTGGATGTTATACAGTGTTCATTGTGGTCACTGCGTTGTGAGTGTATTGGTCTTTGAGTGAAATATTCATACACCCAGCAAAGGAGCACGTAGTGTAAGAGTAAATATAAAGAAAAATTGATTTTAATAAGGTTTACTTATTAAAATCCTATTAAAAATATGTAAACAAGACACGCATTACGCTCTTTATCTTAATTTAGATTGAGATTGCGTGTTAAGATTTGTTTGGTGGTAGGAGGTTCGTCCTCCGTCTGGCTCGCGACCACTATCATGTCAAAGACGAACCGCCAAATATCTTATGATGTGTTCCGGTTCGATGGCATGTAAGCCAGGTTTTCCCCTCTCCCACCCAGCCTTTCCCCAAAATGTGGTAGTTCCGATAGCGGACTACTACATTGTTCTCCCCTGTATCCTCTAGGTTGGCAACGCATCTACAACATCTCTGATGTTGTAGAAGTTCATGGGCCAAGGTAACCACTTACCACCAGGTGGTCCTTCTGCTCGTTTGCCATCCGTTAACCATAAAAAAAAAAAAAAAGATGCGGCGCTCTATACCTTGTATATTACCATAGCGGAAAAATAATAATAATTTTAACATAATACAACTGAAGCAAGTTCTCCATTATTAGATAGACAATACCTACATACATATAATATTGGAGCACTGTAAAGTATACAGGAAAAATGGGGATCTTCAACTTTAGTGACATTTCAATATATTAGATCTATATAGGTGCTCATTTCAATCACAAAATATATTCATTATTGAAATATATGCACTCTTCCAAATGCTATTGTCCAGTTTTAAAAGTAAGTAATTGTACTTAGTATAAAAAAAATAATGTGTAAATTTTTAATCAAAATAATATTATTTTGATTGGTAAAATTCTACTAGAAGTAATGGTGGTGCTATGGAACAGCATTTGACTGTAGACGTGATGGTAGGAAACGAACCCATCGTTTCCTACCCGCCACTCAAAATGTGAGGTATTTCATTACAATTTTGACCGGCAGAGGATGGAGTGACTTCCCTGCTATAGGAAAAAACGTAAAACTGCCATGAAAATATAGTAGTGTATGGTGTAGAGTATCGTGAAAATATAGTAGAAAAGTGTACGTACATAATAGTTAGATATCTCTTCAAATGTCTCTAGTGTTGAGCTATTAAAAAGCTTTTAAGGTGCTCATATCGTTATTGCTCTTACAAAGCAGCTATTACACAACTGCTTACGTGCATTATATTTCGTTAGAGAGCTATGCTAATATTTTATTCTACATGTAGTATATTATAATAATAACTTTTTTTTTTTTTATGGATACCGGATGGCAAACGAGCAGAAGGACCGCCTGATGGTAAGTGGTTACCTTCGCCCATGAACATCTACAACACAAGAGATGTACTAGATGCGTTGCCAACCTAGAGGATACAGATGGAAAGGGAGGATAATGTAGTAGTCCGCTATCGGAACCACCACATTTTGGGGAAAGGATGGGTGGGAAAGGCGAAAACCTGGCTTACATGCCATCGAACCGGAACACATCATAAGATATTTGGCGGTTCGTCTTTGACATGATAGTGGTCGCGAGCCAGACGGAGGACGAACCTCCTACCACCAAACGACAACTTATAAATATAACCATTAATTATAAACAAAATATGAATGTGAAATGCCAGCAGTCTTTATTCATCAGTAATATTATATACGTCTCTATTTTTAATAATAACTATTTGTGTTGTATACACGAATATGTAGATGTTTCTCTTTAGTTCGGTAAAATAATATTACATTGCGTATTTTGGTATTTGAAAATATATTTTTAGAACTGGACGGTCATTAAAATCTTTGCTTATATTTATTAACAACAATTAACAAAAAAAGTGCATCTAAGACAATAATTGCAGGTTTAAGAAAAGATCTGTGATAGTAGCAGCTTGCTGCTACGATAAGATTTACTGTAATATTTTAAAAATAGCTAGACAAATATCTAGTGTAGAAGATATAAAAGAATAAGGGAATGGAAATATTAACAGAAACTATAACAAGATAGATTGCTTAGGTTCATGTATGATGTTATAATAGTCAAGCTATATGTTTTTGGATAGTTTCATTGTAAGAGAATATGAAACACTACCCCAATGAACTAATCGAGACTGCAATGGTTCTTGGCAGTTATAAGTCCTCTCTACATCTCATTTTACCTGTTTGTTCTATTCCATGAAGACAATTATATATTATATATAAAATTATATGTGTAGTGCAAAAAATAACATAGAAATAAATATGGGGAAATAAAAGTTTTTTAAAATAAGAAATGTACTTCGATAACACAAATCCTGAAGGATTTGTAAGTTATCGAAGAACAAAAACAATTTGCAGAAGCTTTTATAACTTACTTGCAATGTTAGAGCTTGGGGCATATTGCTTTTGATGTGTCTCGATATAACCAACTTATAAAAATTAAGTTCCATTTATTTGTTGGTCTGATTTGCAATCAATTTTTTGTTGACTTAAATATATGAAGGCGTTCAAGCGCCAAATACGCGTTGTCTTAGCACTGTCTTTAGCATATCTCTATAAATGAATGTGTCAACGCATGGCAATACTTTGAGTGATTTACTATAAAAATATTGGCTTTCTGCATGGCTATTATAACATTAATTTGTGTCAAATTTCATACTCCTTACTCGTTCGTATATTTTTTTTTTTGTAGAAAAGGGTCAAATATTTTCCTTCTCACCTTTATATACATGTATTATTTCATGTCTCATGCGCGGAGTAGTTAGAGAGAATATAATGTACGACCCATACGACCACTATAATTTTAAAATCATACAAAACTATATCTCGATGTAACCCAGAACACATGTTTACATTAATAATGAGATGCTTATATCTCATTATTAATGTACCTGATGTAAATAAAGTCAAATTGTAACATATTCTAAATCATATAAAAAAAACATTGAATGACTCTTAGTATAAAATATTATGGGCAGTGATTGTTCAATGTCATGAAATTGTAAAGAAAACGTAGTCAAATCGACACCAGTACAGATGTAGAGCGCTGGCTGGGATTCTTGCAATTTATGAGGCAATATGTTTAACGTCTAGTACGGGAACCCTCCTCGAACATAACTTAGGGGCTGTTACGTAAACAGATTGCTCATATTGGGTGAGTCGATGCTTTAGACATAGGTCACTGAAATAGCTAACATTTGTCTTTATTTAAAAATGCTTCTACTTATTTTAATTATAAATATTTTTTTGAACTCTTGCATGTTTGAAATGCCAGATATTAATTTATGTTTATATTATTAAACAAAACTCCAATTAGTGACAATTTAAATCATTTTGGGTATATTTGAATGCCTACTCAAGGGGAAATTTAGAAATGATGGTCTTTTAGAATCCTTCCTCGATTAAAGTAAAATGTACGGTCTCGTTGAGGAAACATCAGTGATTTTATCCTGATTCTTATAAACACATATTCGCCGGAAAGTGGGGAACGGAGTGTCTTAACACTAGGTTCTCAGGTTCCCTCTGCCTACCGTGCTACATGCGGGATCCAGCGTGAAGCTACATATTCTAACTGTGACTACACGGACTACTGAAAAGTTATCGAAATTTCGGGTTACCAAAAATATATTTGCGAATACTAAAATATATGCGATTAATCCGGTTAAAATAGTTTCATTTAATATAAATAATATAATATACCATACACTGACTATAGGCCACTGACTGGGAAAACGCGTCACAGTTTGTGGGTTCGATTCCTACTCGGAGGAATCTTTACCCTGTGGTAAAACAAAGCGCAGCGTTGAGTTCCGCCATTTAAGACGCAATATCTCAAATTCTGGCGAAACCAAAGAACGGAATGTGTTCACTCTGGGATTTCTCCGACTACACTGTATTGCGAAAGAAAGCGTGAACCGGTAAAAATAAATTAACAGAAACGCACTACAGATTTTGATATGATACCGTCGCATATCTTTATTATTTTTATTAGTTATTGCCTTATTATCCTGAAGTTATATAAACAGTTTCATTAAATTAATGAATAATATAGTCTTTGAATGTAAAACAGTTAAGACTGTTAATCAATGGCATATTCTGTTTCATACTTTAAGTGAAATATTGTTTACAAGGGGTAATTCTAAATGATGGTTACGCCTAGATACACGGCAGAAACTACTCAAGATGCTAATGTGCTGCAATTGACGAAGAAGAAGTTTATGGTTAAGAGATTAAGAAAAAGGTAAAATAGTGGAGTTATTTGTCATTGTCTATAAATTCGGTTAAAGCAGGAGTTACCACTTTTTATGGATACAGAAGTTTAATTTCCTAATACTAGTGTCACTGTCGACGCGTAACATTTATTTTAGTAGTGTATGTAACATTTATCTTATTAATTTAATATATTTTTTATGCATTATTTTAAAAAGGTATATTATATCTCTGCACTTGCTTATATAAACTATAAGCGTGCCAAGTTTCATGTTCATCCGTTTGCGTAATTTTCGTAAAAATGGGCACAAAATTTTTGTTTTACGTATAAATATATACATTTATGAAAATTTGGCATATTTAATTATAAAAATATTGCAATATAATAGCTATGCGTGTGTATATATTTCCATTTTATTTTCATTTCATTGCATGAGGCTACTAGTCCTTGGTGGATGGTATGCATAAGTAAACTGTTATCGATTAGAAAACCTTTGGAATATTTATTTCTAACCATGCTGGTATATTACTACTTATAAAATGTAAGTGCTTAGAACAATGAAGTCGTACATTACTTACTTATTTTATCTCTATATAAAAAAAACAGTTTTAAGATTTATCCCACATTGTAGGTTAGTCAAGAGAACCTAGTGTCAAGACACTCTCTTCACTTGTTTCTTTCTGAATTCAAAACAACGCTTGGTAAGTGGCGGAACTCTACCCCGCGCTTTGTTTTACCAGTGCAGAGCAGTTTAAATACAATCACTCCCCCAAGTGGGTATCAAACTTCAACAACAATGGCATTTACGCTGTCCCGCCGCAGGATGCCCTTTTTTCTATCTTTATATGATTATCATATATTATATTCACATAACAAAGGTATACCTCTATGTGAATATTCATATACTCGTAGAGATAAAATCTTGATTATATATTGAGTTTCTGTTAGATTACTAGCATTCAAAGTGAATTAAGCATCTAGACACATTTACTAAATAAATTATAAGCGCAGAAAGAACTCTGCACCATTAGACATATAGGAAGAAAAAAAAGAACGAAGTCTTTTATTTCTTTAATTATGGATACTTATAATAATAAATAATTACTGTTCTAACCTAAATAGCATAGTTATACTATTTTAATGATAGGTATAACCTTTCAATGTTCTATTCACGAAAAGTCTTTCGTGCTTCATGTAACTCCTTCATGGGTTTAGGTACTTAACCGACTGACTCATAATTTCTATAGCAATAGCGCAATATTTTATTAATCTTCTACATTTTTATTACATAACAAATAAAAATGTACTGATATGTTTTTGAAAATTAGTATGATATTTTTTGTATTAATTAATATTTTACTAGATATTTTTTATATGAACCACTTTCTTAATTATTTTTTTTCTTCTTTATAACTTCAAAGTCAAATATATAATAAAAGTTTGTTATAGAGGATGTATGAGGATAAGAAAATTTATAGCTTTTCTTGTTTGTACTTGCAAGGGCTACGCGCTTGTATCGCGTGAGGTTGTGAGATCCTTATTTTGATTAAAATGGTGCGTTCGCGTGGGCGCTACGCCTATGACGCCATTCATCAAACGATTTCTGCTGATGTTTATATTACGTTTTTATTAGTTTTTCTGGTATCTCCTTTGGAAATTTGAAAATGACATATAGGAAAATCGTATGATTACAATAACGTAGTATCAAGGAAATACCATCATAATTTTTCTACTTAAAGTGAGTGAAATAATTTGTTAAAATTACTGATTCGACTAATTATATATTTTTACCATAAAAATTTCAATTATGCTGTTGGTGAGAGACGTTTTTAAGTTCGTGTATAATTGAACTAGCATCGTGTCGTCTAATTTCAGATTTCGTCGTGCTGATCCGATGCTCATTATCGGGCGGCGCATCGAGCCGTGCAAACAACCCAATGAAATTCTGGACGACCCGTGATTCACGACTAAAATATAAAAGTTTACAAATTACGAACAAATAGAATAAATTAAAAAAACTTAAAATAGCAAAGATTAGAATACTTAAAAATATAATAAAAAGAGGCACAAGAGAGCACAAGAGGTTGTGTTCTTGTGCTCTCGAACCCACAACGTTCGAGAGCACAAGAGGTTGCGGGTTCGTTTCCCACTCCAGGAAATGGAATTTTTCATTTCCTGGGTTGAGTAACAAGGCAAAGCACGACGTTGAGTTTCGTCACTCAGCACGCAATGCCTCAATGTCTTAACACTGGGTATCTTGCTATATGCAAGTAACAGCGCGAACTTAAATAAAAAAACATAATTGGATTGGATACTTCAAAGTGTTTTCTAATTATTTTCTAATAAAAATTAGTAAGCACCGCACGAGAAACTCATTATTGTCATTAAAATAGTTTAATTCCTCCAATATGCCTAATATGTCGACGGACTGTCTTAATATAAGATTCTTCTGCCCACATAGAACAATATGTGGATGCGCTAAAAATGGGTTTTAACAATACCAGTGGTTTAAACATTTTAACAGTAGCATCGGAACGTGACTGTAAAGCTTTTGAAAAAAATATATTCGCTGCGTAACCATGTTCAGATGAAATGTATATCATCGCATTGTATTCTATATTACATCTAGGTATAACGAAAATTACATGTATTTTGCTTAAAACTGTTAGATATATAGAAGTTATTTAAGCTTAAAAGATAATGGATGGTCCATTACAAAGATAATCATTTAGAAGAGTTCTCGTTGGAACGCATATTGCCAGGCGGCCTTTTATTTCGCCCCATTCTTCTAGCTCTAGACGGTCTATTTTAAGTGAAAAAAAGATTCGTGCATTGGGATGATCTGTCGTCGACTTTTACATTTCTTGTTGGTAGATGAAATCTTGTCTGTTATTTTTTATTAACATAAAGTATTTAGCTTATATCTTATATTTTTTATTATTATTATGACCATGAGTTTTATAAGGCTGTTGCTGTACATTTTTGTAATTAATTATTAAAAATGAATTACAATAGAAATTATAATTTATGCTTACGGAAAATGACATGTACCCTACTAGTTTAAACTTTAATGAAGTATAAAGATATCGCAGTGCAGTTATGACATTACATACGCTAATTAACGTAAATCACTTAGAAGCCGCCATAATGGCACGTTTAAGCTGACTTTCTAATGATAATTTAATGTCACTCAGTGCACAAACTGCTAACTACTCAAAGTTTTGCAGAACATAAATAATTGTAGATAAATCATAACATTTTTTTACTTTAACCCTATCTAATAAAGCTCTTTTTAAAAGTTACTTCTATTTTCAGTTTTTCCTTAAATTTTACATAAAATTTTCTAGATAGACCAGACTACCGCTGACACGTAAAAAAACGCTTTGTTTTAACGACGAAAGTGTATGTCAAATGCATGGTAGTGCGTTTATTTATTAATTTAAGGTAGTTTTAATGGATTATTAAATTTCTTTGCCAAATTTCATACTTTTTCGCCTGCGTTGTTTTATAAGGGTATAAAGTTTAACTTTCACGTGTCAGTACAGAATACAATGGTAATACTTCTATTATCTTCTTATTAATTAATATAATTTCCTATAGTTTTAAAATTTTATTAATGCTTTTTATTTGGATTCCACGAGTTTCGAGGCTCATTATTGAATTTTTAACCATTACTTGTCAAAATTTCGGTCCGCTATCATACCCTTTTTGTAGAATAGGGGAATCCTTCAAGACCTTTTAACAAACGTCAAAGTGGGGTGATTAGGGCAAATAACCTTCAATATTTAAATGTTCATCCAATTACGAGGGATATGTCAACGAATAGTCTATACTTATACTTACTTTGAAAATCGCTGTATTTATGTACATATTGTATTATGGTTTTAATTACAACATAAAATATATTTTTTCGTTAAAATATTTTTTAAAAGAGAAAGGAAAAAAAGGAATAATATGTTGAATAATTTTACTCGATTTTTAAAATATCTTATATTCCTTAAAACGAGGGTTTCATAGCGGCACTTTTTTTCCAAAATTACGTTTCCTTTTTTTAAGTTTTAGCCTAATGACAATCGATTAATAAGTTCCTGACATTCTGTTTTATTTAGAGGTTTTCCCTAAATTCCACAATTTCACATTCCACATTCCACAATGTAAGTTACATTGTTATATTTTTAATAGTTACATAAACAATTTTTGGATTCATTGGAATGCGAGGAAGATTAGTATTAAATAAATAAATACAATATAGATGAAATCTGAACTAAAATCATGTTTTATTTAATTGCTTGTTTTAAATAAATATTATAAATTCTATTTCTATTACCATAAAGACAATTAGAGCTCACATTAGACAATAAAAGTGATGAAACTTAGTCTAAATTTATTTAAGCGTTTAATTTTTTATTAAATAGCAAAAATAGCTGGGAGTGTCTATTTCCGCCGAGTCCGTGGTCGCGAGGGCACTGCTCTGCGCCATTGTTGCTGACCAGCGGCGTGTGGCGGCCAGCGGACCACGAAATCGTTCCCCAGCGCGAACACGCAGCGTCTCTAAACACACCCGTTTTTAGTTACCGATGACAATCACTACGGTAGCTTATGCCTTCGAGGCGACTTAGCTATTTAGCATTTAGTGTTTAATCCATATTAAATTTATCTACATGGTTATAAGTAAAGGAAATTATGAAATTAATTTTTTTCGAAATAATGTTGTTCGGAGAACTGAACATCTGAACATATGACTACTATGTGGGAAAAGGAAGCTGCAAATATAACTATTATTGATTGAAGTTTGACCTTAACCTAATGCCTATTCAGGCAAAAACTAAGTAATTCTGTTGAACTGTTTCTTAAACACGGATCTCTAAATTCTTAATGCATTTCACAGAAAGTTTTGAGAATTAAATATGGGGGGTCTTCACTCTCCTCCCTGGGGAGGAGGGGTGATGGCTTCAGGCTCTTAGGCCTATGGCCATGGGAGTCTTCTCCGTCCATGAACATGGGCGGGTCATCGGGTTGGCCCATAGAGCCTCTGTAGGGGTTCTGTCTACAATTTCGGTTCCAGTTAGGGAACCGAGGAAGGATGGTAGTCGTAAGGGGGAGGGGGGGAAAGAGCCATATGCCACCCGGGCGATCAGAATCAATCAAAATTAAATAGTCCCATACCTCAGAGTGACTCACATATTATTTCTTTCTTGGAAATCCTACTTACCGTTCCGACTTGTTAAAGATTAGAAGAACATTAAAATATTTGGTGTTATGGTTCTTCTCGCTGGACATAAAAGAGACCTAAAAATACACTACTCGCGCACATGGCTACTTGCAATTACATAGAATGCTACAATGACCATAACCGATTATGGCACATGATAAAATACATATATTATGAATGTGGTAAGTACATAAGTGGATGTTAAAAGAAAAATAACAAAAAAATAGTTACATTACAAGGCGTGTTTCGTATTAGCGAGTGTTCTATGAAACAAATATAATTTTATATTTCTTTAATTAGAAATGTAACTGGATAGTGAATTTGCCATATATTTTTGTAGGTTGACGGGCGTTTGAATACTTTTTCCTATTTTTTGCACAACGATAGCAGTTGTTAGGCGGTCAGACGCTTTTTATGTAACATATCTATGAAAACTGCGCCTAGAAAAAAGAAATATCAAAGAAAGGGAGACATGAGCTGCGTTTCGGTACAAAGTTAAATTTTTTTTCCGTAGTATTTTTTCTTGTTTTTGTCAAAGTTATTTGTATAAATTTGACTATAACCAAAAAAATTACTACCTCCTTTATTTCTATATTTACAGGATTGTACTTGCACCAATAGACCGGAGTCGTTGAGACAGTAATTGAGTGTTGTATTAACAGAATTTCTGTTCGCGGAATAATATTGTTCTCGTAGGTATTATATTTATTGACTTATATGAACTAGTATATTCATGAAATAACATATGTAATTATCTTTTAAGATAAGATAATAATAGTGGTCATTTAAAAAATATTTATATCTATATTATTGATTTAATAAAATACCCAATGTGATATATCTAATGACGGACATTGTGCTATTCATCTGACAACCGATGTTAAAGAATTTAGCGAGAACATAATTTAATAATAAATATTAAAGCATAGATAAGCACGATGAAAAATATTTTTTTACTTCTGAACGCCCCACTATAACAAAATTATTGATAAAGAAAATTACAAAAATTGTACAGATTTATAAATATAGATATCTAATATAAAAAAAAAGTAAATACGTCGTCTTTCAATTTCATCCTTAGTAGATTTTCATGAATGTTAGGAAACGATTAATAAAAAATATAAATTTGATTAATTCCTGGCGTCGAGCAATAAAAGTACATAGGCTGTGTAAGCAAAATCCCTGTTAAATTAATATAAAAAAGACTTTTTAAATCATGCTACAGTATTTAAGTAGGAATATTATCAAAAAAATGTTGAAAAGGGTCGACTTATTGGAGGCATTCATTCTCGGATCATCCTATTATTACTCCTGAAAACTCTCGGTAAAAGAAAAAAGGGATCATAACAGAATTTATTTAATATATAAAGAACACATTTTATCGCCAATACCTAAAATATAAAATGAACAGAAACTTTAGGAAGGGCTTAGAGAATTATTTTGAAGGGTGACTATGAAACAACTTACCGTAGGCTATAGAAAGTCCGTGAAACATAAAATAAGTTTTACGAGCCGATAAAGACGTTTGGAAAGGATCAATGGTAGAAGAATGGTGTGTCCACTCTATGAGAGACCTGGGAATTACTGCAATGTTACTACAGTATTATACACGATCGTGTATGCGTAAAATATAGACAACACAGATGGTTTACATTTTAGGTTTACCACTTTGCAGTAATATTTCGGCAAGAAACTTTACTTATCAGCTATGCTATTTAGTTTAATATCCTTACTAATATTATAAATTCGAAAGTAACTCTGTCTGTCTGTCTGTCTGTTACGCTTTCACGCCTAATCCACTGAACCGATTTTGATGAAATTCGGTATAAAGATAGAACTGAACTTGAGAAAGGACATAGGATACTTTTTATCGCGAAAAAAATGATAGAGGGGGTTGAAATAGGGGATGAAAGTTTGTATGGAAGTTCCTTATTGTCAAACATAAAATCATGTAAGATTGTTTAACTGTTTACAACTTTGACACATAAACCACTTAACCAATTTTGACAAATAGTCTAGACTTTGGGAAAGACTATAGGATACTCCTTATCATATCGCGCGATATAACCGAATTTCACGCGGGCGTAGCCGCGGGCGGAAAGCTAGTATCTAAATAATTCTGGCTTAATGAAAATAAAATATACCCGCTCTTTGCTTTCTAAAACATATGCTAAGTTGGGCTCTTTAGAGTACTTATATCTAAAAGCCACATAGAAAATGGAATGTTGACTGGTACTATCCAATATTTGTAGTACTCCAAATAATCAAAAAATGAAGAACAGAAAGAATTATTACTAAACTTACTACAGTGCATATGGGCCTAATATGTCCTTGTACTGGTACGTATAGATGTATCGGACATGCGTGGTATAAAAAATAAGAAATATTAGTTGTTATAAAGGTAGGAAAATAAATATGTGGTATTTTTTGTGAAGGTGTTTTATGCAAATAATAATTATAATTTATTTCCGAGATATCTATTTACATTTGTGCTTATACACTAACTAGCTAATCCCTGCAACTTCGTTACATTAAAATGCCTCATATTAATATTCCATTGCCGATCTTCTCATCACCCTTAATATTTTTTTCGTATCTACGTATATTCCATGTACTCTTATTTTTCTGTTTTATTATAGCAAACATAGTCTGGCTTAGATGCCATAGTATAACGAAACAAAAAAAATGAAGATATTTGACAGTCTCGTCTTTGACATGATAGTGGTCGCGAGCCAGACGGAGCGTCAAATATATTTATAAAAGTAAATAAAAAATATAAGAATCCCCTTAAAAAAAAATGTCTATGCCCACCATAGAAATTACTATTACTCCGCAGTTGATTGCGCAGTCCCAGTCTCAATACGTTCAGTAGTAACTCGGTGATTCCCGCGAATAATTGTGAACTTGAAAGAGTTATTTTTTCCTTTTTTTTAAGTTTTGTTTATCTATTTGTTACTTTCCGCAGCTAATTTATCCTCCGGAATCAAAAAAACAGATCTAGAAATCTTCCAGATTACAAGTCAGCCGTTTCATAATAAATAAGTAATAAACGTCCAGGACGGCTCCGAAAGATATCCAAACTGTCACATTTACAATCTAAGTGGGATAATTCATTCTATTAAAGGATTGACTGAATAAAAAAAAACTTTAACCATAGGTTACGTGTTATCTTCACTTGCGAATTCCCGCTTGCAACAATTCAAAAAAAAAAATGTAAAATATTCCAAATATATAGTGTGATTTTTAGTATCTTTGACACGCAAGACTGTAAATTAAATAGAAAATGCCATGTCAATCTTGTACGCGCGCAATGACTAATCAATATACATATCAACCGGCGCCGCATCGTAAAATCCTTACAAATATAATAGAAAGTTATAATGTGATTAATGATATTTAACTTAAGTATGCAATCGGTACTGTGATTTACATAAATGTGGGTATTATAAGGTCATTTTCACTGTTATTTGTAATGTTGATAATAAATATATTGTGTATGATGTATTGGTATTGTTATCATACTGATCATGAAGACTTCAGTGGTGTATTCCGAAATATAGTCTAACTTTTCTGCAGAGCGTTAATAAGTCTGATTTATTCAATGAAAGTGTTTATCGACACTTCGTTTTAGAATTTGAGACAATTTATCCCCAATCGTTTAGCCTTTCACGGAAATGAATCACGCAATGCGAGCTGACTGGCAGTAGTCAGCATTTTTTTTTTTTTTTTTTTTATACCCACGACAACAAGGCACACGGCCCACCTGATGGTAAGATGGTTACCGTTGCCTATGGACGCTGTGCAATCGAACCAGGGGCATCACTTACGCTGTTGCCGACCCTTCAAAAACCTATTTAGTTCCCCTTGAACCTAAGTTTATGTCCCCTTAAAATTATATATATAGTATATATATATATATATAGACACTATATAATAATATAATTGTTGTAGGACTAATTTCCTGGTAAGTTTTCAGTAAATTATTAAAAATAAGAACGTGACGCTTCTACGGTAATTGTAGAGCAAGTTACAGGTGTTCAAATTCCACCGAATGCGAAAATTTTATATATGTATATATATGTTGATGCCCGCGACTTTGTTGCTCTATTATTCTATTCTAAACGCTTTCCATCTCCCTAAATTATTTTTTTGTAAATATATTCAATTTAGATACACACTTTTTTATTGTTCTATTATAGAATTCTTCTTCTTATTCGTATCACTCTTGACAGAGTGGTAGTGGTCAACATATTGTTCGGGGTGCAGTTGTAGCTCGCCGTACGACGTCGCGCCATCTTTCCCTGTTGAAAGTCATTCAGGTACACTCGTGTAAAGGCCTCCCAACTCTCCCAACAACAACAATTATAGAATAGAAATAATTATATAGATATCTGCTTAGACATATCATAGCTATGGGTTCTACGGCAAAGCATAACAAAAAAGGGATCATACAAAAATGTGTGTCATTTGTTTTTTATTGACGGGCGGGCGTTATAAAATATGATTATAAAACGAAATCTTAAAAAATTAAGAATGGCTTACAAAAAATGAATAGCCTATATATGTTCACTTTTATAAATTATAAAACTTTGTTTTATAAATACTACACCACCATTATCTTTTTATTTCGTACTGGAGGCGACGATTAGTTCCTAAATTTTGCAGTTTCACCAATAATCGGCTGTTATAAATTGTGAAACGGTGCAAAACGCGGTAATAATTTTATGGCTATCGATTTTCATTTAGCTCTTAAACGGGTCATTATAGCAGTGTGTTTTGGAGTAAAGCGCCGTCGACGGTCGAAAGGCAATATTACTCTTTGTGCCACCCCATGTAATAATGGAGTGATTAATGGTTCAACCAATATACGAAGCAAGTTCTTTGTTAGTTGGCAAATATTTGATACGTTACGGACATCACAATCCATTCCTTTGATACTGCGATCACTTGTAACGACCGCTTTGCCAACAAAAATCGCTAGATGGATTGATACTATGCTTCTATGCTCCTGTTCTATATTTATTATTTCTTTTGTATGTGTAACAAAAAGATGCCATAATATTAATAGGTAAATAGTTCAATTGAAATGTATTATAATTCTTACACTTTTATCTCTTTAACAGTTTATTTTCAGCTTGTAGAAATTGCATCTGGTATTATACAGGCGCTATTGTGTTTTTTTTATAAATACATATTTAAAAATATTACGAATGAAATTTGAATAAAAAAATCGATTATAATTTAATTTACCTTATAACTTATAAGGTAATAATATTTAAATCAATTTTTATATCAATTTTTATTCCATAAGCAGTGTAGTGATAAAATTTCTATTACGATTATTATATTTAAATCGATGGTCCCTAGGTAAACTATCGAAAGTGAAAAATTAGTGAAAAGTTTTATTTTTTGCATAACTTTGTCATAAATGTATGGACCTCGATAAAAATTAGGATTCAAAGCTGTGTTAGGATTACGAAATGTTCGTAGTAAGCAAGCAAAAATCTATAATATTAAATAGTTTTCATATAAACTCAGTTACGATAGTGTACTGCGTAACTGGACTTTTTTAATCGTAACTGGCACTATCGATTATTTACAAGGGACCGCACATTCAAAAATGTATCGAATCTGTCTTTTTCAATAGTTTACGTTGGTTTATGTCAGGAATATTTTACTGAAAGTGTCACATTCGATCATTTATTTCGTAGATTATTTATAGTGATAACATTTTTTTGATAGAATAACAAATACACAATAAAACATATTTATTATAGGTTTAAAAAATATATATTGTTTTATTTAGCAAGTACTTAACATCAGTCTTTGTTAAATTTAAAACGCTGAGGTCATATACTCGTATGTACAAAAACAAGTTATAACAAATGTGAACTGTGAGTATTTAATAATAGAAATTTTGAAATGAGATCATAATTAACATACATTACTTATAAGACTTCTATAGCTATCATAAATTAAAAGTAATAAAAATTATTTAAACTCTAATAAAATTTTAAAATAAATGCCTAACACAAAATAAGAATTGACATAAAAAATCTACATACTTAAAAAATACAAGTAATGACAATACACAAAGTTATACAAAAAAAAAGTTAAAATAAAGTAAAACCATACATACATACATATATAGTTTCACGCTGTATCCCGCATAAAGCTGGACAGGTGGAGGGAACCTAGTGCTAAGACACTCCGTTCCCCACTTTCCGCCGAATTGAGGCATTGTAAAACCAAAGTTATTTAATTCAACATTACAATAAAATAATATTCAAAAATCTTGTTAATACATGAGTGTTATCAATTGTTTAATCATTTTCGGAGTTTTCTACTCTAGAATAGTTTTCCTTCTGTTTTTGATAACGCTGTCCTTTCATGATTTGTTTTATTATGAACATTGCGATCAAACTCGTCAGTAATCATAGGGTATTCAAAAATATGCTATTACAAACCCGTTGTAGAATAAATGTTTTAACTACATGTAAGGGTAAAAAATATTTCGTCGTAAACTGTTTTCTAGAAGGCCCGTCCTTCCGACGTCATTCGTTCTTTAATTTTCTAGTATATATGAATGAACTCCCATTAGTATCCCCTAGTATGATCAGTAAGTGTTCAAAAATTGTTAAGAATATTTTGCAAGATTCTATATCAAATTTTTCAGAGCATTTTACTTTGCATTGAGTTAAGAAAATAGAAAGTATTGCTGGCCAGAGTTTAAAAAGTATTTCCGTTCGTTATCAGTACTCTTTTCGGGGCACTCTAATATTTGTTTCGGATTTAGTTATAAAAGCGCATTTCTTTTGTATGCACTGCTATATGATACTCATATTCTGACACAGTCATATGTCTACTTTCGGTAACAATATTGTAGGTTCAGCATGGTTCTCCTCTACCAGGTGTATGCATATGAAACCGGTATTATCATCTTGCGGTCAGTAGACACAATTGTCGGAATTACTAGTAAATAGACGTAATATGATCTGTCAACAATATCCAATACCTAACACATCAAGTTTTCTATCGTGTTTTTTTTTCGCTTTCAGAAATGTCAAAATACGTGCCTTCAAACAACGATTTGCGGGAAGCACTCATTTTCTGGTTCCATTTGGGTAAATCGGCTATAGAATCTTATCGAATGCTTGTCTAAGCTTACGGAGAGCACGCTCTTGGTCGTACGCAGTGCAAAGAGTTGTTCAACAAGTTCAAAAGTGGTAATTTTGATGTGAGAAACGCTGACCACAGCACACCACCGAAAATATTTAAGGACGTCGAATTGCAGGCTTTAAAGCCATGGGAAAGATTATAAAAAACCGAAAGATGGGTTCCACATGAGTTGAACGACAGACAGCAGGGAAACCGAAAAATAACATGTGAAATGCTGCTCGCCAGACAAAAAAGAAAGTCGTTTTTACATCGGATCGTTACTGGCGATGAAAAGTGGATTTATTTTGTTAATCCTAAACGCAAGAGATCGTATGTAAACCCTGACCAACCAGCACAATCGACCCCAAGGGCGAAACACTTCGGAAAAAAGACAATGCTCTGTGTTCTCTGGGATCAGCATGGTGTAATCTGATATGAGCTTCTGAAAACGGGCGAAACTGTTAATGGTCAACGCTACCAACAACAATTGGAGAATTTGAAACGTGCCCTGCGCCAATACAGCCCAGAATTTCATATTCTGGGCGTGACAATAGGCATGACAATAGGCATTCTGGGGATGACAATGCACCATCACACCGAACAAAACAGACTCGGGAATTGGTCGAGTCGTACCACTGGCAACCACTACCCCACCCCACTTACTCACCAGACTTGGCTCCATCCGACTTTCACTTATTTACATCGATGGGGCACGCACTTAGCCAACAGTACTTCACTTCTTACGAAAACGTTGGAAAATGGCTCGATAACTGGTTTGCTTCAAAAAACGAAGACTTTTTGGCGAGGTATCCATAAATTGCCTGAGAGGTGGTCAAAAAGGGCGCTTACTTTGAATAAAATATTTATTACCATTCTCTTGAAATAAATGTTTTTTTTTAAATAATACCGGTTTCATATGCATAGACTTATGTATATGTTCTGAGAGCTCAAGTTTTTGTCCTTCATTTTGACTTGAGATAATAAAAGTGTTAATATTTGTACGGGGGGACCAGAGTCTACATTTGGGAAAAAGGCTGAGTTTTGGCCACTATCTTCAATGATAGCTGAGTTGTATTTCTCCTGTGCTAAATTTCTACCTGAGTAGAGTCATCCACCTAATCCTTTGAATTATTCCAATTGGATTCATTGAGGGCATAGTTTTTCGGTAGCGGTGACTTCAAAAATAAAAAATAGCTAGTAGACATTTTTAATAAATATATAATAATAAATCATTTATAAAAAATGTTTGGTTTAATTGATTTTCATTTTGCAACCGTTAATATTTTTGATTAATACCAAAGAATAAACAACTAAGAAAGTTACTTTATACAAGATATCAAATCTTTACAAAAAATAAATAAAATTTCATTAAAAATTATCGAAAGTGGAACCATCATTAAAGATTTTATTTTATAATACCACGTATAGTATCGAAAACGTCAGTTTCGATAAAAATATGTCGTGAACAAACCGCGTACATAATGGTAACTGCCACTTTCGTTCGTATTCCGAAAATACAATCCGCGGGAAATATTTGTAATATTAGTTATAAATTTCAAAAAAAAATATTTATGAGATACATATAAGACTATTTTTACGCAGCATCGACGGTGGGCGCGCAGCCATTCCGGCTTACACTTGCGATAGTGGCAGTTTCGTCCTTGTCTCACGCCCGCTGGTGCGGCGTAGACTCGCAAAAACTAACATTCGATGTTATACGCCGCAATGACTGTTACATTTCGATCAAATACGTGTCGAAAAAACGCATACGCAATGATTTTTTTGAATTTTTGAAAACGTGGTCATAAAAATACCTTTATTGATAGTTTAAAACAGTAAAAAAAAAATGCGTTTTTCCAATTTCGATATTTTACGTAGGGACTATGGAAGTACATTAATTAATTTTTGTTTTGTTCTTATATACATTAGAATTATAGTATTTGTTGTGTTTTCTTGCTGTATTTTTCTTTATTGTTATTATTATCGTTACTTTGTAAGCAGTGTGTGTTCCGAAATAAAGTTTTTTTACTAACTTACTTACTTACTAATTATCCAAATCAATTTAATTGCAACAATTTATTGACAAGATCATATATATACATAAATATACTTTAACATAACTTTAATTATAAAAGTGAAGTAAATTGTGGGTTATTTTACTAAATCATAGCTGAGTGTAACAGATCAAATACTCGTATATAACATCATGCTAGTACAGTTTCAATAGCTGTATATTGGTATTTATACTAAAAAAATATGCAAGTGAAATTTTTTAAAGCCTTAAAAATAGAATTTATTTTTGCTTGATCCTACTTATAGCAACTTTTACAACACGAAACTAGCAGGCGTTTGCAAATAAAGTGAATGCATTTTATAAACTTGCCTTTAATGTATTATACTTTTAAAAACATTTTAAAAAGTATACATATTTTTTAAAATAACTTTTTTTTTTTTTTTAGGGATAACGGATGGCAAACGAGCAGAAGGACCACCTGACGGTAAGTGGTTACCTTTGCCCATGAACATCTACACCACCAGAGATGTAGTAGATGCGTTGCCAACCTAGAGGATACAGATGGAAAGGGAGGATAATGTAGTAGTCCGCTATCGGAACCACCACATTTTGGGGAAAGGATGGGTGGGAAAGGGGAAAACCTGGCTTACATGCCGTCGAACCGGAACACATCATAAGATATTTGGCGGTTCGTCTTTGACATGATAGTGGTCGCGAGCCAGACGGAGGACGAACCTCCTACCACCAAGCAATGCAAGCAAAAAAATAACTTTAATGTTAGTCTTTTGTTATATTTAAGTGTAGTGAAAAGATTGTTTAAGTAGGCCTCATTATGTCAAGGGATTATTATCATGAAAAGAAAAACATACACAAACATAATAAAAGGGCACTGTGTGTTTTCTGTTCTAATTTTGATTTCCAAAGGGAAAATATAAATTCTAATAAAAACTTTGTCTATCAAAATACAACAAAATTTTCAAATAAGTGGTCCACTTGCTGATATAGCCTTTTATTCATATACGAGTATAGGGCCATGATCATCTAACTTACTATTATCTTCTTCCCATTGTCTGGACGATGGATATTTATTAATTCCAATAATTACGTGGAATGTAAAATTATAAATAGACTATATTTCATAGTCTGAATAAGCAATCTAAATCTTTAATTAAATCGACTTCGACAATAAATAATAACGAATACAACATATTATATGTACCTATGTAAATACTTAGTCGAGGCTACACTAATGCGATTTATAGGTTTTGTGCAATAGTGCGTTATATAATATATATTAAAGCAAAATATTTATAACTAGCTTTACGCCCGCGGCTTCGCCCGCGTGGAATTCGGTTATATCGCGCGACATGGTAAGGAGTAGACTATAGTCTTTCCCAAGGTCTAGACTATTTGTCAAAGATGGTTAAGTGGTTAGGTGTAAAAGTTGTAAACAGTTAAATAATCTTACATGATTTTATGTTTGACAATAAGGAACTTCCATACAAACTTTCATTCTCTATTTCAACCCCTTCTACTATTTTTTTCGCAATAAAAAGTATCCTATGTCCTTTCCTAAGTTCAGTTCTATCTTCATACCGAATTTTATCAAAATCGGATCAGTGGTTTAGCCGTGAAAGCGTAACAGACAGACAGACAGAGTTACTTTCGCATGTATAATATTAGTAAGGATTGTCATTATGTTTTGTTAGTGATATCTATAATTATGTATTATTTAAATTCCACAAATGTATGGATCACATATTATGTACCTACTAGTAAACAATAATTGTAATCTAAATAAGTTGTGTGATGTCGATCTGTGATAAAGTAATCTTCTTTGTGAGAAAGTTAATCCAAGTCATTGTCAACGGATAAAACCGGAATAGATGCTTCACTTTAAAAAATCTAACTCCAACAATTATGATCTTTTTTTTGACTTATCTAAAGTATGTTTTTGATAAGTCAAAAAAATCATAATTAAACATAGAGGATTAAGCTAGCTACATTTATAGGAATTATTAACAGAAAAATAATGATTTTTAAAACTAGAGGGCTATTTAAAAAAGTGGGGTTCATATAGATGAACCCGGATGAATAGGGATAGGCCCTATTTTACCATTATCATGAAAGATCAGACTTTCAGAAAAATATGCTTAATATAAAAGTGAATATCTTCGATACACAACGCAAACATACGATAAAATAAAAATATTGTAAAAAAAAATAATTGTACACATTTTTACAATTTAATTGTACATGTTTAGATATTGTGTGGATAACATAAAACTATTTATTCAAAACTACTATTACTTTTACTATTTATTTAAAATAGCAGAAAGTGGATTGTCAGTGTAACCTATAGTTTAGTTTAAATTACGAAATTCTTACTTCTTGTTACTAACGAGTTATAGAAACAACAGCGAGACTTCACATGGATAGAGAAAACCTGCGTACACAACTTTTAACAGGAAATACAAACTAACTAAATAAAGCTTGAACCAAAATCATGTTGGTAAGTTATATTGCCCAAAATATTTGAAATTGAGATATCATATTAAATCTAATAAACTAACATGCAATTTGTAGGTACATATGTTTAAGTAATGAAAATAATGTTTTACTTGATAATTTCTCTATCATTGAATAAAACGTAGACTTGCAGACCGATTTTCCAAGTTCTCCAGTAATAAACGACCGGCAACAAAAAACGGATTTATCTTTAAAAAGTTCTACTGCAATATCAAAGAAACATTACCGCAGTTATTTCGGATCTTGAAATGGAAAAGGCGCCTCGTTTTAAGGAAAATTCAAAATTCTTTTAGATATATTTTATGCAATAATCAACACTTGGTTCTTGATTTTTCCTGTTGTATTTTACATTTTGTGTTACTTGTTGCTGTAAATTATTAAAAACAATGAAAAGCTTTCCTGTGTGAATACTTTGTAAAATATAGAAATCCCCGAATACGAAAATATAATCATATTTGTTGCACTGTTTTATTAAGCATTAATAATTCATATAA
>JAKGSA010000088.1:558541-597760 GCA_033558755.1 Philaethria dido | reverse complement strand
GATTGATCTAAGGTCTGTCAAAAAGTTATTATTATTAAAATTCTTGAAGCTTCGTCGCATGACTATTGTCGGTTTAAATTTAGGCGGACGTATTTTATATGATAAATACAATAAGTCATGATAAGAAAAAGCTTCAGCAGGGAATTGCCCGTACGTATTAACATGATCAGTTGATGAAACAATTATGAGATCGAGCAATGACGGTGAACAATCGGGAAAGAAATGTGTCGGTTTATTCGTGTTAAGTATATGGAGGTTACTACTGTTAATGATCTCAATCAGGTGTTTCGATCGAGAGTCATCCTTAATTAAGCAGGTGTTAAAATCTCCCATGATTATAGTATGATCAACTTGGGTGGCATAACTTTCCAATAATGACTCAAAAACACTAAAGTAATCAATACGCAGAGAGGGACTATAGAAAACTCCGAGCAGCAGTTTTAGAGAACCGAACAGTAACTCAAATAGGATATACTCAGCCGATTCCGAATATTCAGATGGAGATTTGGTAAGAATATTAAAAGGTATATGGCTACGTAAGTAAATAGCGACCCCCCCACCGCCCTTTCCTGTTCTATCATTCCTGACTAGATGGAAGCCGGGTAGTGCGTAAGATGTAGATGGAAGACAGGTCTTGAGAAAACTTTCTGAGACCAGGACCGCGTGTATGTCCTTAGACTCAAATGTGCTCAGTAAGTCGGGATAATGGGAAGGGATACTTTGTGCGTTAATATGCACAACGTTAAAATTTCTAGGATAGGGCGAGAAAGTGGATTCTAAGTTGGAATTAAGAGGGATACAGGAATTTTTAAACTATCATCCGAGACAGGGGAGGGAACAAGTATAAGTAAATATTATCGTCGTCAGAGCTAATACTTTCACAATCCATGACTTAATAAAAAAAAAAAATAAGATTATAATATTAAAAATAAATAAATATATGAATATATAAAACAAATAAATAAAACGTATATAAAAAATGGTGTATATTTAAAAACTAAAGTAAACGTACCATTTGTACACCTACCAGCTTAGAAAGAATTTGAATTGCCAAGTATCTAGTTTTTTAACTTAGACAAAATGAAAAAAAAAAAAAAAAAATACAAAAATCAAACTATTAACAAAACAAAATGTAAGCAGATTAAGAAAGAAAATGTATGCAGATAAATGAAATTATACAATTATTGAAAAGTAACAAACTAATAGTTATTTCCGAACGTAAACGTTATTACGTTGACAGCTGTCTTTTTATATATATATATATATATATATATATATGCAAAACAAAATAGTAAATCACATTTTTTTGTAAATTCTGAGTTTATTTTGGAATAGTATAAAAAATTGTATGTAGCGGGATTTGAAACTATGCCTCTTGGCCTATAAGCACTCTAGCCAATTAACCTATACATATCCTATTGAGCTACAGTAAATTTTAATATGTTTTTTAAACATATTTTTTATCAGGTATAAAGTATGTAAGCATTTTAAAACAATATCATAATTTTAATTTTTTTTTAAAGTTACTATGAAAAACTTTTAAATTATTTATTCAATTGTTCCATATTACTAATCTATATGCGTGGCTAAGTAACTGATATATAACGTACAGCCGAAACTACTGGAAACCGAAACTACCCTAGAAGGCTGAAATTTAGTACTCCTTAGGCAATATAGGGGAGCTAAGAGAAGATTTCTCGAAAATTCTGACGAAAACGGGAAAAGAAAGACATTTTAGATTGTTCAGTCCACGAAAACATAGTCATAGGATACAGTAAGAATATTATAAAATAATATATTCTATAATATATCATTTCTATATTTTGAAGTAAAGAGAAAAGTTACAATGAAAGCTTCTTTGTAAGAAAGTAGCGCGCTCTTTCGTCTCAATCTGTAACTAGAGTGTTCCTGTAGGAGGGGAAGTTTTTATTTCGGTTCTCAAGGTCACTTCTAGATGGCGCTAATATGTGAAATTATGATAACGTATTTTTTTTTATTGATAAAAGGGTATATTAGTATAACAATTTGTTAGAAGAAATTTTTATTTCTTATATTTTTATAAGGATATTTTGAATTATTGTGGAATATTTGGTTACTTCGACTCAAAATTAAATAAATATACTTTAAGTAATTATTTCAACGTAGTGATACTCTTACAAAATCGTTTTTTTTTTTAATTTTTACTATACATGTGTGTACTGCAATATTATATCAATTCTAACCATCATGGCGCAGTAGGACAACGTCTCACTTTAAGCGTGATAGGTTGTGGGTTCGATTCCTACTCGGAGAAAATATTATAATTATTTTTATTCTTTTGTTTGTGTAAAATAACCCCAGTGTTGTGTTCCGCCACTCAAAACACAATGTCTAGAATTCGAGCGGAAAGCTTGCGGAGTGTCTTAACACTGAGTTCTCTTTGCTATGTTGAATAAAGCATGAATCTGCTGAAACTGCTTTGTATCTGACCCTCTTCAACACATCGATTCTGTAATTTCAAAAGTCAATCTAGGTCTTTTACGTACCTATTTCATAGAAAATGTTCACAATTTCATTTTCACGTCAATTTTCAGTGCATTAACACGGCGTGAAGTTTCACAAAACAACTCGGATTATGTAAACGTATGCAAATCATGGCAGCGTCGAATCATACATTAAAACTTGTGCATACAGACAGACGCACTATTTATGCGCAATGTTTTTATAGCTAAGTTATTTAGATGAAGTTTGAGTTTCAAACATTTAATACTGAATATTTTTAATGTTATATATATAAAAAAGCTTGTCGCCTTTCGATTGTAAACGGGACAGGTTGTGGGTTCGATTCGCACTCCAGGAAATGTAAAATTTAGTATTTTCATTTCTTGAATTTGGTAACAAGGCAAAGCGCGGCGTTGAGTTCCGCCACTCAACACGCAATGCTTCAATTCGGCGGAAAGTGGGGAACGAAATTTTTGAAAGAGAATGGAGTGTCTTAACACTAGGTTCTCTGGCTCCCTCTGCCTACCCTGCTATATGCGGGTCACAGCGTGAAGTTAAAAAAAAAAGCTTGTACATAATAAAATTTAAAATTAACTATAGGAAAGCTGAGTGGCTAGGCACTATTTTTTCTTTAAAAGCTGTATTAGGTATATATTCATAAAATTGAAAGCAATAAAATACATATGTTTCTTTTTCTTTCTTCAATACTTTTAGGATAAAATCTTTTTTTTTTAATTAAAATAACATAACTTTTCACGCTTTCATGCTTTATTCTGTACAGCAGGGTTGTCAGAAAGAACCTAGTGTCGAGACACTCCGTGTAACGCAATGGCGTGTCACCTAAACCCGAGATATTACTTATTAAGTGGCGGAACTCAACACCGTGATTTACACAACTTATGTATATTCGTAATCAAAACATTAAGTTTGTTTTAACTTTTTCTTTGATGAAAAAGATTTTTTAATAAATACTTCTATATCGACTTCTATAACGGAATTTCTTTAATTAATAAAATAAGACAATAAATGGAGAAAGGAGAATCTTAACTCTAAATTCACATACATAGCCTCACGCTGTATCCCGCATATAACAGGGTAGGCAGAGGGAACCTAGTGTTAAGACACTCCGTTCCCCACTTTCCGCCGAATTAAGGTATTGCGTGCTGAGTGGCGGAACTCAACGCCGCGCTTTGCACTCTAAACTCACTCTGCCATAAAAAACAATAACAATACCGAAACATCTACATATGTATGTATGTAACAGATTATGAATTTATAACAAGTATTCGTTTATTGTTTTAGAGGGGATAGGCAATATCACGTCAGCTGGGACAGACTGACAGACAGGCGACGTTATTAAATACTGTTAGTACGGTTGATATGCGATCTGCTAAAGGTTAAAGTTTATTTGGTGTTAAATTTGTTATAATTTGAATTTTTACCGACTTTAAAAAGAAAGAGGTTATGAATTAGACTGTATTTCCTTAACGGGTTGGTACGGTGGAACCGGTTTTGATGATTCTTTTTATATATGATAGCTACTATTTTTGATATTGTCCCGTTTCAATTTATTTAAGATCTGACTATTAATGCCTGTCGTGGCGCAGAGGCACAAGCGTGCAACTGTAAGCGTGACAGGTTGTGGGTTCGATTCCCACTCTGGGAAATGAAGTATTTTCATTTTCTGGACTTGGTAATAAGGCATAGCGCGGCGTTTAGTTCCGCCACTTAGCATGCCTCAATCTGACGGAAAGTGGGGAATAGAATTGTTGAAAGAGAACGGATCGCCTTTACACTAGGTTCTTAGATTCTATATACGGGATGCAGCGTGAATTTAAAAAAAATATATTAATTACAATTTTATTATCTCAGGCCATCATAGTATAGTACAACAATGTCTATCTGTAATCACGAATGTTTGTGGGTTTGATTACCATTAGGAAAAATGTTTACATATTAACTAATTTCAATACTCCCCAAAGAAAAAACGCAGCGTAGATGTCATTCAACACGCAATTTGTCGAATTTAGGCAGCCAGCAGAAAATCGAGATTTAACATTATTTTCTTTCTGAATTTACTATGAGCGAAAAAAAGTATGAAACTGTTTTTATTATTTCCTAATCTAATTAATTTGAAAGAAGAGAAAGAGGCAAGTTCAATCCAAAAATAAGAATGCTCACCGCATCCAAGCAATGGATATGGCCCGTAGGCAATTTGTAAATTATTTCGGGCACACGATACGCCTATTAGGGCATCTTGATAGCTATCTGTCGACTTCTTTCATCGTTCTATTTAAAATGCTTGCTTGTTGAGATGAGAATCAAAAATATTCTGTATTGAGATTCAGATCAAAGTGGTAAAGGATATAGGAATATGGTATAATTATAATTTTAACAAGAAAAGATAACCGATTTTTAATAAAAGATAAGCAGTGTAATTGTTAATAAAATTAGCTATCACATAATTAAATAATTATCTAAATTGGTTCACCCATAAAAAAACAGTCATGCGGTAACATCTTCATCTTCTTTTTTTGAAATTGGTTGAAATTAATATTTAGATAAATACATACATAGCTTCACGCTGTATCCCGCATATAGCAGGGTAGGCAGAAGGAACCTAGTGTTAAGACACTCCGTTCTCCACTTTCCGCCGAATTGAGGCATTACGTGCTTAGTGGCGGAACGCCGCGCTTTGCCTTGTTACCAAACCTAGGAAATAAAAAAATCCATTTCCTGGAATGGGAACCCACAACCTGTCGCGTTTATATATAATAATAAACATATCTAAAGAGCATACAAAATAAAAGCGTAATTCTCTTTTGATCTGACAATAAGCTAAAGTATAAATTGAAACATTTAAATGTACAAGGCATGAATTATCGGCTTGCAAGGGTTGAGTTATTGCATCGGCTGTTCATGAATATGTTTTGATGTATTAATAATAGTGTACGCCCCGGATTCGAAGGCGTGATACTTTTTGTTGTTTATTTTCATTTTAGTAGCTTTACGACTTTTTTCACATGACTCGAGACTCAGGACTTAGAGTCAAGACACTATGTGAATTTGATTTGTGATTTTTTGTATAATAGTATGATACCAGAGTGATTATTGCAAAAATGACATATTGACTGGATATTTACATTGTTAGCAGGATTGGCGAGCGAAGCGAATGGAGAGCGTCTCTTTGTTATGTAAATACCGTCGTCGTAGCGCAGAGGCACAAGCGTGCGACTGTAAACGCGACAAGTTGTGGGTTCGAGACACACTCCAGGGAAAGAAAATATTAAACAATATTTGATATTTACATTTTCTCGCTCTGGTAACAAGGGAAAGCGCTGCGTTTAATTCCGCTACTCAGCGTGCAATGCTTCAATTCGGCGGAAAGTGGGGAACGGAGTGTCTTAACACTAGGTTCTCAAGATCCCTAACTAACTTTTAACTTTTATTTTATAAACTTAATATACCTTTTATGCATTATTTTTAAAAGATATTATTATTGTGCACTCCTTCACCATACAAACTATAAGTGTACCAAGTTTCATTCTCCTCCGTCCACATAATTTTCTTAAAAAGGGATCCAAAGTTTTTCCTTCACGTATATCGTATCGTACTCGTAGATGTTAATAAATAACATAAATGACATATTTCGTAACAGAAAGGCAAGATTATTTATTTCCTCAACAAATTATCAACAGGATTGTTAAAGCGTGGCTTCCTTGATAAATCAACCGAAGATTGTAAATGGCGTTTGGCTTCCGATATTTATGTATATTTTAAGTTGTAACCAAAAATACACTATAAGTGTCGCCATCGGGACGCAGTTTGGGCGTCTCTCATGTGGCTGGGCTTAAATTAATTTTTCTTTTTAACCGAATTTAGAAAAGGAGGTATTATTAAGACTGTTTTTTATGTGTGTTGTATATTCTTTTTATTGAGTGAACAAATTTTGATGACTTTTTTCTTATATGATAAGCACTCGCAACTGTTTTTGATATGGTCCAATTTAAATTTTGTTACGTTCTTGTGTTATTCGTAACAATTGTGCTTTTTAATGCATTTTGTTTGAAATCGGTACTTTTTTGTTATAGTCTCGACTATTCAAATGAAACTACTTTAGGCTATCGTTCTGCAATGGGACTACGTTTGATTGTAAGCCATTGGTAGGTAGCATGTAGGTTCGATTCCCATTTAGTGCAATGATATTCTATTTTCTCGCCCAGGCCATATAATATTCGGAGTTGGGCTATCATACCTTCAATTATTTTCTTTTCTCCACTGTAGTAAGATAAAGCGCGGCGTTGAGTTCCGCCATTCCATACGTAATGTCTTGAATTCGGGCAGGAAGCGGCAAACGGAGTGTCTTGACACTAGACTCTCTCTGTCTACCCTGTTATAAAGCATGAATTTGCTTTTATATACGAATGACAGTCGAACCCTTGGGTGTAATAGTGATTAATTTGTTGATTAACATAGCTTATTCATGGCCGTCCATGATTTAGTGCACACCTTTGTGTTCTAGGCAGTACAATTATATGGCTTGATATACGCACGTACTATGCTCTAATTATATATCTATTTATATTTCTATCGATAATATACATATGGATAATCTTATTGTTGTATTCTACTAAAGTGGAGCGGTAAGAGAGGTAGTGGGAGACCTCGGTTGACCTTCAAGAACACAGTATCAATGATACTGGAGGAAGATCATGTAAAAAGCATGACGACCCCCCGGAGGGCATGCATGAAGAAGTTAATGACCGGTAGGTAGGGACCGTAGCGTTTGGCGTTCCGTTCTCTATAATTATAAAAAAATTAGTTCTTATAAAAATTCCCCGTAAAGAGAATCGAACCTGCAATCAATCGCAAATACAGTCGCCGTTCCCCTGCGCCACATTAGCCTCTTTTACCACGACAGTCATAATAATTAAGATATTAACAAATAAATAAAATCGTCTTCAAAGAATTTGCACTAAAAAGTACAATTATAAGGTATAATTCGTAAAAAACTAGTGAAATCTTAACTAAATTTATATGAAACAATATCAGAAACACTAGCCATTATATATAAAGGAATCGTCATAAAAAGACAATTGCATTGATAACCTCCTTTCTTAAAGGCAGTTAAAAACAATATATATTGCTTTTACTTTTATAGCTATTTCAAACATTTTCGTAGTCCCAACTATTGTCAGTAAAGGACTCATCGCATCGAGTTCAAAGAACGATTGTACCAAAAACAATAAATCAAAACGAAAGCAAATAAACGTAACTCGAGCAAAACTTTCATTTCATTCTCGCTTAGCGGAGTGCACTTTAGTGAAGGTGGACCCTACTATCGATTGTCGTTGTTAAATTATATTAAATTATTTATTTTTTTAGCTTCACACTGTACCCCGCACATAGCAGGGTAGGCAGAGGGAACCTGAGAACCTAGTGTTAAGACACTCTGTTTTCTTTTAACATTTCCGATACCCACTTTGAGGCATTGTGTGCTGAGTGACGGAACTCAACGCCGCGCTTTGTCTTGTTATCAGAGCGAGGAAATAAAAATATTAAATATTTTATACCATTTTCATAGAATGGGAATCGAACCCACAACCTGTTGCGTTTACAGTCACACGCTTGTGCCTTTGCGCCTCGACAGTCCTCTTTTATCTAAATATCTATTTAATATAATATAATAAAGGCGTAACTTTTGAGGATGATTGAATGGACATTTGTTAATCGTTCAAGCAAAAAATACTGATCGAATCTAAGTGAAATTTTAAGCTGTAATTTATTCATTACAATAAAATATAGGTGTCAAGTTATAAAAAATCTTATTACATCAGTCAAGGACTCAAGGATATAAAATGAAAAATTAAATACATACAATTACTTTCACTTTAAAGCGACATGTATGTATGTTTATATTTAAACATTCATAATGGCCCTTAAAAATAATTTTCCTCATTCGTAAAGATGAAAAAATATTTTTCTCTATATTTTTTTCTTTATATTATACCTATTTAAAAAAAAATTAATTCTCTTGCATTAAGCAAGATTTCAGTTCAAAGACAAAATTTTTAACAATATCTTAGTATAAAAAATAACACTATTGCATAAATTAACTGAGTATTGAGTTCCATCAAGTGAAGATCAGTGATATGCGAAAAACATCTGTGAAGTTTTACTTTCCGTCTCAAATCGAGAAATTGCATATTGAGTGGTGAAATTCATCGTACCTTGTGTTACCTGAATGGAAAAATAATAATCATTTTAATATAACGCCTGTCGTGGCGCAGAGGCGCAAGCGTAAACGCGACAGGTTGTGGGCTCGATTTCCACTCCAGAAAATGCAAAAGCTTAGTATTTTCATTTCCTATGTTTGGTAAGAAGGCAAAGCGCGGCGTTGAGTTCCGCCTCTCAGTACGCAATGCCTCAATTCAGCGGTAAGTGGGAAACGGAGTGTCTAAACACTAGGTTTCCTCTGCCTTCCCTGTTATATGCTGGATACAGCGTGAAGCTAAAAAAAATAAATAATAAGAACCCACACCCAATCACGTTTACAGTGAAACACTATCCCACTGTACCACAACGAGCTACATTAAATATCATTTTAATAATTTACAATAACCAAATATTCCACCAAAATGAACAAAGCTTTTAACAATGATTTCATTACAATAATAGTCGTCACAGCTGTGTTTACCACTAGCTCTGGGCAGTATTACATTAACCTCGGTCGGATATAACCTAAAAGCGTAACAGATTTCGCCTTTTTTTATAAACTCTATCCAGCACTTTGAACAAAATCTCTATGGAAGGTGCCTAGTGCCTAGTGAACTAGATAAAAATATTGCAAAGTTCGCGAGAAATGCACTTAAAATGCTTTTTCAAGAGTTTTGTAAGTAAGCAGGTGATATCTCAAACTTATTTGTTGAAGTTTTAACAGTTTTTATCTGGAATTGTGCTTTAAATAAATAAAAATGGGGTATTACGAAACCCGTGTAATAGAGTAGATAGAGAGATCACAGTGTTTAGACACTATGTGTTACTTATCAGCCATATTCGAGATATTATGTGAAGAGTAGCGATACTCAACTCCCCATTTTACAACTGGGGGAAAATATAAATAATTTGAATATTAACATTTCTTTGAGTTAAGAAATCAATAAGTATTGTATTAACGGTCAATATCCACTTTGTCAAGATGGCCTTATATAAACAAAATAAACGTATACGCTGCTGTTTCTTGATTCTACTACATTATATTATTCCTGTACTACATTATTTTATGAATAATATCAAACATTGAATAAATATTCTTATTTTTTATATAAAAAGAGCAATTTCATATTTTATTCTACATAGCTTCACGCTGTATCCCGCACATAGTAGCCTACTATGGCAAACGGAGTGTCTTTACACTAGTGTCTCTCTGACTAACCTGCTACGTGGTATAAAGCGTGAAACTACTTTCTTATCCTAACTTAACTTTTCTTTTATTTTTATTTATTTATTTTTTTTAGCTACACGTTGCATCCCGCATATAGCGGGGAAGGCAGAGGGAACCTAACAAACTAGTGTTAAGACACTCCATTCTCTTTCCTACATATCACGATAGTCAAAGACAACATAATGTCAACACACATCATTCACCGCTTTCCACCCGAATTCTAGACATTACGCGTTAAAAGGCGGAACTAAACGCCGTCGCCTTAAATACAAATAATTTAATTAGCTTTTCGATTCTTAAAAGCTCTTTTAGCTTTATAACCGACCAATATCTGTAAATATCGCATCGGCCATGCATTGTTTATAAACGGTGAACGTTTTATTTTCAGTTTTGTGAGCAAACCAAATAGATCCCTAACAAAAGCATAGAGCTTCGTGAAAATAGTTCTATGGCATAGCTACAAAACTATCAATTGGAATATATGACGGCATGTGAATAGGTTATGTTTTTAAAATGTTTTTGTAAAGTACTTTCAATATTTTTTTTTCTGGTTGTAATTGAATGAAGAGTTGTTAGTATAAATGCTGAATAAAATCAGGTTATCACGTTAGGTTCTAACGCCTGTCGTGGCGCAGAGGCACATGCGTGCGACTGTAAACGCGACAGGTTGTGGGTTCGATTCCTACTAGAAATGGATTTTTTATTTCCTGTGTTTGGTGACAAGGCAAAGCGCGGCGTTGAGTTCCGCCACTCAGCATGCAATGCCTCAATTCAGTGAAAAGTGGGGGACGGAATGTCTTAACACTAGGTTCCCTCTACCTACCCTGTTATATGCGGGATACAGTGTGAAGCTATGTATGTATGTATGTACATCCAATATTTCAAGTTTAGATAGATGTCTAACCACGAGATTCCAGAAAAACGGAGTGTCTTGACACTAAGTCCCTCTACATATCCGGCTATACAAGGAAATCTATGTAAAACCGGAAGAATTACTAGTACATTAAGAACATATCTTAATATCCTATATATCTTTCGTTAGCGCTATATTATAGTTATAGTTCCAAAAATTAAAAAGGAGTCTATCACTAGAATTTCTTTGCTTATAAACAGGAGTAACACTCTTGTATTACTCCTCGATACTTACTCGATCTCTTGATCGAAAGCAAAAAATATGAAATATTAGCTTTGGCTGTAGCAGACTACCCAAAGAGAACTTATTGTTTGACCACTATTATCTACTTTTCGAATATCTTCGGCGTATTGTACCTTGGGTGACGGAACTCAACGTCGAGAAATATAAAATAAAATGAAAATTCCATTCCATCATTGTTCTGACATAATTCCAGGAATTTGCATATGAAAGCTATAATTCGTTGACATGGAAAATTTAATCTCTTAGGTAATTTAAACAAAGGGCATCACGGCCCCAACCTCGTTTGCCTAACGAAATACCCTGACATGCTTCAATCTAATTAAAACAATGTTCTCTCTTTTGCAGGTAAGCTTCATTATGTGAACGGAATCCGTGGGAAAAGTTTAATATTAAATCGGTAATGTATAAAAAATGCGTTTTTTAGAAAATAATTCTCATTTCTTCGCTATGTTGGGACAAAGCGCAGTGTTAAGCTCCGCAATTTAATAGTCAATGTTTAGGATTAAGGTGGAAAGTGAGTCGAGTGTCTTAACACTAGGTTCTGTCTGCTTGTTTTGGAGGATATGTTGGGGCTTGTTTCAGTGAAGGTGTTGTGCATTATATTCATAAAGTAAAATATTTCTATGACATTTTTATACTCGTATATATGAAAAGCAACCTAAAGTACTACTAGCAAACGTAATATTCTGTGACTAGTCCAAATTTTAAAAAATGAACTTTGATCTTCCTATGGTGTTAATATCTTAAAGTCAAAGTCAAAATCAAATAATTTTATTCAAAATAAGAAGTTACAAGCTTCATGTTTTGAACGTCAAATAATTTATCACCAGTTCACTAAATCGAATGCCCCAGGCCTGAGAAGAACCGGCGCAAGAAACTCAGCGGGACGTTTTTTTTTTCATTCATCAATGCTTTACAGATATAAGAAAATCTTAAAACTATAACATTAGGCATAAATGTTTAAAATGAAAATATTGAGTAACTATGATGAATGTAAATTTAAATTAGGTTTCGCAAATCTTCATACAATATTATATTATAGACTAGATAAAAGTTTCACGCTCTATCCCGCTGCAATGCGGGGTAGGCAGAGAGAATATAGTATGAAGACACTCCGTTCTCCGCTTTTCGCCCGAATTTGAAACATTGTATGTTGAGTGGCCTAACTCAACATCGCGTTTTGTTCGACCGGGACGGGAATATAAATATAATTTACATATATTCCCCGAATGGGAATCGAACCCACAACCTTATTACATTTACCAACAGACACTGTCCCACTGCGACACATTAGATAGATACAATTTATAAGAACATACATTATAAATTTCGTCAGGAACACCAAATTTCTTGAAATTCGTCGGTATTTTTTACATCCCAAAAGAATACGACAAAGTTAGTTGAAAATTTTAGAAACAATGTAAATTTTTTCACCGTAACCGTTGTCTATGAACTACAAATGCATTACCAAGAAACGATAAGGAGTTCCCATCTTACCGACGTAAAGCTCGCAAAGGACGGTGCACTTAAAGACTCGTCTTCGTCGAAACCAGAATTTGAAGGAACGGGACATTAAAAACGTAGTATTTAAGCACTTATTACTAGAGGAAAGAGCTTCTGTTCGACAAACGCTGTTAATGTAACTGCTTTTCTAAAATTGTTTCCATTTTAAAAACCAACATACGTCTACCTTATATTTAAAGGAATTTCAACTTTATTTTATGGGTATTTATGACTTTATGGACTGTTAAAGGTGTATTTTAAAGTTAATGACATATTAAAATCCTTACACTACTTATTGGCTAGTAATAATGGTGTCCAAGTTTGTTCCACAATGCCAATTGAATTGAAACATTTATGAATCGTAAAATTACAAGGAATATAAGACATCGTGGTGTTTTCGTAATGTTTTGAGTTTAAATATTATTAGTTATTTGATATAAATATTTGTAAAATTTTGTTCAATTAGCTTAAAAGAAAATGGGGCAGTGAATTTTGTCATACAGTGTACGTTAAAATATATAAATTAAGTAATACTGAGAAATACTGGGTAACAACTATATAGACACTACATACATACATAGCTTCACGCTGTATCCTGCATATAGCAGGGTAGGCAGAAGGAACCTAGTGTTAAGACGCTCCGTTCCCCACTTTCCACCAAATTGAGGCATTGCGGGCTGAGTGGCGGAACTCAACGCTGCTCTTTGCCTTGTTATTAAACCCTGGAAATGAAAAACTCCATTTCCTGGAGTGGGAATCGAACCCACAACCTGTCTCGTTTACAATCGCACGATTGTGCCTCTGCGCCATGACAGGCATTATATAGACACCAATTACTAGAACTTTCTTCATACGTCGCAAAATTTATAAGATTTCTTGTTTTAATAAAAGGAAGCTATTTTTAGAAAAATATAGTTGAAAGTATGAGGGTAAAAGAAACTGGCATATAACAGTGAAATTGTCGAAATCGCCTGACTGCATTCGTCATAAATTCATTTTCGATTTCGGAACATGTTAGAAGTTATATTCTTTTAACCATTTCAGTATAATTAAACAAAGCACAGTGTTAAGTTCCACTATCAATACCTCTTAACCATAACACGACTGATCACCGCTACTATCGCGGTCGTATATTAACCAATATGGGAACATTTAATGATATGCTTAAAATTATATTAATTTCTCCATTAAACTCTAATTAGACAAAACGCGGCGTTGAGTTCCGCCATAAATATCTCTAAATTCTTATTTTCGCAAAGCTTCTTTGGTAACCCATCAATATATCGTATAATCTTAAAAGAAGATCTTCAATACACTGAAGTAGCTAGAATCTTTGTATCCAACGTTATTTCTATACAATTTTTATCTGAACACAATGCGTTTAATCCATTAGGTTTCATATCGGAATCTTTCATTAACTTAGGCATTGTCGGCTTGTGCTTATCGGCCTTTTATTTTGGACCTAAGAGCTGGCTTGGAACAAAAGGAACATTAGCAATGGATTCGAACCGTCTCAAGGATCGCATGCGATTGAGGCGAAATTTTCGGTACCTATTCTACAGGATTTATTGACTGACTTCAAAAGAGGAGGACGTTATTATTTATTAAGTACAGGTACCAGTGATTGGAATTTTAACAAACAAAGAAAACTGTCTTCAAATAAAATGCACCAAAATGTAAAACTGTTACGAATAACTCAAAAACCACTCGTCCAATCTTAATTAATTTCAAATTGGATCACATCTGAAGCATATGGTTCAAGCAATTCATACATATGGTTAGCCATATGTATGAAAAGCAAATAATCAAATCATCCAGTAAGACATATAAAAAAATATATGAAAATAAATAAAATTTAACACCAAAAAATTACATTTTTCATTTCCTGGGTTTGACAACAAGGTAAAGCGCGGCGTTGAGTTCCTCCACTCAGCACGCAATGCCTCAATTCGGTGGAAAATGGCGAACGGAGTGTCTTAACACTAGGTTCCTTCTGCCTACCCTGTTATATGCGGGATACAGCGTGAAGTTAAAAAAAATAGCTATCATATAAAATAAGGATCATCAAAATTGGTTCACCCAGCAAAAAATCAGTCTAAATTAGAACCTTCTTCGTTTAGAAGTCGGTACAAAAATGTATATATGTAAAATTCAAAGCAGAAAATTTAAGTTCTAAGTGATTTGCTACGTAAATGAGAAACTCGTCGTTCTTAAATAAAGGTTATCTAGAAATGAGAGGAAAGTCAAATAACCGTGGCTTAATCGAGACGGCGACATCGGCTTCCTTTGAAATTTTACGATAAGTCGTGTTCAAGTGAAATAAGAAGCTGTGTAAATAAAACTAACTATTAAATATAAATGTAAGTAAGTGATGAAAGGAAAATGATTTGTTTTTATTTTCTTATTTAAGGAACTCAACACAACAATCACTGTATACTAAGTGATTTATCTTTTGTCATCTAAATAAAACGCCTTTTAAAATGAAACGCCTGTTGTGGTGCAGAGGCACAAGCGTGCGACTGTAAACGCAACAGGTTGTGGGTTCGATTCCCACTCCAGGAACTGTTAGTATTTTCATTTCCTGGGTTTGGTAACAAGGCAAAGCGCAGCGTTGAGTTCCGCCACTCAGCACAGAATGCTTCAAATCGGCGGAAAGTGGGGAACGGAATTGTTGTAAGAGAACGGAGTGTCTTAACACTAGGTTCTCTGGTTCCCTCTGCCTACCCTGCTATATGCGGGATACAGTGTGAATCTAAGAATATAGCACTTAAAGGTGGCGTTAATAAATTCTCGTCGAAAATTAATATTTAAATTAAATTGCTAAACCATTTGTTTTTATTAAATAGCACATTTTAAATGTTTCAATGTAAACGTTTAACAAATTGTTACGATTATGTATTTGGGTAGTAATAGACAGTAGTTATACTGATCATTATAACAATACTCGGACAGATGTAAGACGTTAAGGCGGAATGTTCCGCGCTTTAATAACTATAATATCACTTATCATAAAAGTTATTGCTGTTTTTATTATACTTTTATTGTTTTTTTTGGTATTTTAAATATAAGAAAACTAGAAAAGATTTTATTATGTAGTGGGAACGGAATTGTTGAAAGAGAACGGAGTGTCTTAACACTAGGTTCTCTGGTTCCCTCTGCATATCCTGCTATATGCGGGATACAGAGTGAAGATAAAACAGATAAATAAATAAAAATTGCAATATACAGACCGCTGAAGCCAAAAAACAGCGACATTACTATAGGGAGTCAACAAATGAACTGGTCAGTTGATTGATTTATATCGCCGCGTGACGCGCCCGACACGACGCGCCGACGCGCTACTCTTAATTAATTTGCCCGCATCAACGTGTTTTGTTACCTCTGGTGGAATCTGTCTATAAAAGAATTGTTTTGAAAATTTTGACATTTTAGTTTCTTTTTTTAATTTCACACTGTATCCCGGTAAGCAGAGGGAACCTGAGAACCCAGTGTTGAGACACTCCGTTCCCCACTTTCCGCTGAATTAAGGCATTTCGTGCTGAGTGGCGGAACTCAAAGCTTGCTTTGCCTTATTACTAAGCCCAGAAAATGAAAATATGAACATTTCCTGGAGTGGTAATCGATCCCACAACCTGTCACGTTTACAGTCGCACGCTTGTGCCTTTGCGCCGCGATAACTTAACACCGCGATTTGTCTTCTTATTATATAGCATCTCGCAATTATCAGGAGGTGACCGATGTGGTCTGACTATGAGGTGATAGTTGTAGGTTCATTTCTCGCTCGGGGGAATGTTATATATCGGTTTACCGGTATATCGGCCCACTTTCCGCCTCAATTCGGAGGAAAGTGGGGAACGGAGTGTCTTGACACTAGGTCCCCTCTCCCTACCCTACTATATGCGGGATACAGCGTGAAGCTATGTATATATAGAATGATATATTTATCTTATTTACATGTATCCTTTTTTTGAACACTAGGTTCACACTAGGTTCTCAGGTTTGTTAAACCTGAGAACCTAGTATGTGAACCTAGTATGACCTACATTCTCAGGTTCCCTTGCCTACCTTGCTATATGTGGTAAGCTAAAATAAAAAGAAAAAAAAAATTACTTCCAAGGTAACCTATAAAAACGAATATTTTACCTTGATTTCTTTGTTCAATCATTTTTTTCTTAAAAAACGCAACATTTACAACTTTTAGAGAAGAAATGTACTACCAATCGTAACACAACGATATATTAATAAATCACATAGCGGTTGAAGACAGCTACAAAGCAGGGACACTTCTCCTTTTAATTAAAACTTAAGATTCATTGGTAGGGCGCTAATTTCTTTGCCATCTCCGACGCAGATGACAACTGCACTAAGGAAATATTTCATAACATTGTCACTGTAGAAAGTTTGGAGTTTATACTTTGGATATATTTTAGGTTTATGTAGTAAAATTATGTTATTTATTATTATATATTCTTTATAAATATTATGTGGTGCAGTGGGATAGGTTTTGACTGTAAATATGAGTTATGGGTTCGATCCATACTAGAGGAAAATATTATATTTAATATAAATAAAATTTTCATTTCATTTCCCATATCAATGATACTGAAGGAAGGTCACGTAAAAAGCACGAGGACTCCCCGGAGGGTATATATGAAGAGGTTAATGACTGTGGGCGAGGCAAAAGAGGTATGCAAGGACCGTAGCGTTTGGCGCTCCGGAACTCTGACTACCCCGCTAGGGATAAAACGTGCTCTTATTTCATTTCCCCGATCAAGTTATACAAAGCCTATGGTTCCAAGAACGGAGTGCCTTGACTCTAGACATTTTCTGACTACCCTGCTATGCGGGATAAAACGTGAAAATATGCTGCGATATTGACGGTCTAAATATATTTCCGGTGTGGTATGATATTTTTTTTTTCTTATAAAATCAGTAAAATACCTTTAAAATTACTGAGAAGTGCTAAGTCCTTTTTACCTTGCAAACAAAATTCCGAAAGAGATAGAAGGAAATCACTAGGAGACTCCGAGTCACTACGTGTTCTGCTTTCCTCCGTTATTTTTTTTTTAACTTCACGCTGTATCCCGTATATAGCAGGGTAGGCAGAGGGAAACTGCGCCATGACAGGCGTTACGTTAAATGTGTGGATTCAAAAAAGAAATCTTGAAGTTTTTTATAATGATACAGGCAAACACACAAAAAACAATAGACATACGAATTTGAATCCCAAGCCACTGCGTTCAACAGACCGCATCACATAACAACGTCCCAACTGTACTATAAAACCATTTAAACTGTCATTTTGATTTGTTTTCAACAATCATTTGACAATTCATATATTAACTGTTACTAGAGACCCTGTTTACGGTTTGCCTTAGCAACGGATATGTCACTTTATAGAAAAGTGAATGTCAAACCATAGTACTAGTGTGTGATGTATATTATATTAATTTTATCTATTTCTAAGTATTATGTTGTTTTAAATAACGTTTTCTGCACTACTTTTCTATATAAACTTTAACTGTACCAAATTTCATACTTCCGTTCTCAAAATTGTCGTAAAAAGGGGTAAAAAGTTTACCTTTAAGCTTAATTTGTAAATAGGTAATAAATAATAATAATAAAAAAACTTAAAACTTAGACGGTTTTTTATTTTTTTACTTTCAGTAATTGATTTTCACAAAAAATATTTTTTAATTTGTTTTAAATATTATTTATTTCATATGTTTCATTTCGAGTTTTTATAATAAGGAATAATATTTAGCCCAAGTAAGGATATAATTTAATATTATTATATTTACACAAATGACTTAAAACAAGGGAGCGATATTTAAAGAAAGAATTAAGTTACGATACAAAAAAAGCTTCACGCTTTATCCCGAACAGCAGGGTAGCCAGAGTGAAGACATCCCGTTCGCCGTTTTTCGCCCGGATTTTACGACATTGCTTCTTAAGGAGTGGAACTCAACGCCGCGTTTCGTCTTAAATCCTAAAAAAACGACGGTAACAAGGCAAAGCGCGGCGTTTAGTTCCGCCACTCAGCACGCAATGCCTCCATTCGGCGGAAAGTGGGGAGCGGATTTGTTGAAAGAGAACGGATTGTCTTAACACTAGGTTTTCAGGTTCCCTCCGCCTACCCTGCTATATGCAGGATACAGCGTGAAGTTAAAAAAAAAAGAAAAATAACAAAAATCTTCATGTTCTATCCCGCATAGCAAAGTAGTTGGAGTGAAGCTCGTGAAGCTCGAACGGAGTGTCTTGACATTCCGTTCGTAGCTTTCCATACAAATTTTACGACGTTGCGTATTAAGTGGCGGAACTCAACGCCGCGATTCATCATTCAAAAGAATATAATTAAGATAATTTGCCAAAATGTAACAATACTAGGTAACTACTAACATATAGAGAGTTTGCACGGACGGAAGCAGAAATTGCAGGCGTTTGTCAAAGTCCCCTCACGGAAATGGTGCATAAATAAAGTCCAGTTAAAAAAATATGTGAGACCCCTACTAAGTTTAGTGTTTAGCTTGATCTCATTATTGGTGTACTTTATAATATTTTTTGTGTAGTTACCTTAATACCTTAGTAAACGCCTGTCGTGGCGCAGAGGCACAAGCGTGCGACTGTAAACGCGACAGGTTGTGGGTTCGATTCCCACTCCAGGAAATATTAGTATTTTGATTTTCTGGGTTTGGTAACAAGGCAAAGCACGGCGTTGAGTTCCGCCACTCAGCACGCAATGCCCTAATTCGAGTAGAGTGAATAATTTTGGAATAATTCGTAAAAAATGAGTAGAGTATTTCACTTTTTTATGCAATTTTGAAGTCGGATTTTTTATTATTATCTTAATGTATGTTTTATTGAATTCATTTAAATTTAGGAAAAAAATTATAAATACTAATCATATATATATGTTACATCAAATTCAGACTTTCTCTTGTATTTTTTTAATAACAAAAAAAAATAATCGTTACTCTAGCAAGAAATAAAATCCAATACTTTCCTCACTTATAACCAATTTAGTCACAAATGGCTCACACGAACTACAAAAACTTTAACAATAACAATTTTATATGAAATAATTTTGACTTACAGAAAAGAAACAAAGTTTTTACTTTCATTTCGTCTTTACGACTTAAGAAAATTGCAAATGTCACTTTTGATATTTTAGTTACAATTGTATAGTCGCGTGTTATTCACACTTTAGCTTGAGGCCGTCGTGGCGCAGTTGATAAAGCGAGGAAATGAAAGTACTAAATATTATTTAATATTTTCATTTTCTTGAGCGGGAATCGAACCCACAACCTGTTGCGCTTATAATCGCAAGCTTGTGCCTAGGCGCCACGAGAAGCCTCATAATAAACTTCAGGCTTTATCCCGCACATAGCAGGTTAGGCAGAGGGAACCAGAGAACCTAGTGTTAAGACACTCCATTCTCTTTTAACATTTTCGTACCCCACTTTCCGCCGAATTGAGGCATTGCGTAATGAGTGGTGGAACTCAACGTCGCGCTTTACCTTGTTACCAGAGCGAGAAAATTAAAATATTAAATATTATATATATAATAAAGATTATATTTAAATTATTATTCACTTCTCCACTCTATTAAGGCAAAAGTGGCTTTTCAGCCACTTAGCATCCAATATTTCGAATTCTTGTGTTAACAACTAAAAACAACTTCAAAGAAAATGCACTAAAAAATACAACTATTACGAATAACTCAAAAACTACTACTCGAATCTTTACTAAATTTAATTGACACCACATCACAAGCACTAGCTATAATGTAATAAAAGGATGACCAAAATTGGTTCACCCTGTAAAAAGTTAAATAATATAACACATAAAAAATAACTTTTTAATAGAATTAATTCGAACCCCTTTCTTTTTTAAAGTCGGTCAAACTCACGTAAAAGTCACGATAGAGTTGCCCATAGTACGAGCAATGATCTATAGTACATTTCAGAAAGTAAGCTATAAAATTGAACGTAAAAATGTCCAGTAATAACGTTGTGTTTCTACTTGTCGATGTATAAAATGTTTATAGTCTATACCTAGGTATAGGTATTAAATATTTTAATAGTACATAGAATACTCTGTGACTAATCCCTTATTGATTATAATAATACATGAAGGAAAAACGCCTTTCGTAGCGCAGAAGCACAAGCGTGCGACTGTAACCGCGACAGGTTGTGGGTTCTATTCCCACTCCAGGAAATCGAATTTTTCATTTCCTGGGTTTGGTAACAAGGCAAAGCGCGGCGATGAGTTTCACCACTCAGCACGCAATGCCTCAATACGGCGGAAAGTCGGGAACGGAGTGTCTTAACACTAGGTTCCTACCCTACCCTGCTGTATGCGATACAGTGTGAAACTATATATGTATGTATGTACTATAAAAAATAATCAAAATCATTGTTTTCTTCGTTTTTTCGTTACTTATGAAAAAAGTAAGTGTGACATGTCCTTTCAAATTAAATTCTTCTGGTTTTTATCATTTACATCGAACCCTAACAAATCAACTTCCTCAAACAACAAAGTTATAGTACTGTACAAGTATAAACAATGTAACCGCATATATTAACGACGTCATAAATAATGTCATAAATCATAGTAGTAAAGAATAATTTTAGTTTTTTTGGAATCTACTGGCTTTTTTATTAGAAACAGACGGAAATGTATTAGGACTCGGTTTTTCGGTTGTAAACGTCGAAGGAATGTAAATTTTAATTAAAATGTGACAGATAAACGTTTGGTTTGTATTATTTAATTATTTTTAATTTTTTAGTGTAGAACTGCTTTAGAATGGTGGTTTGGCATAACAAAAAAGAACGCCTGTCGTGGCGCAGAGGCACAAGCGTGCGACTGTAAACGCGACAGGTTGTGGGTTTGATTCCCACTCCAGGAAATTTAAAATTTAATATTTTCATTTATTGGGTTTGGTAACAAAGCAAAGCGCGGCGTTGAGTTCCGCCACTCAACACGCAATGCCTCAATTCGGCGGAAAGTGGGGAACGGAATTGTTGAAAGAGAATGGAGTGTCCTTACACTAGGTTCTCTGGTTCCCTCTGTCTACCCTGTTATATGCGGGTTAAAAAAAAGAGACAAACTCAAACGTTTGTAGGAAAGAGTGAGATAGTAATAGTTATATTTTTGTAACGTGTATGTTTCAGTCTAATCTTCATTCATTGAATACATTGGTTCATTCTGTTTTCAGTCAAATGCGAAGATTAATGTCGCTCTGTATATCTAAATAAACTGTTTTGAATGTTTAGATTTAAAAAGAAAATAAGAAAGATTTACAAAGAATAATTAATATTTTAGCAAAAAAATAATTTCGGCTTCAAATAAAATACAATAAAAAATAACATAACATAAGCTCTAACGAATAGTTTTCGAGCTACTTATAAGTAGCTCGAAAACTATTCGTTAGAGCTTTACAAAATTTAAATATACTATTTGAATATTATATAGAGAACAAAGTGTCTTAACACTAGATTTTATATGCCTACTTAATTCACAATTTAATTAATTCTCTACTCTACTGCAAAGTTGCTTGGAAGAAATCGCTTACGATATATAGCGACAAGGCTGCCTGTTGTCTTGTTTCATTTCATTTTTTTTCATATAATGTACGCTGGACATTTCAAGTTCGTAAATTTTGTATGACAGACTGGCGGAACACAACGCCGCATTTCATATAATGGCCTCCTAAATACATAAGAGCTTACGAAAATAGACCAGAAAAATATAATTTAATTCAAAATAAATTAAAGAAATACGTATAACATTATAAAAAAAACAATAAAAAATATAAATTATACATATAGATACGTAAATATGCGCTATTACACGAACGAATCCAATGTAACCCGGTATACGCGGCAAAACACGAAAACTCGATAAATTTTAAAGTGCTGCTGTTAACGCCCCGAGCTATGCCCCGCCGTACGCCTGTGGCTTCGTTAGGCTGTGTTTTTACTGACTGCCTGTCACCGGCCAATGGTAAGTGAGGCTGTAAATTATAAATGGACTCTACATTGTTTTCTATTCGAATATTTATGGGAAAATATTGAAATAATTATACTCAATTCGGCGGAAAGTGGGGGACGGAAATGTTAAAAGAACGGAGTGTCTTAACACTAGGTTCCTTCTGCCTACAATGCTATGTGCGGGATACAGCGTGAAGTTAAAGTATATATACAAAGTTTGCAGTTGTTATAGTTATTGTTAATTCCAGATATTTCACCACTCTGGTATGGCAAAGCGCGGCGTTGAGTTCCACCATTTCAGGCGTAAAGTTTCGAATTTCTTTACCGTAAGTGAGGTTTTAATTTGCAAATTAATTTTACATTGTTTTGTGTTAATACATTGTTGAGTTCTTCCCTTTGGTTAATCAAAACGCGGCGTTGAGTTCCGTCACCGGACTCTCAATGTCTCGAATTCGGGCGGAAAGCGGCGTGTCTTGATACCAGGTCTTTCTGACTACATTACAGGATAAAGCGTGAACATGAAACTGATATTCAGATTGATGATTGTTTCTTTTACAATTTGAGCTTTTTTAGTAAGATAAGCGAAAATCTTATTTTAGACATTACATTATCTATTTTTATCATATTTCAGAGATAGTCTGTTGAATGGAGAAACACAAAATCACAACCTAGTTAAAAGCGAAAGCGAAAGTTTATTTGTACAAATATATTTATATTTCCTTAAACTGGGAGTAAGTTTATATTTATTTGTATGTATATATATGTATGGTTTTATTATATAGTTATATTTATTATAAGGTTATATTATATATGTTTTGTAATTGATATGTATGTATATATGTATATATTTATTTGTTTGTATATATTTTATTTTATTTATTTATTTATTTTTTTTTAATTTTATATTTACTTTTTAGATTAGATGTTTATCTTAATTGTTTATTGTACGGACTGTCATCCCGTTATATATTTTTTTTTCTTTCATCCCTATCTACCGGTTGGCTGGAAGATATCTCTTATAGAGATAAGTCCACCGTTGCTAATTACTACTCTGTACTATTAACGTGTTTCTAGTTTTTTTTTTAAAGTGCAATAAAGAATATTATATAAGTTTAAACTATTTTTACATACATATAAATGACATATCAATAAAATTACTATAAAATAAGAAAACTACAAAAATACCAAATGTTATAAAAATGTAATACATATAAAAAGTATATAAGGTACCATACATTTTTCAGCAACACACCACTGACATACGTACACGTCGAGTGAAGAACGAGCTTTAATATGGCTTTATTGTGAATTTTAAACCCTTTTGAATTTGAAACTGCAAATGATGCTGGATTTTGAAAGGCCGATAGCATCGGGATGAACTTTTCACTGCAAAACGGTGATTCCAACGTAATAGGTCAGCTTAAATTAAGAGCTTTTCATTATACTGAATAAAGTTAAACGAAAATTATTCTATGCTAAATCACTTTTTATGCGATAATTTGTAAGTTTTTAAAATTTAAATTTAAAATTTCGTACTTATGTTTGTGTAATTGTTACAATTTGCAACACCTGTCGTGGTGCAGAGGCACAAGCGTCCGATTGTTAACGCGACAGGTTGTGCGTTCGATTCCCACTCCAGGAAATGCGATTTTTCATTTCCTGGATTTGGTAACACAGGCAAAGCGCGGCATTGAGTTCCGCTAATCAGTACGCAATGCGACAATTCGGCGAAACGTGGGGAACGGAGTGTCTTAGCACTAGGTTCCCTCTGCTTACCCTGCTATATGCGGGATACAGCGTGAAGTTATGTTGTATGTATGTTACAAATTTTATCCACAGTACATTTAAATGCAGAAGAACAACCTTAAACGCCTAAAGCGCTTAGACGGTTATTACAGGGTCATATCTTGCTACGTTAAAAAATATTTATATAAAATGCTATTTTTATGACCAAAATTTACGTTTTTAATTAAATTTTCTCAAATGATTTTCTTTTTACGACTTAAAACCTAAGACAAAATCTCGACGCGGCATTAAAATTTTTGTGGTTTTCTTCCATGCAAATATTGCTTGAAGAACAAAAGATGGAAATCTTCAGACTCTGAAAGGAACAGGCATTAAAACGTGTTTGAGCTCTTTCATAGCTTTGTATAGGTATATTTATTTTACATTTGCATTAGGCGGACACCTTTGTTAAGTGTGCAGTATTTCATGGCACGATTGTAGGTTAGAATCCAAATATTTTGTATTCAGGGAGGAAGAGCTTAGTGTTAAGTCACTCTGTTCTCTTATTTCCACCTGAATTTGGAAAAAATTCTGCCTATCCTGCTATATGCGTGCTACAGCGCGAAACTATGTGTAAGAGGTGGAACTCAACGCCCTGCTTTGCCTTTTTTGCAGAACACAAAAATTGAAAATAATTGAAATATAATCCGTTTTTTACTTTCTGCCTGAAATCGACACATTACATGGGTGATGGAACTTCAGTCTTTGCTTTCTCCCACCAGAACGAAGAAATTAATTAAAATAATAACTAAATCGAAATCGAACCCACAACCAAGCATGTTTACAAAGACGCTGTTCCAATGCAATATGTATATATATAGCTCTTGAATCATACAAAACGCCTGAAGATGCCATCCAATAATAACGTCGATAAAGTCTAAAGTCGCTAGCTAAATACAAGTGTCTACATCGTTAGGTAATCAAATTTGTTTGCAGCGCTAACGAGGCCGTGACGGTCAGGCGAGCTTGTGACTTGTTTGTTAATGTAGCGATACTCGGATAGCCGTAGATGCAGAAATACGTACGATCGAGTTTGCTTACTACTTGCTGTGTGGAAAAGATTCTGGATAGTAACTTTTTGGTTTTTTTTAGATGTTTTGTAGTTACTAAAACATATTTATATTTTTTGTTAGCGCGGTATTAAATTGTGCTACTCAAGAGGCAATGTTTCAAATTCATGCAGAAAGTAGAGAACGCAGTTTTACTTGCTAACCCCTTGGCACATGTTAAGCAGAACCTGTAAATTCATAATATTTAATTATATAGAGATAAAATGAATATTTATATAGGCACAGGGTTCGATTTTCACTTAGGGGAATGAATATATTTAAATTATTTTCTTTAGTATGGCAAAGCGAGGCGTTGAGTTCCGCCACTCAATATGCAATGCCTCGAAAGTGTGATGCTGAAAAAAAAGAAACAATAGTAGTCTAAATGAATTCTCATTCATTACACAGTAGACAAAATCAAGCAATATTCAATTACGAACTTTCAGTACCACAATCATCAAATTAAAAGTTCACAAAGGCGCTATGAACAATGGCTAACAATACAATATGTATTTACACCCTACTCGGAAACGAAACTACCGACTTCCTGCGCCAAGTAAAACCGAACAAACACAATGACAACTATTGGAGACCTCATTAGTAATAAAAGAAACAATTAAATAGAATAACCGACTGTTGACCTATAATTTCTTTATATTTGTATGTATACAGGGCTTATTTTAGCTTGGTTTATGGTTAGGTGCCTTGATATGTAGGCAAAGTACTGCAGGCGATTCGTTTATGAGCGTTGTGAGCTTAATATGGTATTGTTCTCTAAGCAAAGGTGGAATGTTTAACGTATTGTTAGTTAAGTATTTTTAATTTTTAGTGAGTGTCTGTTGGGATATAATTGGAGGGTGTTTTTGAGATTGTGGATGTTAATATGCTTTGAATATTTTTTTCGTGATTTTAATCTCAGTGTAGCTTCACGTTTCATCCCGCATAGCAGGGTAGTCAGAGAGTCCACGGATAATTGGGGCAGTTCCCGTGGGCCTCAGCCAAGGTGGTAGCGAGGTTTTAGTGGGTACACGGACGGCCTCTTTACACTCGTCCGGAGTCCCACATAACCCGTCCGAGTCCCCGTATGGAGGGGTATCCGTCATGTTACAAAAACAAGAAGAAAAAAAAGGGTAGTAAGAGAGAATCTATTGTTAAGACAATCTGTTCGACGCTTACCACCCGAATTCTAGCCATAGCGTGTTAAGTAGCAGAACTAAATACCTTAATAAATATAATCATTCCCTTAAATGGTAATCGAACCCACGAATAATCGCAGTTACACTCAAATGCTATTCCACTGTACCACTATGGCCTCTCTATTATCTCTACAGTATTATCTAATTAGATAATGCTAATAAATAAAACAGAAAATAATATTCTCAAATTTCGAAATATTTTTCTTGATTACAAATATTCATTACGTACAAATCAAGCTATTTTCAATAGAGAGACGAGCTCGGATAGTGAAGGCGAGCGTTAATACACATTTCAAAGAAGCTCCTTAAGTCTACACTTGTGTTGCAAATCCCAGGCATTGCTTCTAGCTCCTCACTCTGCAACGCGATGGGCATCCGCTCAGTAAAATTATGAGATAGATGAAATTTCTTCTCATTTTGCGGAATAAACTAAGAGAATCAGAAAATTTTCTTCTACCTTTAGTTATAATACACACATAGCTTCACGCTGTATCCCGCATATAGCAGGGTAGGCAGAGGGAACCTAGTGTTAAGACACTCCGTTCCCCACTTTCCGTCGAATTGAGGCATTGCGTGCTGAGTAGCGAAACTCAACGCCGCGCTTTGCCTTGTCATCAAACCCAGAAAATGAAAATACTACATTTCCTGGAGTGGGAATCGAACCCACAACCTATCGCGTTTATAGTCCAGGCTTGTGCCTCTGCGCCACGACAGGCGTTAAGTTGTAATAATATTAACATATTAATAATTTTTATCTTTATAGCGATAGTAATTCAAGTAAACAGCTTCATACTTTACCTGCATAGCAGGGTAAACAGAAGGAAACCACGTTCTTTACGAATTGCGGAACATAACGCCGGGCTTTGTCTTGCCAAAACTTCTACATTCTCATTCCTAGAGCTACTTCACTTAATAGACGTTCGTGGTAATACAAGAAAGACACTACTCACATAAACTGGTAGTGAAGTAAAAACACTTTAAACAACGAACAATAAAAGCAGCTGAGTCTTGATGACGACATTTTCACGACATTTACCAGACGAGTACAAACAACCTGTAACATCATCTACCAGACATAATAACCATCATGGAACTTTCACCCTAATTTTAAGGCGATACGGCCCAAATTTGGTTGAAAAGATAAATGTAAATTGGTATACATTTAAGGAGATCTGTATTTAAATCTGTTGACCCAAATCATGGATCGTGTCAGATTGATTACAAGATAAGCTAAGAAGACATGTATTAACATGGTTTCTCAAAATTGATAACTGAATTGATTTGCTTTTGGAATTACTTTGACATATGTTATTTGGATGTTTTGAAGTTGCACAATAATATATTCTAGTAGCAAGTTTGACGTGTAAAATAAATGTTCCATTAGCAACGTATATGTTAAGCATATGGTAGCGTAAATATATATTTTTTTTTTAACTTCACGCTGTATCCCGCATATAGCAGGATAGGCAGAGGGAACCTGAGAACCTAGTGTTAAGACACTCCGTTCTCTTTCAACAAATCCGTTCCCCACTTTGCGCCAGATTAAGGCATTTGAGTGTAAATAATGCTTATTTTATTGGTTTAATTTGTTTCTGAAATAGTATCCATATATTAATACGTGAAACAAAAACTTTGTACCCCTTTTTACGAAAATTACGTGGACGAAGGAGCGTGGAACTTGGCACACTTATAGTTTATATAGCGATGAAGTGCAGAATGATAATATATTTTTAAAATAATGCACAAAAAAAATATTGGTTTTCTTTGTTACTTTTCTTTACTTCTTCGCTATATAGGTACACTTTATGTATTGTCAATTTTCATACTCCTCCGTCATTAAAATGGATTTATTTATTTTTTCCTTCGCGTCTTAATATAATGATAAGAATTGAGGTTTTTATAGCGCATTGTGAAAACGTCCGTCTTTAACGCGTCTTTAACGTCTTTAACGTCGTTTAACGCGTCAGATTGTAGGTTGATTTCCATACGGGGAAATGATTAAACATGATGCAACGCCTGTCGTGGCGCAGAGGCACATGCGTGCGAAAGTAAACGCGACAGTTTGTGGGTTGGATTCCCACTCCAGGAAATGTTAATATTTTAATTTCCAGGGTTTGGTAACAAGGCAAAGTGCGGCGTTGAGTTCCGCCACTCAGCACGTAATGTCAATTCGGCGGAAAGTGGGGAACAGAATTGTTGCAAGAGAACGGAGTGTCTTAACACTAGATTCTCAGGTTCCCTCTAACCTATCCTGCTATATGCAGGATACAGCGTGTAGTTAAAAAAAGAAATGATCAAAATTAAATTATTTTCATTTCCCTTAATTCTTAAGACAAAGCGAGATGTTAAGTTCTACGACTCACTACCATCACGTATCTGAACGAAGGCGGAAAGCAGAAAACGGAGTGTCTTAACACTAAACTCTCCCTATCTATCCTGCTATGAAATAAAGCGTGAAGCCATAATCCATCATGATACATTCTTAAACCATAAAATATACTTAATAAAATAAATTCAATTCCATTCCCATTCATTCACACATGACGTCCCTATATTTGTATTATCTCTAAAATATTATCTCCAAAGAGGATTTATCACCACTTTTCATACACCAATTGAAAGTGTCACTTTAAAAATAATTCAGGAACACTTTAAATTTAAGTTAACTTGCTTACGTAGTAGAAAGTGATCGTAAATATAATGGCGACGGCTAAAACGTTTTTTCCATCCAGTTGTTAGGAACGGCCGTAAGTTATCGTAAATCATTGTAATAGTCGTCTTATGGATGCATTTGCTTCGACCACCAGCGTTATTTCTAATTATAGATTGATGAAGTTACGCGATTGTTTTGTGTGTAATTGACGTGAATATGTTGGTGAAACATACATACATAGCTTCACACTGTATCCTGCATATATTGCGGGATACTTCCTTTTGCCTATCCTGCTATAGCAGGATAGGCAAAAGGAACCTAGTGTTAAAACACACAACAAGGGGGGTAAAAAAGTAATAAATATGATACTAACTAACTAAATGCTATTAAAAGGCGACATATGGTACGAATAGGAGACAGTGACTTCAGAACTATTGTAAGAAGAGGAATAAATTGGGAAGAGACAAACAGTGAGTCTTTTAATACGTAAGTTTAAGCAGCTTGACTTTTTATTCTGGATGCTATCTAGAATGAGATAATTAGAGAACTTCGTGTTAAGACACAAATTTCTACATACATACTTACACAGTTTCACGCTGTATCCCGCATATAGCAGGGTAAGCAGAGGGAACCTAGTGTTAAGACTTCGTTTCCCACTTTCCACTGAACTGATTTTCTAAGTAAATTAATAAATTTCATAATTATAGACGTCATGTTTTATACAGTCATATATTATAGAGGGCATCGTAATACAGAAAGACAACAGCTGACTATAAACATGACCGTTGCGGGTTCGATCCCCACGCGGGGGAAAAATTATATTAAAATTATTTACACTTCTTTGCTCTGATAAGACAAAATACGGCCTTAAGTTCCCCTATATTCTTATATATATTCAATACGTAATATATTGATTGTAGGCGGAAAGCGGAGAATATATACACTAGGCTCTCTCTTCTATCTGTTATACGGGAAATAGCACGAAGCAGCGAAACACATATATCTATATTTTTAATATTGCATGTGCAGCTTGGTAAGTATTTTAGAGTGCACTGTTGCAGTACCATTATAAAATTCATGCTAATTGCGGAGGGCGAAGTGACGGCCCATTGACGGTGTCACCCAGTAATGGCTTTTAAGAAATGTAATAAATTATTTCGCGCCTGCCGCCACGCGCCGCTAGGTGACAGGGGTATGAAGTTGTATGGCCTAAGTTATGAGATTCTTTTTTGATACTTAACTAGACCTTACTTATCGTTATATTTCGGTCGAATTACACAAAATCTTTAAAAATTGTACTGTATGTATAATTTATATTACTGGAGATCATTCATTCATTCAATCAGTACTTTTTACATGCTAAATAAGACAACAAAAAGAGTGTTAGTAGGACGGAGATATTGTCTCCACTACAGACTTAAGATATACACAACATTGGTGAGATTGTTTCCTATTCAGTTATACGTTAAATTACTCTAAAATTTCATCTATATTTCAGTAGTTTATGCCTGAAAGAGTAACAAACATCTATAAATCCTTATATTTTTTGTAATAATTACAGTGAGTACAGACTTCACGCTGAATCCCGCATATAGCAGGGTAGGCAGAGGGAACACGAGAACCTACTGTTAAGACACTCCGTTCCCCACTTTCTGACGAATCGAGGCATTGCGTGCTGAGTGCCGGGACACAGCGGCGCTCTTTGCCTTGTTACCAAACCCAGGAAATGAAAATACAAAACTTTTACATTTCCTGGAGTGGGAATCGAACCCACAATCCATAGAGCTTACAGTCGCACGCTTGTGCCACTGCGCCAAATAAATTGATAAGAGAAAATAATGTTTAAATAATCATTTTACTCGGATTACTCTTTCCCAAGAGAGTTAAAAATTTGCGGTTGTTAAATACAATTTTTACAACTTTCTATATATTCTATATATAAATACGTGAAGCAAAAACTTTGGATCCCTTTATACGAAAATTACGTAGACGGAGCATGGTTTGACTGAATGTCAATATAAAGTGACATATACATACATTGCTAAAGACAACGCGTTGTTAACGCGTCAACGGGGACACTAGCAACTTTAAAAACGCTATATGTCACAACTTACACTACACTTAGTGCGAGACGCGACGTGTTCTCTTATCGTTTCCAGAATTCATCTTTTACGAGGTATTTCACAAAAAAGGTATTTTTTTCAAAAGCTACTTTGTTTGCTTTAATCATCGAGATATTTACTATGACGATGGTAGTTATTTAGCTTATTTTTGTAGGGATTTCCTTTTTCCTTATTTACTACCTCGAAAACTCTTATAACTTTTATATTTTTATGACAAAAGTATACACTGTTAAACTGTTTCTATGTAGGCGTTCACAGATAAACACATTTGTTGACGATATTTTTGCTTAAAAATAGTACTTATAGAAGATAATCTTAGGTTTTGTAATATAATCGCATAAATAACTGTTTTTACTCGATTTTTTTTGGTCACAAAAGGAACTAATATTCATTCAGTAATTTCACCTTACAATTAATTATAATTACACCTGAACCAAATATTTATTTAATGAAAGTCGTTGTGATTCAATATAATTCGAAAATGCGTCATGTGAAAAAAGATATAGAAATAAGACTGCGAGAGAATGAGATATATATATATATATATATATATATATATATATATATATATATATATGTATAATGAGGCCATTAAATACGATATACCATACATATCTTAAATATTTAATAATATTTTACTTTTTTTTTTCATATTTGATAATGAATTATAAAAATAATCAATCCTATAATTATTTCTTATATTTCTGATACTTTATATACATCTCATTTTCTCTTTGTCTACTTTTCGGACTTTTCGATTCTGCCAAGTGTGAATTGTACTCATACAATTTTATTTTTTTAACAAATATCTGAAATGTAACTACTTTTTCATCTTGACGCTTTATCACGAACAGCAGATTAGTCAAAGAGAGTGTCAAGACACTCCGTTTTCTTCTTTCCGCACGAATTCAAAACATTGCAACTTGAGCGGCGGAACTCAACACGGCCCTTTACCATATCAAAACTAAAAAACGGAAATATTTTACAGCCAAACGCCGCCCTACGATAGTCTCTGTATGACTTAATGTAACTAACCATACAAATATAATTATACTAGCTTTTCGCCCGCGGCTTCGGCCACGTGAAATTCGGTTATATCGCGCGATATGATAAGGAGTATCCTATAGTCTTTCCCAAGGTCAAGACTATTTGTCAAAATTGGTTAAGTGGTTTATGTGGTGAAGTTGTAAACAGTTAAACAATCTTACATGATTTTATGTTTGACAACAAGGAACTTCCATACAAACTTTCATCCCCTATTTCAACCCCCTCTATCATTTTTTTCGCGATAAAAAGTATCCTATGTCATTTCCCAAGTTTAGTTCTATCTTCATACCGAATTTCATCAAAATCGTTTCAGTGGTTTAGGCGTGAAAGCGTAACAGACAGACAGACAGAGTTACTTTCGCATTTATATATAATATTAGTAAGGATAAATATATTTTACCTCTAGGACTTATTTCTCTATATAATTATACATAGTAGCAACAAAACAAAGTTAATTCCACAAATCAAGTTAAATTATTCATATTAACACTCAAATAATCCATTGTTAGCAGTTACATCTCGAAAAGGCATGTAATAAGCATTTTCATTGAAATATCGTCTCTATTTACATACACATAGAAGTCATTGCAAATCCCGTCAGGTCAATGGCGTACTCATGGGATAGCATCAATCCTCGTTAATAATTAAGAGTGTCAAGTAACATGTAGGGCAGGTAAGATAGAAGGGTAACTTCCTAACTGTCATATGTAACTGTCATGTGTTATTGTTGGTGTTATGGCTGGTGGATGTGATTTTAACTTCTTTGTATTGTTTATAACTATTTTTGGAAGGAATGAGGTAATTATTTTCATTGTAATAGATTTGGGAGAGGTCACTTTGGATTTGGTTTATGGGAAGTGATTTTTTCAAAAGTAACTCAATTTTTTATACGTTTTCTAAAACTGTTTTTCGTTTCTTAAGTATGTCATTAAAACTAAGACGCCTGTCGTGGCGCAGAGGCACAAGCGTGTAACTGTAAACGCGACAGGTAGTGAGTTCGATCTCCAGGAAATGTAAAATTTAGTATTATCATTTCTTGGGTTTGGTAACAAGGCAAAGCGCGGCGTTGAGTTCCGCCACTCAACACGCAATGCCTCAATTCGGCGGAAAGTGGGGAAGGGAATTGTTGAAAGAGAATGGAGTGTCTTAACACTAGGTTCTCTGGTTCCCTCTGCCTACCCTGCTATATGCGGGTTACAACGTGAAGTTTAAAGTTACTTTAAAACTACAAAATAAATAATTGAACTACTAATTGACTAAATGAACTAGTTCACTATTGAACCTAAAATCTGTTTTTTTTTTTTGATTTCATAGGATTTTTGAAAAATCCTCTCTTAGTGCTGCCTTACACTCAGCGTTCCAAATCCGCTGGCCCGCTCGGGTTCCATATCAGGTTGAACTTTTCCTAAATTATTAAATTAATATCTCTTATATAAAAGACGGTTTCACATCAATTATTCAGACATTCAAAATTAATTATAGCAAATGTGTTGCCGAGGACTGACAGCTATATAACAATAAAGTTTCATGAAAATCCGCCCCGTAGTTTTTGGAGGGAAGGCGGACAATGGGCATATAGAGAGACAGACAGACTTAACAATATTATATTTTCAGTTCCTGTTACTTGTACGAAGTTATTAATTTATGTTATAATATATTGAAATATACAGAATTCAGTTATTTTTGAATTTGAATATATTTTGGAATTGTCATTCAGGCCTTGAAGGCATACGTTAATTTTTTTGCTTCACAAAATGTAAAACTATCTCAGAAAAACAGAACTTGCTTGAAAAAATCTAACCTTTCCCAGTTAACGTACTTAGGGTTCCTGAATGATAAATAGATATTTAATAGGAGGTCGGTCATTTCGTAAATAGCGGTAGGGTTACTAGAAGGGCGATGATTTACGCAACTTACATCGAAGCAAGGGTCGCCGACTAATTTTTCAAAGAGAAATCAGGCAGCTTGAACTTTGATTTGAAGGAGGATACGGTAATTTTAACGTATAATTGTTCACTTTCTATTATACTATGTGTTTATTTCATTTTTGTAGCAGCATAGCAGGGCAGAGATATCTAGCAAAGTCAAAAGTCAAAATCAAAGTCAAATAATTTTATTCAAAATAAGAAGTTACATGCTTCATTTTTGAACGTCAAATAATTTACCACCGGTTCACTAAATTTAATGCCTCAGACCTGAGAAGAACCGGCGCAAGAAACTCAGCAGCATTTTTGTTTTTTTTTATTCGTCAATGGTTTACAATTCTTTATTAGTGGCAATGATTCGTTTGAAACAGCGTCAAGGCAGGTTCTCCGCTTACCGCTTGAATTTAAGACATTTTGTGTTGAGTAGCGGAACTCAACGTCGCGTTACATCTTATGAGATTGGGAAATTAAAGATTTTTTAATATATATTTAGTAATAAAGGATTTGGAGACTTACCTAATGTGATCAACAATGCATGGCGTTCAGTTCAGCGTCTTGTTGTACTTCTTTATATAAGTGAAAAAAGAGAACCGAAGAATATTTAACAGGATTTCCTTTGTAACCACGAAAGAATCGATGTGGGATATGCATAAAGTTATTTTATTATCAAGCATTTTTTTTTAACCTTTATAGTATAATATTACACTATTGTGTTCTTTTTTAACAGATATCCTAAATATTTTGGCGCAGTGGGACAACATCTGACCGTCAACACAATCGGATATGGTGTTCAATCCTTACTTAGGGGACTATGCATAAATTATGTTCCTTTTCTCCTCACTGGTAAAAGGAAAAGTGACGTTAACAGAGTGTCTTGACACTAATTCTCTCTAACTGCCCAAGCTGGGCTGAAAAAGCTGCAATAATCCTAAGCTACAAAAATATAAATATAAAGTATAAATGCTTGCCCAGAAGTATGAAAGTAGACTCCCAAAAAAATAGTCTTTGTTCAATCTTGAAAGAGACTTAGAACATTTTCTTTCAAAACAAAACATTACCTTCGCTTCCGTATTATATATATACATATGTATATTCACTTACATAAATGAAGCAAAACGAAAGCTTCTTCTGCGAAAACAACTCCAAAACTGTAAAATAACCTACTTTTCCATACGAACATAGTAAAAAATTCCTACTAAAAAAACCATGAGACATTCGTGCATTGTACCCTGTAATGCATACAAGAAAAACATGAATGTGTAATTTTGAAATTCGGTCAGTCTGCTCCTACACTGGTTGCACTGAAAGCAACATCACATGTCAAACAACAGCCTGCGACGTCTCCAGGAAGTGACATACAGGAAGTACAGGGAAATATTCAGACTGGGAGGGCCAAGTTTCAAGATGTAGCGTTTTTATACGTACACATGTAAAACTTGAGTATAAATAATTAAATTTTCACTAATTAATATGAATAAGTTTATAATAGGTTTTTAATAATAATTTTAATGGTTCAATGACTCATTTCTATACAATATTCATTACTTCATGGTATATTGAGAAAGTAATTATCAAGAAGTATTGGCCTGAGATGACCTGAACTATGCTTTACAGATACATATGGGTAATACATTTTTAATCTTTAGATTTATAGCTAGGGAAGAAATAAGTAAGCAATATTTGTACACCAGACGATCAAACAAAGACACATAATGTGTTGTATCGAATAATCTAACACCAATATTTATTCGAATTCCTTTAAATAAGAAACTCCTAAACAGAACCTAGTCTCAAGTTAACGAAGTCTTTGTTCTCCGCTTACCTGCCCGAATTCGAGATATTGCGCATTGATTGGCGGAACTTAACGCCGTGCTCTGTTCAAATACCTTCAAATCGAACCCAACACTTGCTAAAAATCGTCATTATTACTTAACCCAATCAAAATCTAATAATAGGTAACATATAAAGCGAATATTCAACGTAAGTGGTTCCGCATGTCGCTTATTGCTTTATTATGTCAACAATGATAATAAAACGCGTATATTCCTTTTACTTGCGCCATAAAATGTTGATGTATTACGTATGCCGCCATTTTGAGATTACCCACCGACTGTGGACTTAATTTATTGCACACGAAAGTGTTTGAATTATTAATGTTTTGCTTTTACTTTAAACATTAGGGTATGCGTGAGACCTAGAACTTTAGTTAATTTTTTTTAAGTATTTTTGTGGTTTAATATTTTAATTACTACTAGAGTTCCCGTTGACGCGTTAACAAGTTGTCTGTCAATGTATATGTCACTTTATAAAAACACTAGCTTTCCGCCCGCGGCTTCGCCCGCGTGGAGTTAGGTTATATCGCGGGATATGGTAAGGAGTTGCCGATAGTCTTTCCCAAGGTCTAGACTTTTTGTCAAAATTGGTTAAGTTCTTTAGGTGTGAAAGTTGTACACAGCTGAATAATCTTACATGATTTTATGTTTAACAATAAGGATCTTCCATACAAACTTTCATCCCCTATTTCAATCCCTTATACCATTTTTTTTGCGATAAAAAGTATCCTATGTCCTTTCCCAAGTCCAGTTCTATCTTCATATCGAATTTCATCAAAATCGATTCAGTGGTTTAGGCGTGAAAGCGTAACAGACAGACAGACAGACAGACAGACAGACAGACAGACAGACAGACAGAGTTACTTTCGCATTTATAATATTAGTAAGGATGAATGTCAAACCATGGTAGTGTCTGTAACATTTATTTTATTAATTTAATATATTTTTTGTGAATTATTTTAAAAAGGTATTATCATTGTACACTCCTTGCTATATAAACTATAAGTGTGCCAAGTTTCATTCTCCTCCTTCCACTTAATTTTCATTAAAAGGGATCCAATTTTCTTTCACGTATTAATATATTCTCTTTAAATATCTAATTTAAAGGGAATGAAAAAAATAATAACGTGAATAATCTTTTTTTTTAATCTATTAGTTTTTAAACGCTTTGCCCGCTAAGTAACGTACTTAGGAAGAAGTATATAGAAATCAAGATATTGCATGTTGATTGGCGGAACTCAACACCGCAGTTTATCTTACTAAAGTGGAAGAATTAAAATTGTTTAAATATAATCCACGACCAATTGCGTTTACCGTTAAACGCTATCCCGCTGAGTCATTCAGGAAAATCATTTTATTATAATTATTTCCATTCCCCCCACTATATTAAAACAAAAGGCAGCGTTGAATTCCGCCACTCACCACGCAGTGTCTCGGTTGATAGAGAACGGAGTGTCTTAACTCAAGTGTCTACCCAGCAAGAGGCACAAGAGTGTGACTGTAAACGCGACAGGTTGTGGGTTCGACTCCTACTCCAGGAAATGGAATTTTTCATTTCCTGGATTTGGTAACAAGGCAAAGCGCGGCGTTGAGTTTTGCCACTCAGCATGCAATGCCTCAATTCGGCGGAAAGTGAGGAACGGAGTGTCTCAACACTAGGTTCCCTCTGCCTACCCTGCTATATGCGGGATATAGCGTGAAGCTATGAATGTATGTATATATGTTATTTTTTTCTGAAACAAAGCTAAGATAGTTGATAATAAATTTTAAATAACTATAGCGCTATACAGGCGTGACAGCGCAACCTGCTAAATTCTTTCATAAAATATTTCGTCGCGTGGTCTAGACGCTCTTTTTCCTTACTTATTCACTTGATGTACGTATATTACGATGGAAAATACGTAAGTGCAGTTATAAAGTAAAATATATTGTTTAAAAATATGAAAAATTACATTAAAAGGTCGACGTGGCGCAGTGAAACAGCTAACTTAGACTTTGACTGTAATGATCGATGGTTTTAGGTTCGATTCCCAATTGGAGTAATAATTATATGCGAATTATTTTTCTGTTTTGGTAAGGCAAAACGCGGCGTTAAACTCCACCATGCAACGTTTCCAATTCAGGCGGAAAGTGGAGGGCGGATTGTTTTGGCACCATGTTTTCTCTATCATTCCTATATCATATATCCTATTCTGTTATGCATAATAAAATGTAAAGCTGAAAGAAAGACTTCTATAAGTTCTAGTAGTAAATTGGACGCAAAACATAGTTATTAACATATTTAACAATGTATAAATGCATCGCATTCGCATTCGCCTGTCGTGGCGCAGAGGCACAAGCGTGCGACTGTTAACGCGACAGGTTGTGGGTTCGATTCCCACTCCAGGAAATGTTAGTATCTTCATTTCCTGGGTTTGGTAATAAGGCAAAGCGCGGCGTTGAATTCCGCCACTCAACACGCAATGTCTCAATTCGGGGGAAAGTGGGGAACGGAATTGTTGTTAGAGAACGGAGTGTTTTAACATTAGGTTCTCAGGTTCCCTCTGCCTACCCTGCTATATGCGGGATACAGCGTTAAGTTAAAGAAAAATAACCTGACTAAAGTAGTTACAATACACCGTTCTTCATTTTCTACCTAATTCCGAGAATATATACATATGTATAATAATATAGTAATAAAATTAATACCTCAATATATTGTGACCGATATATCCCCAGAAGATTGTTCAATAATTTCATACGTAATTTCCTAATGGACCTCCCAAGAGAGCTAAGATATTGTACAGCTATTCATTATTATTTTTTTGTTCCTTATAATCAAAATGGGGTATGAAAAAAATATCAGAGGCAACTTCCATAAATTGAGATGATTATAATGAAAATGCAGTAAAATAAATTACGAATAACTCAAGAACTACTCGTCGGATCTTAAGTAATTTCAAATGGGGCCACATCTGAAGCACTTGCTTGTACAAAAAGAGAATTATCAAAATTTGTTCAATTTGTAAAGATTTTGTATTACTTAGTCATATA
>JAKGSA010000088.1:419193-558433 GCA_033558755.1 Philaethria dido | reverse complement strand
AACTTCACGCTGTAACCCGCATTAGCAGGGTAGGCAAAGGGAACCAGAGAACCTAGTGTTAAGACACTTCATTCTCTTTTAACAATTCCGTTCCCCACTTTCCGCCGAATTGAGGCATTGCGTGTTGAGTGGCGAAACTAAACGCCGCGCTTTGCCTTGTTACTAAACCCAAGAAATGAAAATACTAAATTTTACATTTCCTGGAGTGGGAATCGAACCCACAACCTGTCACGTTTACATTCGCACGCTTGTGCCTCTGCGCCACGACAGGCGTAATTAGTCATAATACAATAATAATTATTATGTAATATAATATACTACTTGTAGTTATTTTTACATTCTTGTGGGAAATATGATATTTAGTGGTATACATTGTAAATTGATACTTGTCTATTACGATAAGATAATTATGCAAAATATTACATTACATAAGAAAATTATCATTATACGCTCTGGTAATACGGCGCGGCGTTGAGTTCCGCTCTTCAATAATCGCAATGCGTCGAATTCGAGCAAAAAGCAGAGAGTGGAATGTTTCGACATTAGGTTCTTTCTGATTTTTCTAAAACACAAAATTTTTTTTTTATGAATAGAAAAAATTCAGATCACTTTTTATATTACGTAAATTATGAAATATATATGAAAAAGTGTAAAATGTAGCAGTTATATATATATATATATATATATATATATATATAATCACAAAACAAATCTACATAAAATTACCCAACTATAGGGGCCTGTCGTGGCGCAGAGGCACTAGCGTGCAACTGTAAACACGACAGATTGTGGGTTCGGTTCCCACTCCAAATGTAAAAAATATATATATTTAGTATTTTAATTTCCTCGTCCTGGTAACAAGACAAAGCGCGGCGTTGAGGTCCACCACTCAACACACAATGCCTCAATTCGGCGGAAAGTGGGGAACCGAAAGTATATAGAAATCGAACTCGCAACCACTTCCAAACATTATAAATTGCATAAAAGTTTGAAACTAAAATATATAAAAGAAAGTAATATAAAATTCTCGTGTCGCAATCAAATAAGAGGCAGAAGCCCGAGGGAGATCCCTTGTCAATCAAATAACACTTTCTTATATTATGTGATGTATTGGATAGTTTATTGGGCTTAAATTACATGGCTAGACTGTGTTTGTCTATTGTCTTTGTTCAAAAAAGGAACGTTATTACGAATAACTCAAAAACTACGAGTAAGATCTTAGCTAAATTTGAATGGTACTACAGGAGAAGCATTAGCTATTATTCAAAAAGAATTATCAAAAATGGAAAATGGGGAACGAAATTATTGTAAGGGAACGGAGTGTCTTAACACTAGGTTCTCAGGTTCCCTCTACCTACCCTGCTATATGCGGGATACAGCTTGAAGTTAAAAAAAAGGATCAAAATTGGTTCATCCAGTATAAATTTATGCAATAACAACCACAAGTAAAATGCACTAAATAGTAACATTATTACGAATAACTCGAAAATTACTCGTTAGGTTTTAACTAAATTTAAATGGGATATTAAAAGCATTAGCTAACATATAAAAAATAATCATTTAAATTGGTTTACCAAGTAACTAACCACCACCTAACTTTTGTTGATACTATTAAAAAATACAGTCAAATTGAAACCCTCTTCGTTTTTTTTTCAAGTCGGTTAAACAGGAAACCAAAATACTATCAAAATAGAATTTAAAAATAACTAAAAGAAAAAAAATTAATACAAGCGTCTTTGGAAATATTTCTCACGTCTAAACAAATAATAGAGAGTATATTTCTAGAGTACTAGAAATTCACTATCTATGAAGTAGAGAGAAACAGAAGATGTAGTGATACAACACTCTTCCTCTACATTGTCATATGACTGACTGTTAAATACAGAACAACATGTTTCAACTACGCCACTATGCTAAAGCCTACATTTTATTTAAATTGTTAGACTGAATCTAAAAAGGTCTGGAAGCTTTTTTGTTATCTTACAGTCTAGACGAAAGGAACTTTGTACTACTTAAACAAATCCTTCTATTTTTCTTTTTTATATAAATTATACATTACATGTTGTAGATATTCATACATACATACATGACTTCACGCTGTATCTCGCATATAGCAAGGTAGGCAGAGGGAACCTAGTGTTAAGACACTCCGTTCCCTACTTTCGGCTCAATTGAGGCATTGCGTGCTGAGTGGCGGAACTCAACGCCGCGTTTTGCCTTGTTCCCAAATCCAGGAAATGAAAATATTAAACTTTACAATTCCTGGAGTGGAAATCGAACCCACAACCTGTAGCATTTACAGTTACAGTTGCACGAGGCACAAACGAAATATGAGTATAATTATTTTCCAGAATCGACTTTATATTCAACAATGTCCCACGATTGTCTCATTAAAATATATAAAAAATAAATTAATTTTATCACCACAAGAGTTAATAATATGAGTTTTTACTTTGACACGTTATTTAGATACGGTTGAGTATTTTATCTAAGAAATAAGTAAAATGACGTTATCTCGAAACGAAGCCGTAGCTCTGTCAACCCCTAATAATTGTCATTCCGTATCAATAATGAGAAATTGATGTACATACAGACGGGAAGGACTGTTAGTAATTTTATTATGATATTTATTGTCTTAGTAGACATGTAGTGTCATGAAATTGTGCAGAGAGTGGAGAAATTTGTTATCATAATAATATTCATACCACTTAACCCTTGTGACCCAAGAATTCTTAGAAAAATAAGTAAAAAAATCTCATAAGGGTAGTTAAAAAAAATCACATGTATTTTATAGAATACATTCTCGAGAGCATTAATAAATCAATTTTGCTAACTTTGTATCTCTACATCATTTTTATGAAAATAATTATAATTAACCTAGTTTGATAAAAAAAGAGAAATATAAAATAAGGTATAATATATATGATTCGTAATAGTTTTTTTATCATTTCCTGAATTTGGCAACAAGGGAAAAAGCGGCGTTGAGTTCCGCCACTCAGCACGCAATGCCCTAATTCGGTGGAAAGTGAGGAACGGAGTGCCTTAACATTAGGTTCTCAGGATCCCTCTGCCTACCGTACTATATGCGGGAAACAGCGTGAAGCCAAGTAAATAACGCATAAAAAGTTCATTAAATTAATAAAATAAATGTTACACACACTACCATGATTTAACATCCATGTTTATATAAAGTGACATATACGTCGTCGTCGTCGTCGTCGTCAGCCAGAAGACGTCCACTGCTGGACATAGGCCTCCCCCATAGATCGCCATGTAGCACTGCATCCAGCGCTTTCCCGCAAGTGACATATACGCCACTACACAATGTATTATTAGCGCATTTACGGGGCCCTTGTAACTATAAATGTAAAGGTTTGTGAGAATGATTGAACATTTGCACTAAAACTACTACAGTTCTAGATGAAACTTTACGACACTATAGTTTATCACAAGAATAGCGAAAATATTTCAATGTATGAAGTTTTTGCTATTTGACCACAAAATATGAAAACGAACATGCAGTCCGTATGTCACAAAGGAAACGTGGCCAGATAATTGAGACGTATATACGTACATAGAAATTGATCGTCCCCGAATACGGGCAGTATCGCCTGTTGATATCACTCATTATTATGTATTTAAACCTACTTTATGATAAATATAATGGATACAATATCAGATTTGATTTATATAAAAATATTTGTCAAACACATAAGACCGTCATGTGTTTGACTTACTCTTTTGTAAACTGGTAAAAAATGTTATACAATAATAATCTATATATTAATATGGAAGGAAAAACTTTGGGTCCCTTTTTACGAAAATTACGCGGTCGGAGGAGCATGAAACTTGGCATACTTATATAGTGTAGAAGTGCAGAATGATAGTAAAATAATCTATAAAAAATATATAAAATTATTAAAATAAATGTGACACACACTACCATGGTTGCACATCCATGTTTATATAAAGTGACATATACGTTGCTAGGACGCGTTATTAAAGCGTCAACGGTGTACATATATATTCATACATACTTGTAATTATTATTGTGTAATATTTTTTTGTCTATTTGGTGTGTAATTTTCGCAAAGATATTTGAATAATTTTTCTATGTATTGATTACTGGTTTACTTTTAATACAAATTTTATTCGTTTCTGTTAAGAAGCAATAATTTAAAAGAAATGATGTAAAAAGAATAACTTATGCACTAGGTTTATTCAGTCACGATAGATAAAATGCATGAAGAAATAATTAATTGCAACTGCCAAAAACAAAGAAACTTTCAAAAAGTCAAAATTCCAAAACACAAAATAAAAACATATTCCACTTTTTATATTTTACAACAGAATAAAAAATCCTCTAAAGTTCAAACTCTCACTAACCTAACCACTAATATACTTGGAAAGCACATATTTCTTACTTCAACTTCTGTCAGATATATTTTTCAATTCTGTCTGAAACGTTTAGTTGAGTGTTTAAAAGTATTCAACTTACATACCGTGGGTTATTTATGGCATTCTAGAGAACTGCCAGTTGGCGAAACAATGACAATTACAATGTATTTAAACTTAGATGCAATCATTTCTCAATTAAATATGGTTTATCTTTAGATGTTTTCTTTTTTAGCTTCACGCTGTATCCCGCATACAGCAGGGCAGGCAGAGGGAAACTTGAGAACCTAGTGTTAAGACACTCCGTTTCCCACTTTCCACCAAATTGAGGTATTGCGTGCTGAGTTACCAAACCCAGGAATTGAAAAACTTTTAAATTTCCTGGAGCGGAATTGAACCCACAACCTGTCGCGTGTATAGTCGCAAGTTTGTGCGTCTGCGCCACGACAGGCGTTAGATGTTACTGGATTCAAATCCTAAAGAGTTATGGTTTATATTAAAAAAAAAAACAAATATAAAAACTTTTACGCTTTACCCGTATAGCAAATATACGCTGGGTAGGTAGAGACACTCCGTTCCAAGCCACTTCTTTATGTTTCCAATGACAGTTTTATTATAATCAGTGTTCAATGTTAGTAATTATTGTCTTTATTATATAAGTGCTGTTAAAATTTTACATTTCCTGGAGTGGGAATCGAACCCACAATCTGTCGCGTTTACAGTCGCACACTTGTGCCTCTGCGCCACGACAGGCGTTATAAATTTGTGGGAGGTAAACGTATTGAGAATAGAAGGTGTTTAGGGACGTGCGCATATAGTATTATATCTCATCGATCATTATATTAAAGCCTATTTTTACTGTTGAAATGTCCATTTAACTGAACCAAATTTTTTTTTAGCTTCATCTCGCTTATAGCAGGGTAGGTAGAGGAAACCTGAGAACCTAGTGTTAAGACACTCCAATAAATCACAACAATACAGCATGAAGCTAAAAAACCACATCCATGACCATAAACGATAAATCATTCGAATAATCTAATAATTAGTTCACATATTACAGGACTTCCACAAGAAGTATAAAGTTCAAAGGCTTAAACGTAAACAACATTGAATTAGGTGTTTTGTTCACGCTAGAACACTATTAACGTGTTAACGATGTCCACTGAATTAATGAAAGTCGATGCACAGTTACGGTCATAGCTAGGGTGACCATTTCGCTAGACTTATTTTGATATTAATAATATAGTAATAATTAACTGAGAGAAATTGTTATAATTTAAAATTATTTTCATTACTGGTGGATACAGAGCGGCGTTAAGTTCCACAACTTAACACATAATGTCTCGAATTTAAATCGAAAGCAGTGAAAGCTTTGAACCAGGGTTCATTCTGACAACTCTGCTATGCAGGATAGAGCATGATGTGTTCTGGTTCGATGGTATGTAAGCCAGGTTTTCCCCTTTCCACCCATCCTTTCCCCAAAATGTGGTGGTTCCGATAGCATACTACTACATTATTCTCCTCTTCCATCTGTATCCTCTAGGTTGGCAACGCATCTATAACATCTCTGGTGGTGTAGATGTTCATGGGAGAAGGTAACCACTTACCATCAGGTGGTCCTTCTGCTCGTTTGCCATCCGTTATCCACAAAAAAAATAATGAAGCTGCTTTTTATTAATATTTGTATGAAGTATAAAAACTTCATATACACAAGGTCTAGATTGTACTTTTGTGAGTACAAAATTAGCAAAAAAATATATATATTTTTAGGAAACAAATCGAGCACGCGCCTCTTGTTAACTGTGTAAGAGATTAAGCCAAATAAGCGATACCACATAAATACATTTAACGTCGAGACTTTGTATTAATACTCAAAAGAATTATTATAATTAAATTATTTTCCTACATTTTTCACGCCATATCCCGTACATAGCAGGGTAAGCAGAGAGAACATGAGAACCTAGTGTTAAGACACTCCGTTCTACTAAATCTATTACTATTTTTTATAATCTACCCATTTATATATAATTGATGAATTGATTATTTTATATTGAATGTTATTTTAATTGGTATGTTTTTTGAATAATGATTGCTTTTTTTTTTGTATTATGTTTGTGATTTTTTAATATTGAATTATAATTGACTAGCTTTCCGCCCGCGGCTTCGCCCGCGTGAAATTCGGTTATATCGCGCGATATGATAAGGAGTATCCTATAGTCTTTCCCAAGGTCTAGACTATTTGTCAAAATTGGTTAAGTGGTTTACGTGGTGAAGTTGTAAACAGTTAAACAATCTTACATGATTTTATGTTTGACAATAAGAAACTTCCATACAAACTTTTATCCCCTATTTCAACCCCCTCTATCATTTTTTTCACGATAAAAAGTATCCTATGTCCTTTCCCAAGTTTAGTTCTATCTTCATACCGAATTTCATCAAAATCGGTTCAGTGGTTTAGGCGTGAAAGCCTAACAGACAGACCGACAGAGTTACTTTCGCATTTATAATATTAGTAAGGATTTTTAATAATTGATTTTTAATAATTATGTTTATTTTGTGAATATAATTTTTTTATTGTTTTTTATGTTTTTTTTATTGATATGGATTCTGTTTTAATTATTATTGAGTATTATTAATTTTTATTGAGAACCATTGAAGAAACAATAGACATGTAAGTTAAAATGTTACTAACCCATATAGATAACTCCGAAATAAAAGTTTATTATTATTATTATTTTTGTCTCAAGAACCACTAAACGCATGGTACCACTAACTCGACTACTAGTTAAACGGTTTACAGCCAATTTATGTAGCTAATTCTACGACTTGTCCTCTTTGGAAGTTAACTTTATACTTATATAAAGCGTAAAGAATAGATAAAAGATATAGATTACAAAGAAACAACGGTGAATTGACAATTAAATTAAATTTTATTTGTCTTGTTTACAAATAAAGGGGTTACGTGAAGGAAAAACTTTGGGTACTTTTTAATAAAAATTATGCAAAAGGGAATATGAAAATTGGCATGCATACACTGTACATGGAAAAAAAGTGAAGAAACCCAATATTTTTACAATAATATATAAGAAATACACTGAAATAATAAAATTAATATTACTCACACTAAGTACACAGTAAGTTATAAAAAGAATATTTTGTTGGTCATCTATCCTGCCCTTTTGTAACATTTCATGTTGGTGGAAGTATCATGAAACATACCAAATTTAATGACACTGGGTTGGTTTTCATCACTTAACGCTCAATATTTTGAAATTTGAAGGAAACTGGAGAACGGAGTGTCTATAGATTAGGCTCTCTGTGCCTACCCTGTAATATGCGGAACACTCTTCCGATTTGGAATTTGAACCTTAAACTTAATAATGTCTTATTATACTCATCATCCTATAGTATATATCATGAACTTTATCACGTTTCTTTACAATTTCACGTTTCCTCCTGTATAGTACGGTAGATAGAGAGAACGTAGTGTCAAAACACTCCGTTCTCAACTTTCAAGTCGAATTCGAGATGTTGCGTATTGAGTGGAGTTAACTCATTTGAGAAATAAACATCATTTAAATATAACCACTCCCTGAATGAAAGTCGAACCCACATCCACACACACTTACAATCACATGCTGTCATACTCTACGAATATTTAATTCTTTTTTTTTTTAACTTCACACTGTATCCCGCGTATAGCAGGGTAGGCAGAGGGAAGTAAAGAACCTAGTGTTAAGATACTCCATTCTCTTTCAACAATTCCGTTCCCCACTTTCCGCCAAATTGAGGCATTGCGTGTTGAGTGGCAGAACTCAACGTCGCGCTTTGCTTTGTTACCAAACCCAAGAAATTAAAATACTACAATTTACATTTCGAATATTATAATATAAATTATTAATTTAAATGGCTAATAGCACTTATCATTTAAATGAAAAAAAAAAATAAAGACTTTGGTCAAGTTTCAGACCACCCATAAAAGTATGGTGACATTTATTAAATCATAAATTTCACACCTCCCGCCTAATGTTTGAGATTGAGGCGAAAATGTAAACATTGCTCCCTATCAAAGAATTTACGACGCTTTAAAACATCTTCGTACTACGATAAAGAATTTTAAGGCATAACATATTTTAAAGAGCAAATCTTTTGTCATCATTTTAGATATGTTAATTTCTAACCGTCTTCGATAAAAGGAGGTTCTCAATTGAATTGTTTTTTTTTTTTGTGTGTTTAACTTTTTACTGGGTAAACCGATTTTGATGTTGCTTTATATGATATCTAGTATTTTTGAAAATTTGGTTAAGATCTGGGTAGTTTTTGACCTATTTGTAATAATGTTACTTTTTACCGTCTGTCGTAGTACAGAGACACAAGCGTGCGACTGTAAACGCGACAGGTTGTGGATTCGATTTCCACTCCAGAAAATAGAATTTTTCATTTCCTGAGTTTGGTAACAAGGCAAGCGCGGCGATGAGTTCCGCCACTTAGAACGCAACTCCTCAATAGGGCGGAAAGTGGTGAACGGAGTGTCTTAACACTAGGTTCTCAGGTTCCCTCTGTATACCCTGCTATGTGCGGGATACATCGTGAAGTTAAAAAACAAAAATATATATATTTTCTTCATATATTTTGTAATCAAAACTAGAACTTAAATAATAATCAAATGTAACAATTTTAAAATAAAGTATGTATGTACTCTTTTTGTAACACCTCACTCAGTTCAACGGAAACACATATAGATTGTTTATGAACGGCTTCCTATGAGATAAAAGAGTGTTAAGAATATCTTTGAAGCGTGAATCGTGTTGAATTAAAATCATCATGTTATAATCGATCATGTCATAATCGATTTTAAGTTGTTGATTTTGAAAGCTTTTTCTTATGTATAATAGTTTTATTGGAGCATGCACGGGGAAAGTGGGGAACGGAATTGTTGAAAGAGAACGGAGTGCCTTAACACTAGGTTCTCAGGTTCCCTCTGCCTGCCCTGCTATGTATGGGATACAACTTGAAGCTAAAAAAATGAATAAGTTATGGATTTTAGCCTGTTTAAGTGTTAAGATACAAATTATTATAAAAACAGATTCATGCTCTCAGCGTAGTCAAAAATAACCTAGAGTTAAAACACTCCGTTCCCCACGAAACATTGAGTGTGAAACGGCGAAACTTAACACCGCATTTCGTCGTTTCGTTTCGTTGTCTTAATTACATGGTAGTATGTGTAGTATTTTTTAACATATTTCTTATATGTACAAAATTTGTCACTCATTTATATGAATTCGATTATCGGTAAAGTCAACTATCACACATATTCTTAATATTGAACCTTATCCTTATTTACGTTTTTGATGGGTATTTAATAACCTTTTCGAAATATTTACACACAAGATCTTCTAAGATAGAAATCGATGAATTGTTGTAACTTGTAACAATCTTGTTATAACAAGCGTATAAAAATTTCGACGTAGCTAGATAAGAACGCATGGCTTAGAAGTCAAAGCGCTTGGACGATTTCCAATAAGCACGGGTTCGAGTCCCGTTGCATTCAAATTTTTATATGCTTTCTAAAAATGTTGATCATCAAATTTTTTTCAGTGAAAAGTTATGTGTTAAAAAAATAGATAGCCTCTTCGTATTTTAAGCTCGATTAAAACGAACTTGCCTTTATGTTATATGTATAAACTTGAGAATGCCACATTTCGCAATGTCAGCTTTTATACTAAAAATATATTCATAAATATTGAATTCACGAGTTCCCTTTGAACAGAGCTCGGGATATTGAATTATGTCTGTCAATATATTAAATTTAAAATATTTCCTAACCGCCAGGATTTCCTTCAAAGGACTTGTCTCATCAGTTTTCACAGTAAAGATGCACTTAATGCTGGTGCTAGCTGCATACAAATGGAAAAAACGTTATTTAAATTTTATTCTAAGTATGAATTTTTAACCGACTTTATGAAAAAAAAGTTTTTTCTACTGTATTTTTTTATGTGTTATCGAATATTTTTTTACTGGGTGATCTATTTTTTTTTATGGTAGCAAGTGCTTCTGATGTGGTCCTATTTAGTTAAGATATGACAAGTAGTTTTTGAGTTAATAAAAAAAAAACATTTTTTTATTCGACTTCCTAAAAGGGGGGTTCCCTTGACAGTACTTTTTACGTGTGCTAGTTACCGTATATTTTTGTACTGGGTAAACAAATTTTGATTATTTTTTTTATATGATAGATAATGCCTCTGATTGGTCCAATTTGAATTTAGTTAAAATCTAACGAAAAGTTTTTGAGTTATTCGTAATAATTTGAATTATTCTTAATAATTCCAAATCGAAACGAAGTCATGCGAAAAGTGGTGAACGTCTTGACACTAGGTTTTCTTTACCTTTCTATACAAAAAATATATCCAACGTACATTCTCAGTTATGGGATGCGAACCGAATCAAATTCACATGTCTACTATAAATATATATTTTTTTTTTATGGATAACTGATGGCAAACGAGCAGAAGGACCACCTGATGGTAAGTGGTTACCTTCGCCCATGAACATCTACAACACCAGAGGCGTTGTAGATGCGTTGCCAACCTAGAGGATACAAATGGAAGGGGAGGACAATGTAGTAGTCCGCTATCGGAACCACTACATTTTAGGGAAAGGATGGGAGGGATAGGGGAAAACCTGGCTTACATGCCATCGAACCGGAACACATCATAAGATATTTGGCGGTTCGTCTTTGACATGATAGTGGTCGCGAGCCAGACGGAGGACGAACCTCCTACCACCAAACATTACTTACCACTTTGCTTATAGTACCTATACGTCTTTAGATTCGCATTTGAATCGATAACTAGTGCAGACTATTTAAATTCCTATGTTATTATAAATAGTCTATCACGTGCATACGCAATTGAACAATAAAATAATAGATCGATTACAAAAAGTGCTTCAGATATGCTTTTAAACTTTTTTTATCATTTAATTACTAACTTATTATTACTAAAGTCAAGCATTCACGGAATGTGGGGAAAGAAGGTAATGTCAATGTTCATAGATTGATAAATCGACTTGCGTATACAATTTTTTAAATAAGTATTTTTTTTTAATTTCACGCTATATCCCACATATAGCAGGCTAGGCAGAGGGAACTTGAAAACCTAGTGTTAAGACACTCCGTTCTCTTACAACAATTCCGTTCCCCAATTTCCGCTAAATTGAGGCACTGCGTGCTGAGTGGCGGAACTCAACGTCGCGCTTTGCCTTGTTACCAAACCCAGGAAATGAAAATACTATCATTTCCTGGAGTGGGAATCGAACCCACAACCTGTCGCGCTTACAGTCGCACGCTTGTGCCTCTGCGCCACGACAGCGTCAATAAGGCATTAAATATGTGCTATATCTAAATGACAGTAAATAAGTCAAACAAACCAAAAACCTTCAGGTAAAAAAATATTTAAAGAATATGAAAACAAAAACCACAAATAAAACTTTAAAATGCTTGTCCTGAAAAAAATACTTTTTTGATTTCACGGTTATGATGTATTCTTTCTGCTTATATTTCAATAATAATGGAATACCCTTTGTTAAGTAACATGATTTTAAGTATTAAATTGTCTATGTTTTATTTTCATACATATAAGACAAAGTGCGGTGTTGAGTTCCGCCACTTAACTGGTAATATCTCGAATTGGAACGGAAAGCGGCGAAAGTAGTGTCTTGACACTATGTTCTCTCTGTTTGTTCTGTTATTCGGGATAACACATGAAACTGTTTCTTTTTAATGTCGTATATAATATGGATATATTTAACATTAATATATTTTTGTTACAGGTATGTTTATTGAAAAATTGTGGTTATATGCGGAAAAATGATGTTGGTAAGAATAATATTTTCTTATATACTTATATTTACCATATCTTCAACAACTTGTTATCGGTAACTTCTATTGTATGGACTTTAAATCGTTTTCACTCTTCGCGCTGGTAATACAACACACTGTGTCTCAGTAGCAAGGCGTCCATACAGCACGGTTTCCACCGGCTTACCTTAATTTTTTAAATAGTGAAATTACTAAATACCTTCACATCCTGTACCGGCTTACCTAAATATACCGGCTTATCTAAAAATTAACAGCTTCCCTTAATATAAGTACCGACTTCTCTAAGTTTATACCGGCTTCTCTAAATTTACCGGCTTGTCTAACTGAAATTTTCACCCCTCGCCACTGATATGTCTGGATTTTGTCATGACATTAAGTTCTGTCCATACATGCTATGCGAAAAAAGCGTGGAGATGGAACAAAATATTTTTTACATAAATTGCTTGCTATAAATGTTCTGGCACTCAACACGCAATGCCTCAGTTTGGCGGAAAGTGGGGAACGGAAATGTTAAAAGAGAATGGAGTATCTTAACACTAGATTCTCTGGTTCCCTCTGCCTACCCCGCTATATACGGGATACAGCGTGAAGTGAAAAAAATAAAAAATAATAAATGTTCTTTTAAACGACCTTTTTTAATATCAATCCAAATATAGCTTTCTAATACGTAAAGGTTAAGTCGAGGGGTGTCAGCGCACACCGTGACCGACACGCTCTGACTCACAAATGTCGTAAACTTTGATAATAATATTAAATTTAGAATGTACTCCTATGTATACTTTTAGAATTAAACATACATACATACATACCAGAATAGACATAGGGAACCTAGTGTTAAGACACTCCGTTCCCTACTTTCCGTCGAATTAAGGTATTGCGTGCTGAGTGGCGGAACTCAACGCCGCGCTTTGCCTTGTTACCAAACCCAGGAAAGTAAAAATGACATTTCCTGGAATCGAACCCACAAACTGTCGCATTTACAGTCGCACGCTTGTGCCTCTGCGCCACGACAGGCGTTAATAGTAGAATTAAGCATATAATAAATATTAATAAAAATATATTAACTTTTAGAAGGATTATGCGTGTTTAATTATAATTTATTACGTTTTCATAGCGCGGTGAGACAGTATTTGACTCAAGGGAGTAATTAAATTGCAAGTTATTTTCTTTTCTTCAATTTGTTTTTCAAATTGAAAATAGATTTTGGTGTTATGTCCCCGTTGACGCGTTAACAACGCGTTGTCTTTAAATATGAATGTCAAACGATGGTAGTGTGTGTAACATTTATTTTGTTAGTTTAATGTACTTTTTATGATTATGATTATTATTAAAAAATGTTAGCATTCTGCACTCCTTTTGTATAGAAAGTATAAGTGTGCCAAATTTCATGCTCCTAGGTCTGCGTAATTTTTCTTAAATGGGGTCCAAAGTTACTTCACGTATTTGAATCGGTGAGTGCAGAAACAACGTAAGTCAGGATTTTCAAATTTTGTAGGAGGGAGAAAAACAACACGCCTCTCATATTTCTAAGTTAGTTTAAATCTATTACGATTTTTTGCATTTTTTGTGACTTACGTTGTTTCTACACTCGCCGATTCATTTATATATGGATATTTGTGCGTGCCAAAAGTATATATATATTTTAGATATATTTTAGAAAAATAAGATATTTTATTTTTGTTTTAAATTATTTATAAAATAATGCAACTTGTACGTGAAAGCATTCCTTTTTCTACTGTCTACGCGATATCGATCGATATAGCATGCATAGCGGAACTTAACACCGCGCTTTATTTTACCAGAGCGAAGAATAAATAGTCATTAAAATATAATTCCCCGATTGTAAATCGAACCCACAACCAACTGCATTTACAGTACGCTGTGCCACTGTCATTCTTATTGTCCTGAAGTAGTACACTGAGCAGAGTATATTTTCTCGTTTGCAAACCGGTTTATAAGCGGACCACAACCCGCACTTTGAATTACTAGAGCGGCAAAATAAAATTAATTTAACCAAAAATATTTCTCTAAGTGAAAATCGAACCTACAACCAATCTCGTTTACTGTCAGACGTTATAACCACTGCGACACGATGGCTATTATTTTCATACAAGTGATAATCCACTATATCTTCATATCACGTGTCCTGGTAACCCAATAGTATGGACAAAGCTCGCTCTGTACGTGCACCAATTTTTCAACTCAATTAAAAACGCATTCATTTGATATACAATCGTACAATAATTAAAAAAATAAATTGTACTTACATAAAAATAATATTATACTTTTTATCTCTTGTATTTAGTTGGGTAGGCGGAGAGATAGGTGGCATAGTGGCAGGACACTCTGTTCTAAGCTTCAATCCCATTTTAGGGACATGTCATTGTTTAGTGGCGTAACACAACTCTTCTAGTAATGAAGTCGTCGTCTTACTTGAGTGAAGGAAATGAACAAAAAATGAAAAAAAAAATGAAAATCTTCAAGTGAAGGTCGAACCCAGAACCATCGCGTATTTGAAAAACTATTATTATTATATTATTCATTGTACTATAAGAGGTCATTGTAACACAGTGGGCCAGTATCTTACTTGGGGCATGATTTTATTTAAATCGTTTTCATTGGTTCAGATCTTACAGAGTCATACATTGTTCAGCGTTGACTTCCGCAACTAGCACACAATGTATCGATTTTAACATAGTGTTTTTACGCTAGATTTTTCTAACTATTCTGCTATGCGGAAAAAGTTAAGCTGTTTGTTTGTTTATTTGTGTGCCTTCACGCTTTATCCTGCATATAGCAGGGTAGGCAGAGGGAACCTGAGAACTAGACACTCCGTCCCCCCCTCCGCTGAATTAAGGCATTGCGCACTGAGCGGCGAAACTTAACGCCGCGCTTTGCCTTGTTACCAAACCAGGAAATGAAGTGAAGCTGTATTTTTTAAATAATAAGTAAGTACATACTAATAAGAGACGCCATTAAGTTATTTAATCAGATGTGCTTACAATATTCTAATGGTACCGACGCCATCCGGACTCCGTACCCCATACAATCAGTGGACCGTGTAATTTTATATTTATTATACCATCCATTGAATGACGAACAATCAAAGTGAGTTTTAATTTACTTTGTCATGATATGACAATTGAATGGTATAATCTTCGTTGTTCGCTTTGATATCTGAATTGAAAGCTTGCTTTGTGAATATTTCATTATTTATTTCATATTAGTAGAAATTTATGTAATGCGAATTATGGGCTGGTAAGACAAATAAAGGTATTATTTTGGCTGTGCAATTCAATTAAGAATATTTAGATATTGGGTGGAAGATAGAGAACAGTGTCTTAATACTCAGTTTTTTCTACATGCCTTGCTATATGCAAAACTATTTCCTTCACAGTAAAAAAATGTTGTAAAATAGACCCAATAGAAAAATTATATATATATATATATATAATTTTCTAACGAAGCAGACAATATTTATGGTAATATTACGGTATGTATAACACCGTGATAATAGTTTAAAATTATTTCCGAAGACAAAGAGCAGCGTTAAGTTGCGCTAGTATTATGAAATAGGGCGGAAAGTGAAGAATGGACTATTTAAACTTTTGTCTATCTTGCTATATACTTAAGTAGAAAGTGGAGAACGGAATATTTTAATAGTAAATATCTCTACCTACCCTGCTTTATACTTAAACCAAATAAAAAACAAACAAATCAAACATTTCGTCTACAAAAAAGGACTGAAGATGATTTGCCAATTCAAATGTTTCCCGCTAATCTGAAATGGGCGCATAAAAAGCGTTTCTTGTAGACAAAACGACATTAGCTGACGCAGAATACTTCCAGCACATATCTAATTTAGATAAAAAGTTTAAGATAAACCGAACAAATCACTGGCTGGCAGAAAAAAACGACTTATACGGCTATATAGCTTTTCCGATGCAAATTGCTGTATTAAATTTGCTATTTAGACCTCGATATTGCTTCTTACTTTAAGTTTAGAAGAGTTAGCGACAGCTTTTTATTAAATATATTTTTTTAATAATTTAGGCAAAGAGATCCTAGTATTGAGACACTCCATTCTCTGCATTCCACATGAATTCCAGATACTACATGTTGAATGGCGGAACATAACACCGCGCTTTGCTTTACCAGAGCGTCTTGAAAAGATAATTTAGATATACTATCATTCCCCAAGTGGAAATCGAACCCATAACAATCGCGTTTACAGTCAAACAATTTTCCACTGCGCTACGATGGTCTGTTATATTAAATATATCGCGATAATCCTTGAACATGAATCTGACATTAGGTGAGCTTTATAGAGAAGCAGTTTGAAAACTTTTTTAATACTAAACTTGTGTTGTTGAATATTTATGTACATTTTATACTTAATGGAAAAGTTTATTCGATATTCATTTTGCATGTATTACGGATAGAAGCTGTTGCCTTAGTGATACATTATGTCTATCTCCACTTTTACCTTGGAACTGAAAATCATAATAAACCTACAAATATTATCAATATGGAAGTTTGTATGGATGTATGGTTTGTTACATTTTCACGCAAAACTTTAAGGTTTTAACTATAATATAACGATAAGTGGTAGTGGTTTTTTTCTAGTGGGTAGGCAGAGAGAACCTGAGAACCTAGTGTTAAGATACTTTGTTCCCCAATTTTCGACGGATTGACCCATTGCGTGCTAAGTGGCGGAACACAACGCCGCGCTTTGCCTTGTTACCTACCATACCCAGGAAAATGAAAATACTAAACTTTTACGTTTCCTGGGTTGGGAATAGAACCCACAGCCTGTCGCGTTTACAGTCGTACGCTTGTGCATCTGTACCACGACAGGCGTTAGTAGATTTATATTTTTATTTAAATAAAATTTAAATAGCTGGGTTGATTAACAATACCTAGTCATCGTCTATGGCGCTACAGCCCAGGGTGGGCCTTGGCCTGATCCAGAATATCTCCCCAACCGGAATGGTTCTTGGCTCGCTGCTTCCAGCCTCGGATGCCAATTGTCTGTAGGTCTTGCTCGGCACCATCAAACCAGCGCAACTTTGGTCGGCCACGGTTTCTACGACCATCAGGTTTTGAGTATAGAAGACGTTTAGGTGTTCAAGTGTCTTCCATAAAACAATACCTAGTACAAAGTGGAAAATAAAGAACGAAGTGTCCGTTTCCCATTTTCCGTTGATTTCGAGATTTCAAATATTTATATATTAACGAATATAATTTATTTAAACTAGGATTTGAAGTCAAAATGCAAAGATATGTATTCCTTTTAATAATTTTAATTTTACTTTGTTTTACTTTGCTTAGCTAGGTTATAATTTTTTTTTTAATTTTGCTATCTTACTTTACACCAATATATATGTTTTCTCATTTTCAAATGATTGGAAATAAAGGAAGAGTTTCTCCATTCGACGATATCTTTTTGTTTGTTACCGCGTAACATTTTGATGGGTGAACCAATTTTTTTATTGTTTATTTTATTTAATATGGTCTCATTTAAATTTAATTAAATCTGACATGTAGTTTTTGAGTTATTCGTAATAAATAGTTTGAAATTAACTTAATTCGAAGTTCGAACTGCAAAATAACAAAAATATTTATAAATGATATTACATACAAACATCTCATAACTTGCGCCATACATAAATGTTAGCAAACGCTGTCCTCCGAGAACCTTCAGACAATGAAGACTACCTATTGTTATGCTCGAATAGATTTTAGACGGTAAAATTTTCTCAATTTTTTATGGCTATACAAAGAGATGTATATAGTCGTTGCTTTGTACGTTGAAAATTATGTATAATTAGGTAGTACACGTATGTAATAAATACGCGTTGCCTTAGTGTTGCGTTAGCGTCTACGTCACTTTATATAAAAGTGTATCTTAAACACGTTGTTATAATAATAATAATTCTTTATTCAAGTGACATTGACTCAATATGGTTAGTAAACAAAAATTTCTTACAAACTCGGTTAGTTATTATTACATTTTTTTTTTTTTTAATTAATGTTACAATACACACGAATCACCGCTGCACCATCCCGTTTGCAACGGAACAGCAATGATTCATGTATATGAATCATTGCTGTTCCGATTTATGACTGTGTTTTTTTTATTTATGTGTTTCTAATACATTATTATAATATAAAAAAAATAGGCTTACTTCTTTTTGATGTAAACTTTAAATAAGCGGAATTTCCTCCGTCTGCATATTTTTCTTTAAAAATTATCTATAGATTTTTTTTCACGTGCTAATATAATTATTATTTAAAATAAACGAACCGTATCGATGTCACCAAGGATTACAATATTGTTCAAAATGTTGAATTCAAGAATGTATTAACAAATACCAAGATATAAGATCGTTTTCGCGATTTTTACTCATTTTACATGAAACTTAAAATTATTGTAGAGAAAATTTATTTATTAAGTTACTGCATACGCATAATATATTTGTACTGTGTGCGACCGTAAATAAAGGCTATATATATAAATATATATATAAGACGACTTGAAGTAAAATACATCAAAAAATAAAATTATTAAGAATAAATCAAAAATTAAAAACTAAATTTAAATGGGACCACATCAGAAATACCAACGAATATAAAGAAATAAAATCAAATTAATCATCAATATTGGTTCATTCAGTAAAAAGTTATGCAGTACACACATAAAAATATATTCGAATTAAAAAATAGACTTTTACTGAATAATTTAGCACTAAACTTAATTACTTTAAAGAATTTCATTAGTATTTACATGGTAGCTCTGTGGGCGCACACTTCAGAATTTCTGCATGTCTTCAAACTTTTGAGACATACAACCGAGGATGCTCATTTATACCGCGGTTTCGCTTTCAAACTATCTTTCCTTATAAAGTTTGCAAACTTCAAATATATTCAGTTAGTGATAATGAAAATGAATTGATTTAGTGCTTAGACTTTTGCTTGCACCTTCCTTTGCAGATTTGATACAAAATTTGGTACATGAAAACTGAAAAAATATTTTTTAACATAATTTAAAACGCGACAGGTTGTGGGTTCGATTCCCACTCCAGGAAATGTAAAGCTTAGTATTTTCATTTGCTGGGTTTGGTAACATGGCAAAAAGAGGCATTGAATTCCACCACTCAGCACGCTATGCCTCAATTCGGCGGAAAGTGGGGAAAGGAGTGTCTTAACACTAGGTTCCCTGGTTCCCTCTGCCTACCCTGCTATATGCGGGATACAGCGTGAAGCTAAAAAAAGACACACAATTTGATAGCATTTTACAGCCAAATGGTATTATAAAATATTCTATATATTATTTTAATCTACGAATTATGCAAATATTAAATTTTATTCAAAGACGTCTACAAATAATGATTTTTTTTATTGAGTAATATAAACGTATAGCTATATTACTTTTCTTAATAGCATTAGATTAGAAACTCAAATTATAGGAAACATAACCTTATAATGTCCACTCAGGGTCATAATTATATTTACACTTAAATATTATTTCTTTTATTTCACTCTGGTATGTCAAACTGCGTTGAGTTCAACCGCCTACCAGCAAGCAGAGAACGGAGTGACTTGACACTAGGTTCTCTCTCTATGCTGGAAAAAGCGTGAAACTGGAAAAATATATATATATGATGTCACACGTTTACGTATAAACCATACCTCCACTTACACCTAATTGATGACTAACATACAAAGCACCCAATTAATTTTATTAATATATCCAACACTTAGTTCACCCTCATATGAAAATCTCATCAGCTATAGCATTGAGTCAGATATAAGAAGAACATTAGTCTTAAGGAAATAACTCATCGGGGTCCGAGAAAAATGTTCGAAGAGTATAATCTGGCTAAGATAATTCGCACTCGAGTGGACCGATGTCTTCGTTTAGGAACGCGAGCGACGCCGCGGGGCGTTCTTATGGGGTCTTAGCGGGGATCTCTTAATTTATAGCTCGGTATTTGTATGGTGTAAGGGATAAGATGTTGATAAAATATTTTTATTGAGAATGTTATATTGTTTTTGTAATTTTAGATGAAAAAATAGGAATAAAGGAAAACAAATATTTATTAGGAAAGCGAAAAATTAAATATAAAGCTCAGTGGCATTCAATTAGAAGAGCACCGATTTGTCAATTGGATCCTAACATCATTGACTCTGCCAAGAAAATTAATATTAATAACTAAAGACCTAACGCCTGTCGTGCCGCAGACGCACAAGCGTACGACTGTAAATGCGACAGGTTGTGAGTTTGATACCCACTGCAGAAAATGGATTTTTTTATTTCCTGGGCTTGGTAACAAGGCAAAGCGTGGCGTTGAGATCCGCCACTCAGCACGCAATGCCTCAATTCGGCGGAAAGTAGGGAACGGAGTGTATTAACACTAGGTTCCCTCTGCCTACCCTGCTATAAGATGAATACAGCGTAAAGCTATGTATGTATGTAATAGCTAAAGAACATAAAGAATAGAAAATATTTAGCAAGGCCGAAATAGAATATAAAAAGACTATCTTCAATTGAACTGGAAAAACCACAATCATCAATCGTATGTATATACATCAAATTTAAGCATATTTCCATGTCGTTAACAATATACATATAATATTAAAAATAAAAATATATAGATTTTTTTTAATAAAAATATACGCAAACGTTCACTGCTACAGTGAATGAATAAATATGGTAATACCGCAACTATTTCAATAGAAATGTCATATGTGCTGTAAAAATCTTGATTTCTATGCATTCTGTAGGAGGTTAGGGTAAAAAAAACGGTCATTCGGTTTTATAAATTAATTATATTTCACCGAAAAGAAAAAGTACTAGAAGAGACTGCTTTTCGACTCGTAAGTTCTAACACGTAAAGAACACAGTATGTGTGGCGGCAACCATTTTATAGTAAAAGTCAAAAGACATACTAGTTTTTGTATAATAATCAATTGACAATCTATAAAACAACTTGATAATTTAACGAGTCAGTTGACCAACTATAAAATCAATTGATAATCCAACACATTCATTTGTTTTATATATAGGCCTTTGATGATAGTTAACATAATCATATCACTCACAAATCGCTTATCTCTTATTAATTGTACCAGAGCCTGTCAAAATGTTATCTACAGACTCATAGTGGGTGAAATAATCTGATTTGTCCATTTGCCGGTCGTAGGACGGTAACAAACGGCCCGACTTCGATTAACAGGATTGCTTTTTGTACTCGCGATTATTGCTGACTTAATAGACGAAAAAGTGCTATCTCTAAAATATTAGACGTTAATATGTGTTTATTTGACTACTTAAGGTAATTTTCTGAATTTGAGATATTGTGTGTAGAGGAACGCTGCGAATGGAATACCTTCACACTAGGTTCACTACTGACTACGGGACTACAGGACTGTGGGATACAGCGTAAAATTGTTATTTTATCTTAAGTAAATTTTAGGCTACTTGTCTGTATTTACAAAAAGATTAAATATGATTAACTTTTGCAGTCATCGAAAGTGGTAAATCTTATGTTGATATATTAAATAAAATAATGTTAAAAACTGTGCTAGATTAGATAACTCTTTTTCCTTCACGCTTAACTTCCATAAGCGTACACATCTTTTTCAGAGAGAACCCATTGTCAATACATTTTGTTCTCCATATTCCACCCAAATAACATTGAGTGATGAGTGGCGGAGCTCAACGCTGCGCTTGGTCGTACCAGAACACAACACTAAGGGGACCGAACCGATATCGATTATAATTTAAAACATAATTTAAAAAATCTCCTAAGATGTTAAATTTATCATTACTTATTTGCCGTGGCGACAATAAGGCGCAGTAGGGACTTGCCTGACTGCACACAATGGTAGTGGTGTCAGTTCCGGAAGAATACTTATTATAATGATCTAATCTAATCAAATGATGAATTCTTTTCCATTGCTCAACAAATATACTTTTTTTTAACCAGCACATAGCACAGGGTAGGCAGAGAGAACCTGAGAACCTAGTGTTGAGATACTCCGTTCTTTTCAGATTTTCGGCCCCCATTTTTCACCGAATTGAGGCATTCTGTGCGAGCGATCCACCACAAATATACTGAAAATGGGAAATAAAGTATTGTTTGATGAAATGCTAAAATATTAAAAGTAAATATTTTTCTACTACTTGTAATTACAAAATATATAACTTTGAATCCATAACAATAAAATATACATCTAAATATATCAAGAATTCCATTCCTTACTACCCATAAAGTCATGAAAGACCATGAAACGCTATAATTAACGGAAGGCAACGCAACGCGACGCAAAAACTTTTCGGTAATCATGAATCATTGGTGCAAATTTATGTCGGCTGGTTTTTGCCCGGGGCCGCCCGATAATCCGGGAGCAGTTACAAATGCAACCAGATTTGCGACACGACGGGTTGATGCGATAAGTGCTGTTATACATAAATATACATAGATAGCTATTGATAGGGTATTGGAGATTTGGATTTGGAAAATTCTAAGCTTACGATGGAATTGACCAATAATTTCATTAGGAATTTATTTACTATGGTCCGATAGTCTTTTGTATAAATAATATGCCTAACTCCAAAAATGTTGATTTATGACACGACATTCTAATGCGATAAATGGTGTTATACATAAATATACCTAGATATAGAAATAGCATAATAGATTAGTATTGGAGATTTGGGCTTGGAAAATTGTCAGGTTAAGATGGAATGCCAGTTCTTGGCCATATTAATGATATGATTGCGGAGCTTTGGCCGTCATGGCGCAGTAGGACAGCGTCTGATTATTAACGCTATTAGCTGTGTGTTCGATTCTCATTCGGGAGAATGACCTTATTTATATTATTATTACTCAACATGTTCTTGATTTCAAGCTAAAAGTAGAAAACTAAAATATTGACACTAGGATCTTTGATTATACTGCTATACTGCGAATAGGTTTAAGCCTTTTTTTCTTTTTTTTTATAATTTCATTTCTTCTATCTAATTGGGAAAGGACAATATTTTCAAAACCTATGATTAATATCTTCAAATGGACAAAAGTTGGGATCGGAGTGATTGATCACCAAGACAACTCTTGCATATCCTGCCAAATATAAAAAAGTAAGACACTTAAAAAGAATTACATTTTTTTTTCATATTTTACAAGCTTAAAAAGCTTGAAACGTATTCTGTATACCTATAGGCGCACTGTAGTACAAACAGGTATTCATTGACTGGAGTAGGTTTTTCTTCGTAGAGTGTAAATAGCCTGACAGTAATTTCAAGTAAGCTTTTAGATCGCCTGTTTTAGATGTCTACGGGTTTACGCTTTCAATAATATGCAATACTTCAAGCTCTTTCTTCGAGAGCAGGATAATCAAAGAGAACGTAGTGTTAGGACACTCCGTTTTCCATTTTCTGCCTGAAATCTGGATATTGTGTGCGGTGTAGTGAAAATGAATGTTGCACTTTATTTTAGCCGAGCAGACAAATGAAAATAATTTAAATTTTTACCCCGATGGACAGAAAATCGAACCCATAACCAATGGCGAAAGAATTAAGTACTGTTCCAACGCAACACGATAGCTTCACAACATTTACCTACAAATGATTATATAATAATCATTATTTATTATGGTATGACTGACTGACTTCATATGTTCAATAGTTTTTGCATCAAAGAGGAAAGGTGTTTTTTTCTTTTTTCTAATTTTGAGATTAATTATTCATATGAATAAGTTAGAGTTAAACTCAAAGGTTGATCAATTGTTAATAAGCTTAATTAAAAAAAAATAGTAACATTTTTAAAAAATACACAGCTTTTTTTAATTTTGTTAAAAATATTTCTTTAAGAAAAACTACAAAAAAATACTGCAACAACCAATTTCAGTACAGAGCTAATAATTATGCAAATATCTTTGTATCGGGTAAGTATAAGTGTATGCATAAACTTCTGTCTTATCTTCTAAGTAAGTTATAAAATAATAGTAAAAATAAGAATTTATTACAGTTGATATTTCTAACTTTATTGTTAGTAAAACGATTTAAACTAGACGCTTTAAAATTGCTTTATATAAATTACTGAATAGGGTTGAGGTGGAGAAAAATCTAATACCTATCTATATATATAGAAAATTCTAATACCTTTTTTTAACTTTACCCTGTCATCCGCATATAGCAGGGTAGGCAGAGGGAACCTGAGAACCTAGTGTTAACACACTACATTCTCTTTCAAAATTTCCGTTCCCCACTTTCCGTTGCATTGAGGCATTGCGTGTTAAGTGGCGGAACTCAACGCCGTACTTTGCGTTGTTACCAAGCCCAAGAAATGAAAATATTATATTAAATTTTACTTTTCCTGGAGTAGGAATCTAACCTCAAACTGTCACGTTTGCAGTCGCACGCTTGTGCCTCTGCGCCACGACAGGCGTTTTATTTTTAGCATTTCTAATATCTGTAGGTAAGTTTATTTTTACATGTCTTTTACATGAAACAAGTTATTAAAAAATCACTATTAGTTTTGGATGCCCGGTAATAATTCGCGGAGCTTAGCTCCGCCGACACACAATTTATGAAATGATTTAAAAAGAGAAAACGGAGTATCTGAACACTAGGTTTTCTTTGCCAATATCGCTAAATACACTATATGAGTTATATATATTTATACACTATAAGAATTTGGAAACTCAAAGTCTAAGGCGTAGGTAACAATGAACCCATAAGATATAATTTATTACTTCTATAGTAGAAAAGAGAAAACTTCATAGCAGTTCATTGACAGCATTACCGAGCGAGTGCCGACTCAATTGCAGAGAAAACTCGAAGCACTGCCTGGAACCTGTTACCCAAGTGTAGGGTTAAGGGGCCCTTTTATAATTCGCATTAAGGATCGTTTCCACCGTCCAAACTCCTATCTCTACCTAACCATGTAACTATATCTGTTTATAAATTCAGAAAACGTACGCAAACAAAGAAAAGCTGAACAAAGGTGAAAAACTTTGCCATTGTAGACTATAAAAGATGTAATAGTTCGTAATAATAACGTTCACGTTGAAGACAATTGATAAAAAGTATGGTAAGTCCCCGAAATACGTAGCACGTAGAGAGAGGAGGCAATTTCTAATTACTTCCGCTTCACTTAGATCGACCTTAGAATTTCAAATATAGAAATGGCATTATTGTCATTATTTTAATATTTATTACGCCTGTCGTGGCGCAGAGGCACGAGCGTGCGACTGTAAACGCGACAGGTTGTGGGTTCGATTCCCACTCCAGGAAATGGAATTTTTCATTTCCTTGGTTTGGTTACAAGACAAAGCGCGTCGTTGAATTCCGCCACTCATCACGCAATGCCTCAATTCGGTGGAAAGTGGGAAACGGAGTGTCTTAACACTAGGTTCCCTTTGCCTACCCTGATATATACTGGATGCAGCGTGAAGCTATGTATGTATGTATGTTAATGTTTATTGTGACACAGTGCAACAGTACCTCACTATAAGCCCTTCTGGTAAGACAAAACACGCCACTAAATACGTAATGTTTCGACTTCGGGTAGAAAGTGAAGAAAGGAGTATCTTGACACTATGGGTGTTTTCTCTCGGCCTATCCTGATTTGCAGCATAAAGCGGGAAGCTGGACAGAATCTTTTTTTTTTTAACTTCACGCTGTATCCCGCATATAGCAGGGTAGGCAGAGGGAACCAGAGAACCTAGTGTAAAGACGCTCCATTCTCTTTCAACATTTCCGTTCCATACTTTTCGCCAAATTGAGGCATTACGTGTTGAGTGGCGGAACTCAACGCCGCGCTTTGCCTTGTTACCAAACCCAAGAAATAAAAATACTAAATTTTACATTTCCTGGAGTGGGAATCGAACCCACAACCTGTCGCGTTTACCGTCGCACACTTGCACGCGCCACGACAGGCGTTAAGCTACGGTAGGCTGGAAAGTACAATGTGCTTAATTTATATAGTAGCGTATTCAGATAATTCTAGCGATACAAAGTACTTGTAGGTTTGATATAAAATCGAGGGCAAAACGTATTTTTTATCTCTCCGTTTCTTTCTCTGTTTAAAATGTGACATCGAATGATGTCGGAGCGTCTTAAAACTATCTTGTGTATGTTGTCCGTATTTTTTATCTCTCCGTTTCTTTCTCTGTTTAAAATGTGACATCGAATGATGTCGGAGCGTCTTAAAACTATCTTGTGTATGTTGTCCGTATTTTTTATGTGAAAACCATAAGATAAAATGAAGAAGCATAACTTTTTAGTACCATTTAGCCTCAACAAAACGTTCTCCTATTAAAATTCAAATGAAATCGTTAACGCTGTCGTTTCAATGGGCATAAATATAGATGATAAAAACAAACAAATAAATTAAGATTAAAGAATATTTTTATATATAAGTTATATTTTATGAATACTTTATTAGATTATAAATTATTTAATTACAAATAGATAAATAAATAAAAACGTCGTATTATTTATGATTTTATTTAAAAAATAGAAAATAGACTGTAAGTAAGATAAACTTCATGTTGACCTAAAATACAGTTTTGAAATCTAAAGTTTTCATTATCTAAATATAATTTCTATGTCTGGTATCAACCAAAGAAAAAAATAACTTACTTTTGATGCTCAAAATTTTACTAACGTGAACTTTAATACACTTACTTACTTAATATTTGAAACACTTCATAGTACTATCATTACTACATATTCTCTTATAGCTTAGCTTATCTTACCAGATCAGTTCCTCAATAGATGGTTCTTGTTTTTGAATTTTTATATTAAATCAAATAAAAATGCCCTCCTGAAGCACTTTTATTAAGGCGTCAATTCATTAGCATGTAGTTTAACTGATCTATTATTATTTGATACCACTAGACTTTGCCCTTCAAAATCAATTATACCCTATATTCTGTTACTTAGTATTAATAATTATACAACAAAAAAGTTGCATACACATCTATTTAGCAGTTATATATAAAGATGATCACGTAAAAACCTATCCTGAAATACAATAACCTCAAATTGGTCAGAAATAAAAAAAATGAAATAATATACCACTACATCTAAATAACGCCTGTCGAAGCGCAGAGGCACAAGCGTGTGACTGTAAACGCGTACGGTTGTGGGTTCGATTCCCACTCCAGGAAATGTAAAATTTAGTATTTTCATTTTCTTGGGTTTGGTAACAAGGCAAAGCGCGGCGTTTAATTCCGCCACTCAACACGCAATGCCTCAATTTGGCGGAAAGTGGGGAACGGAAATATTGAAAGAGAACGGAGTGTCTTAACACTAGATTCTCTGGTTCCCTCTGACTACCCCGCTATATGCGGGATACAGCGTGAAGTTAAAAAAAAAAATCCACTACATCTAAATAAAACAAAAAGTTTATGCCACTTCCATATATCTTTCCATCTAGCTCTAGACTTTTGACACGAGGCATTCGCGTTGTCATTTTCCTCCTGCCGCCATTTTTATTATTTTCTTTTCCAATTCCTCGAGATTTCGTTGACACTCCAGCACGTGAGGTCGGTGATTTATTATTTACAGTTCACTCGGGAATAGTGTCTTTGAACTCTGTAGGTTTTAATTTATTTAATGCAAATGCTTTATTCAAATTGGTTTATTTATTTGTTATTTTTTTTTCAACTTCACGCTGTATGGAGCGGGGTAGGCAGAGGGAACCAGAGAACCTAGTGTTAAGACGCTCCATTCTCTTTCAACAATTCCGTTCCCCACTTTCCGCCGAATTGAGGCATTGCTTGTTGAGTGGCGGAACTCAATTTATTTATTTGTATATATTGGTTTATTTGTATATATTGTTTATTCCTACTAATATTGCATATGTGAATGTAAGTTTGTTTGTTACGCTTTATCGCCAAAACTAATTAACCGATTATCATGAAACTTTGTACACGTATTTTTAGGGGTATTGAAAAAGACATAGGATACTTCTTGTTAAAAAAATATTTTAAAATATAGATTCAGCTCTATTGGAATGATCTTTGATATTTATTTAAGGGCTTCAACAAGAGCGAGTTAATATTTTCATATGCCTATGTTCAGTAATACTGTTAAATAGTAAGTGATAAAATATTCTAATATAAGCTTTTTGTCCATTTGAAAATACAGGTAGAGCTTAAAATTTAGTGAGTCCCAATTTAACACTTTGTTTAACAGTCATTGTGTTTCATTTTGTGTTTAAAGTTGACGAAAAGTGAAAAATGGAGTGTCTTAACACTTAGCGCTCTCTGCTTACTCTATTATATGCAGGAGATATGTACATGGAGATATTTTTTTTTTTTCACTTCACGCTGTATCCCGAATACAGCGGGGTAGGCAGATGGAACCAGAGAACCTAGTGTTAAAACACTCCACTCTCTTTAAACATTTCCGTTCCGTTCCCCACTTTCCGACAAATTGAGGCATTGCGTGTATATAAAATATAGTACACAAATTTAAAATAGAAATACTCTTTACAGACTTTCAAATGATCCGTCTTTATTTTGTAACAGTCGAAGTAAATTGATTGATCGCACCTACTGTAACATCTCGGCTTACGAGATACATCCATTACTGGAGCGAAAGATTGAAACATTTTGAAAATACGATTTGCAATTTGAATTCAATTTCAAAATATATATTTAATTTTAATTATTACAAAAAATGTTGGTTCTCAATTCGATTGTATTTTTCATGTTATCGCATAGCTTCTTACTGAGTGGTACTAATTTTAACGATTATTTTGTCTTATATGATAGCTAGTGATTCTGGTGTTTTCCCATTTAAATTTAGTTAAATTATAGCTAGTACTTTTTAAGTGACGCCTGTCGTGACGCAGAGGCCCGAGCGTGCGACTGTAAACGCGACAGGTTGTGGGTTCGATTCCCACTCCAGGAAATGTTAGTATTTTCATTTTCTTGGGTTTGGGTAACAAGGGTTTGGGTAACAAGGCAAAGCGCGGCGTTGAGTTCCGCCACTCTACACGCAATACCTCAATTCGGCGGAAAGTGGGGAACGGAATTTTTGTAAGAGAATGGAGTGTCTTAAAACTAGGTTCTCAGGTTCCCTCTACCTACTCTGCTATATGCGGGATACAGCGTGAAGTTAAAAAAAATCTTTTTATGTTATTCGTAATAATGTTACTTTTCAATGCATTATATTTGAAATCAATTTTCTATTTTTTTAATATCTTAATTATTGTAAAATATATTGTTGCGTGGTGGGTCAGCAAAACGGGAAATACTGAAAAACGCGATGGGTTGTGGGTTCGATTTCCTCCGAGTGGATAAATGAAAATGATTGCATTTAAATTATTTTTCATTTTGACGTACATTTTACCCCATATATATGGATAAGCAGATAGAACCTTATATAAAGACAGTCCGCCCAAAGTCCTCCGATGTCTGCCCAAATTTAAAATATAGCATGTTGAGTGGTGAAACTAAACGCTTTATTTTATCAGAGTAGAGAAACGTAATTTGAATATTTAAAGGCAAATACTGTCTACTGCGTTAATAAACTAGGAACTATACTAAACTAGGATTCAAACCCACAATTACCTTATCCAGTCTACATCACAATTATACATTCATATATACATACAGAATGCACTTACAGCATTATCACCCACTCCAAAATTTAAAAAATCACCCCAATAATCCGACTAAATCTGGGACGTACCCTAATCTGGCGATCAGAGGAGTCAATTAAACTGATCCGGGACACGCTGACGCTATAGCAACTGACAGCGGACTTTTGCCGTTTTAAGTTACCTACGGCTATTGAATATTAAGTATATTACTTTATTATTACTGGAAGTATAACAAGTTTTTAACCGCGTTCAAAAATGCAGTAGGTTGTCAGTTCAACTTTTTCTATGTGTGTTGCCGCATAAGGTTTTGGTGGGTAAACCAATTTTGATGATTTATTTCTATATGATAGTTAGTGGATCTGGCCCCCTTTAAATTTAGTCAAGATTTGACGATTAGATATGGGTTATTCGTAATAAAGTTACTTTTTAATGCATTTTATTTGAGTAGATTTTTTTAGTTTTTGATAAAATATCAATTATTGATTAAAAAAAATAGTGTTAAGACACTCTATTCGCCCTATTCAAGCAGAACACGATGTATGATGGCATCAAACCAGAGAAATACAAATATTCTTAAATATAAACTCTCTTTAACCTTTTCTAGAATGACGATGATTTCAGCTTCAAGTTTTATTCCTCTTGGCAGGATTTTTAGGGAGAACCTATTATCATGACACTCCATTCTTCACTTTTTGCCTGATTTCAAAATATTACATGTTATCGAAGCTCAACACCACAAATCTTTATCATAAATATGCTTAAAACAATACTATTTAAATATCTAAGGGATTAAATTTCTAATACTATTTAAATATTAAACGTCAGGCTATGTATGACGTTGAACTTCACTACTTAACACTTAATGCCTCCAAAATTTAATTAGGAGAACGGAGTCACTAAGACTCCACTTAACTAAAAAAACCTTATCATTATTTCATATTCAAAGAAAACAAAACAGCAATATAAAAACGCTTAAATACAAAATTCAGTGGTTTGTAAAACGTTTTAGGCTTATTGGACGTCAATAGCTATAAATCCATGATTCCCAAGAGGAGCATACTATCTTATTACGGGGGTGGCCGCATCTTGCACTCTGTACGCACCCTACCCAAAATATTACCAAAAAACCCCTACATTTTCAAACAAAAATCAAAGGAATTTCTACCCTAATTCATGGATAATAAGGCAATCTAATTTGGAACAAGTGAATCCAAGTTTGTAGATATAAAAATCTGTTACAAGTGTTTGAAATGACGTGGCAGTACATTATAGAGGTCACGTCCCGAGGGCCCCGGATCATATTAAACGGGCCAATGGACAGGTAAATATCGTAATGAAAACAAATTTAACTTACTTTAATGCGTCATTGATATTGGGGGAAGCAGGTGCTACTTAAACCATCTGTTTGGGTGGAAGGGATTTTAATACAATTTGTATTTATTTTTTAGATTCCTTTGTTGTTATAGTAGATTTGTCTTGGTGGTTCGCGTTTTTTTCTGTAAAGTCAGAGAGAATCTAGTGTCACTCCGTTCTCCACTTATGATACTACCGTTGAGTGATATTATTAAACACCGCTCTACGTGCTTAACCAGGGAAAAGATAATAATTTAAATGGAATTCTTTCGAATGAGAATCAAACCTACGATAGCTGTTAAAAACAAATTTTGGACAACCGGTTAAGAACACCTAATATTAGGATTTAAATAAATTATCTACATACATAAGTAAACACAAATAAAGGTATTTTTTTATAAATGATTACGTTTGACCACATCTAGCCTGATGTTAAACTTTGGTGCGGGCTATGACGCTTGCCTGGGAGATAACCGTTAACTTTTGTTTTGAAGATTCCCAAATACCTATATTAATAATTTTACTAATAGCATAAAATCTGTAATGCTACTTAAAATTTCAAAACCACACTCTAAGACCCCTAAAGAAACCACATCTCAACAAAAAGTCCCATACAAATTAAAGCACAACAAACAAAAGACATTTAACTCGCATCACATCGCGACAAAACCATAAATCAGCTTTCAAAGTATTTATTTTAAAGTGAAAACGTAATCCAATGATATTTTCAGCTCATTAAAATAACGAGAATATGAAATAACGTGGAAATATAAGTTCTTTGTTATGTCACTTTCTGGTTATCGCGTGTCGTTATTCCAGGACTACAGCTAATTCCATTGAATGTCGCCGTTTCATATATTACAAGTACTGCGCCGCTTTCAAACTGTTTTTAGGGTTACCATGTGCTAGGGTGTTGTAAGGATATGAAAAATATCATGGTTATGCGTTAAAAAATGTTTTTTTTTAGCTTTACGCTGTATCCCTCACCTAGCAGGGTAGGCAGAGGGAACCTGAGAACCTAGTGCTAATACACTCCGTTCCCTCTTAATACTTCCTTTCCCCACGTGTGAAACATAATGCTTGTTTTTTAGAAATATGACTATGTTTTCACTAACGTCTTCACTAGTGTCCGTAAAAACACTTTCAGAGATTTGCCAAGCTTAAAGTTATTGTAAGTATTAATTTAAATATACTATCGTATCGCAGTGGGACAGTGATTGACTGTAAATTCGATTGTTTGTACATTCAATTCCCACTCGAAGTGACGATTACATTTAAATTATTTTGACTCTCGCTAGTAAGACCTTTGTTGTGTCTCCGGCGCTGATCTCCGCCATTCAACACTCAATATCATGTTGTCTGATTATAGTCATCATATATGTTATACTATTGTTTTTGGGCTCGATTTGGGCCATATGTAATTCATATTTATCGTTTTATATTGGCAAATTATTATAAATTGTAATATGTGTTATTTTAACATAACTGCTATTTTTCTAAAAATGTTCATCAAGATCCGTTCCGTAGTTATCGTGTGAAAGAATAGCAAACTTTCAACCAGACCAGAGATGTTGTAGATGCGTTGCCAACTTAGACGATACAAATGGAAGGGGAGGACAATGTAGTAGTCCACTATCGGAACCACCACATTTTGGGGAAAGGATGGGTAGTAAAGGGGAAAACCTGGCTTACATGCCATCGAACCGGAACACATCAAAAGATATTTGGCGGTTCGTCTTTGACATGATATGATGGTTGCGAGCCAGACGGAGGACGAACCTCCTACCACCAAACTACTGGGATACCCTCCTCTTACGGAACGCTAAGCAGCGGCGGAGGGGAATTGTATTCTAACCCCGTCCCCTCACAGGGAATTCACAGGGAATTTTGTAAAAAAATAGTAAATTGTCGATAGTCTCTAGACTACCCTGCTATGAGGTATAAAGTGTGAAGTTGAAAAAAAAAATCAGGCAATAAATCATGTGGTCACCCTACAATAGTAACACTTTAAAACGTATACGTAATGTAATTAAATACAATTAAAATAACATTTTGAATAGTAAACAAAACGTATGTTTCCTTTTTTGATGCTTGTTCATAATTTTAAAAGATATTATAACTTATACTGTCCTTTATTTGAAATAGATTAGTTGTTTGTCATTTATCACCGACTTCCTAAAAAGGAGTAGATTCCCAATTCGACTGCATTTTTTATATGTGTGTAGCATTGATTTTTACTGGATGAACCGAATTTTATGATTTTTTTTGGCAGAGGGAACCTGAGAACCTAGTGTTAAGACACTCCGTTTTCTTACAACAATTCCGTTTCCGACTTTCCGCCAAATTGAAGCATTGCGTGTTGAGTGGCGGAACTCAACGCTGCGCTTTGCCTTGTTACCAAACCCAGGAAATGAAAATACTAACATTTCCTGGTGTGGGAATCGAACCCACAACCTGTCGTGTTTACAGTCGCACGTTGCCTTTGCGCCACGACAGGCGTTATTTTTATTTATATAAATTATAAATAACCATTTCAATTACATAATCGTTTTTTAATAAGCTTACTTTTTTTTCTAATGATAAGGTATCAAATTTATTATCAGAAGAACTTTAATGCAAAAAGCTATAAAGGCTAGCAAATGAGCCGGCGTCAAATGAGTGGCAAAGGTCCCTTTAATTAATAGAAAATTGTTTGTCCAAGTTATATTAACTTCATCTAATTAATCCGCCCTCTGAACTGAATTAAAAAACACAATCTTTTTATAAGATAGGTATCTATAGTGTAGATTAACGCGACAGGTTGTGGGTTCGATTGCGACTCCAGCAAATGTAAAAGCTTAGTATTTTCATTTCCTGGGTTTGGTAACAAGGCAAAGCGCGGCGTTGAGTTCCGCCACTCAGTACGCAATGCCTCAATTCGGCGGAATGTGGGGAGCGGAGTGTCTTAACACTAGGTTCCCTCTGTCTACCCTGCTATGTGCGGGATACAGTGTGATGTATGTATGTATGTAGTGGAAAGTATCTGAATGTTCATGCTATGGATGTGGGTTCGATGCCTACTACTACAAGATGCCTACTACCTGGATGCCTTCTAGACTAAGAAAGCGCGACTTTGTATTCCGCCATTTAACATGTAATATCAAATTCGGACAGAAAACGGTGGACGGAGTGTCTTAACATTAGGTTCCCTCTGCCTACCCTGCTATGTGCGGGATACAGCGTGAAGCTATGTATGTATGTATGTACGTCGTAACAATATCATTTACAATTCAAGAACAATACAAAAAAAGCCCTCATTAAATTCAAAGTAACATTTTAAAGCCGTTTCGTATATTTTAGTCGATTCCGGCCTACGGCGCAGTGAGATGCAATCTATACGTACCTACATCCTCTGAACTTCAGCCAGTACAGTCAGTAGTATCGGGCAGAGCGCGGCGTGAACCGCACGTGCTTTTAGTAGTGCTTTAAGCTTGTAAGGTTCGTGGAATTTTAATAGTGATCAAATTATGTTTCAATATGAAGTTTTAGATTTATATTTTATTTGTTTATTTGAAGGTATGTTCAGATTTTTAAATTTTGTATGGAAAATTTGGGTTTTTTGATTAAAATTGGGCTTTTTATGTGTTATAATTGATTAATTTGAATATTAATTAATAATTATTGAGTTGAAATTAGGAAATAATCGTAAATGTGATTAAAAATAATAATTACTGCATACTTGGGCTTGATACGCTTTGCCGGTGCTTTACACGTGAGTCGAGATTCATAAAGACAATATTTAAAGAGCCACGTTAGAAAATGTGTTTGATATAAATAGACACGTGGACTTCCCATAGGCTGTATACTTTTATATCTTTTATTTGAAAAAGCGGTGGCGGTATTGCGGTGAGTGGAATTGGGCTGAAATTAAATTCTTACCAAGCGTTAATAGGTTGATAAGTCAAAATTAAATAATTTTCTCCAAAATAATTTTATATGCTTCATTTTTAATGTCTAATAATTTGCCATTAGTACACTAAATTTTGATGCCTGAAATCGGAGTTAAATATAAGGTAATAAACCTGAGGTTACATGTGAATGTAGATACTAATATATAAGGCAAATAAATCACAAAATAAAAAAATATTTTAATAACATAAAAAAAATTATATATATACTTGTCCTGAAAAGTATTCACCATCCATTTATCAACTTATTCACGCCCGGTACAGTTAAAGGTTTAGTTTTTGGAACATATACATACAATGAAACGTCAAATAAAAGAATAAGAAGTCGTAATCTTCGCCCAGACAGCACTAAACGTGAAGGTCTAAGCTATCATAAGTGTCACCTGAGTTTTAGTATACTTGTCTACTGTGAGCTTTTGAACTGAAAAGAGCTGAAACATTCGTTAATTTCGAGCTTTCCACGTTCTTTGATTAAAAATTTAAAATGAAAACTTACTAGCTTGTTCATGTTAATTTTGTTTTAATATTCATATTCATAATTAAATTTTTAATTTTAATTTTGTGCTAAGTAATTGAAATATTCGTTTTTAAGTTACATATATATATTTTATATATTTATTTCTGCTGTGGCAAGATAGAGCGCGGCGTTGAGTTCCGCTATTTAACTCACAGTGTCATTAATTTACATGGAAATGTCTTAACACTAGGTTCTTTATTACTACTTCGTTTTGCTAACAAGATTATTATTAAATTTAACTTTTCGCTCCTTTTAGATGTTAAAAAATACTAACCAAATATTATTTTGCATTTACCTTGTATTTTGAAATTACCAATAAGTTATTGTTATTATGATCATTCAATGAAATCCGTAAAGAGAATATAGAGAGTAGGGTCACTTTTCATTCTAAATATATTTTATGAAGTGATTGAAACTAACATTACAATTTTCCAAGCCAGGAAATGAAATATTTTTTTTTTTTTAAAACATGACTTGGAAAAAAATGCATTAAAATTTAACATTATAACGAATAAATTAAAAACTACATATCAGATCTTAAGTAAATTTAAATAGCACCACATAAACCTACCCTGCCATATGTGAGATACAGTATGGAGATATGTATGTATACAACTTAAAAAAAACATATGCGATAACATAAAAAAATAAAATCACTTAAAAAATATAGTCAAAATGAGAACATCTTAATTTAATTAAATATTCAAAGGAAGCAGTTTTACTTTTTCCCTATAGTACCGTAGCTAGAGAGCTACGGTACTATAGGGAAAAAGTATTTTAGGCAGAGGCCTACGTACTTAATATCGAGATACTAATCTATAAACATAAATCGCTTACATTACTAAGTGACTGACAGACACCGTATACGCGAAACTACTGGCCATAGAAAGATGAAATTTGGCAATAAGGCCTCTTGGGGAGTGTAGGGGAGCGGTAAGAGAGGATTGCTTGAAATTCCTATGACAAACGGGAAAAAATTGTATTATAAATGTTATAGTCAACGTAAACGAAGTCACTAGATATATGTAGCCAGAATAGCATATAATAAAATAAGTAAACATATCTAGATAGGAAATGTAAAATTTAGTATTTTCATTTCTTGGGTTTGGTAACAAGGCAAAGCGCGGCGTTGAGTTTCGCCACTCAACACGCAATACCTCAATTTGGCGGAAAGTGGGGAACGGAAATGTTGAAAGAGAATGGTTTCCTCTGCCTACCCTGCTATATGCGGGATACATCGTGAAGTTGGAAAAAAAAATATATATATATAGTCCACGTAAACGAATTAACTAGATATATCTAGTATAGAATATAATAAGTAAATATGCCTCAATTCAGTGTAAAGTTGCGAACGGAAGTATTAAAAGAGAACGGAGTGTCTTAACATTAGGTTCCCTGGTTCCATCTGCCTACCCTGCTATATGCGAGAACAACGTGAAGCGAAATAAAAGTCATGATATAAGATTATTATTGCTACGAAGCATTTTTCTTCATAATACTTCCAACGTATATATTTAAAAGTTATATTTAATATAAATAAGCTTCTTAGTGTCGTATCGCAGTGATTTAACATCCTAGCTCGCTTAATTCCTAGACTGTACCAGACTGTTGATAGTTAATACTAGAATTCTATTAAAAGCTATGGTTGGTTTTAATACTTTATGCACTGAACGCAACGGTTGTGGGTTTAATAAGAGTATTCCCAAGAGAGATCCCAAGAGAGCTTGGGACTTATTATTTTAACATATACATAACTTTACATTTTTTTTATATTATGAACTGATAAATTGAAAAATGTATACTTTTCAATACATTCAATTTTTAATTTTGTGTAAAAATTTTGCTTTTATATTATTTTTTTTTTTTTTACTTGAAATCATTTAATTTGCTTGATGTTTTATATTTTAATCTATTTATTAAGTCTATAAATAAAACCATTCCTATAAATATTTAAGAAAAAATGTAAATGGAAATTAACTTATCAACATATTCACGCTTCATACATATATATTCCTTTACTATTAACATGAGAAAATATCAACAAAAAGAAATTTCCAAACAAAATTTTGTGAATCATGTCTCTACAAAGGTAAAATTGTCGTAGCCAATCAAAGAATTTCCAAAGAAATCCTCGATATTCGGAAACAAAAATCCTACACGCGATGACAGGACTTACGAACAATTTAATATGAAAATTAACTTGATAGAGTCATTAGTTCTATAAAATGCCAATAAAGTGAACCAAAGATATTTGGGGTATAGCACGCTATCGGTATAATTCATTAGGGTTTTTTTTTAGCTTTTATGATATAAGCATAGAGAATCCATTATCAGAGTGTTAGGTCACTCTGTTCACCTTTTTTCGCCTGAATTTCATACGTTGAGTGTCGAGTGGAATTCAACGCTGAGATTTGTCACAGCATACATGTATACACACATAGCTTCACGCTGTATCCCGCATAAAGCAGTGTAGGTAGAAGGAACCTGAGAACCTAGTGTTAAGACACTCCGTTCCCCACTTTCCGTCGAATTGAGGCATTGCGTGCTGAGTGGCGGAACTCAACGCCGATTTGTCATAGAAAAACGGGAAAATAATAATTTAAATATAACTATTTACCATAGTGGGAATAGAACCAACAACCACTCGCATTTACAGTCAGGCGGAATAGAAATTTTCTTTTGGAAAAAAAAAATATCTTAAAATAAAAATAATGTAGAGTATCGTACGTTATTTCTAATTCTAATATAAATTACTTTGTCGTACTAAAGTTTAAATATATTGCAAGAGATTATGTTGATATTTTAAATAGACAATTCGAAAGGCTAAAGATATAATCAGTTCTGTGATTTTCGCAATTATTACACATATTAAATGAACCTACCTGTGACCACGGACTATAGTAGTCGGGTCTCCAAAAATGTATTTCCAAATACAAAAATATATGCGATTAATCCGGTTAAAATAGTTTCATTTAAAAGGTTATAGATATATTTTAAATATACTTTTTTATTTAATTCTTAAAATACTATCTTAATGCAAGATATAGTGTCTGATTTTGAGCTTGGTCTTGCATTTGAATGTAGTGGCAATGCTTATATTTAAATTATCATTTTCCCACTCTGCATAGACCAAGACGAAGAGACAGTACAGTAGAGAACAGAGTGTCTTGACACTCACAAATTCTCCCTATCTATCTTATTATAATTATTTTTTACTTGAAATGCTTTTTTCAAACTAAAAAACAACCTGAAACCATTAAAAAACCTGAAACATGAACATCACGTTAGCTTCACGCACTTATTTCATACTCATATATTTAGTAATGGCTAAATAAAGCCACTGTAGTTCTAATATAATTTTATGATTATTACTCTTTATAAAACAACAGTGTATATCGCTTCCCTCTTTATGGATTATTTTCATTAGCGTACGTTATGGAGTGTGTAAAACTTTTTTCAAGATAGAATCATCGTAAAAATTTGTTTATATTTTTATACGTTTGTTGATATTTTATAAAGTAATCTATATATATATATATATATACACTGAGCGATTGACAGACAGACAGATTCTGGCTGTAGAAAGCTGGTATTTGACATGTACAAGGAACTTCCTTCGAGGGTAGGAGTATAAGGGAGCACTGTGAGAGGATTTTCTGAAATTCAAACAGGAAAGAAATGCTATTTTATATTTAGTTGTTCTCGCAAACGAAATTGCGGGCTACAACTAGTGCATTCGTAAAATGCTTTTTTGAAACTCTTGCCAACGATTGGTTCTTTATTTTTTTTATTTTGATTACTTAAAACTATGGCGTTAAGTTACGGAACTCAACACATACTTTAGATTTGGGTGAAAAGTTGACAGCGTATATAGCACTTGGTTCTTCCTGAATATCTTGTTATGCGATAAAAAGGTTTAAAAATAAAATATTTTTCATTCTGTACCGCAGTTCAAAATAATTGATCTCGCAAAAAGAAGGAAAAACGTACGCCAAAAACAATAAGAATGATTGAAGCGTAAGCCTCTACGCGAGTATTTTTATTAAGATTCAAGAAAGAAATTATAAGGAACTTAGAAAAACTTGGTGAATGAACATTTTTATGAAAACTCTTTACTTTAAGTTAAATTGCTTATAGCATTTTTTATTGCTATTTTTTAAAAGAAGATATTGTACCTTAATTAAAAAAAATCTTTTAACTTCACGCTGTATCCTGCATATATTAGGAAACCTGAGTACCTAGTGTTAAGACACTCCGTTCTCTTAAAATTTCCGTTCCCCTTTTTCCACCGAATGGAGACATTACGTAGCGAATGGCGTAACTCTACGCCTCGCTTTGCCTTGTTACTAGAGCTTCAAAATATAATTTTAAATTCAAGTGAATTGACACTCAACTGCCAATATCACGAATTCGTTCGAAAAGCGGAGGAGTGTAATAACACTCTCTGACTAAATAATCAAAGTACATACATACATACATAGCTTCACGCTATATCCCGCATATTGCAGAAAAGACAAAGGGAATCTAGTGTTAAGACATTCCGTTCCCCACTTTCCGCCGAATTGAGGCATTGCATGCTGAGTAGCTGAATAATCTAAGTAATTTTACTTATTTTTTTTTTTCACTTCACGCTGTATCCCGCATATAGCGAGGTAGGCAGAGGAAACCAGAGAACATAGTGTTAAGACACTCCGTTCCCCACTTTCCGCCGAATTGAGGCATTGCATGCTGAGTAGCTGAATAATCTAAGTAATTTTACTTATTTTTTTTTTTTTAACTTCACGCTGTATCCCGCATATAGCGAGGTAGGCAAAGGGAACCAGAGAACCTACTTATGTAAGTAGTATTACAAGAAACAAATGACAATGTCACAAGGGATAAATCTGTTTGACCCTTCTAGTTAGGATCAGTGGAATTCTGACAAATAAGGAGCAACTTTGAGGCTAAGTCCAATAATTCCTGTTATAATTAATTCAGAGCAATTAAACTGGTTTTGCTAACTTAAGACTATAAGAAAGATCTTAGCAGTTTTCAAGTTCAATTTTGTAATATTAATTATTAGAACATTATAATTGTGTTATTGAAAAATTACAAAAAATCTTTATAAATTCTAGCTTATGTGTTATTTGGATATGTAAACTATATTACTTTAAAGTTTTACTTAGATCTGTTCAGTAGTTTTTGCGTGAAAGACGAAGTAACATCCATCCATCCTCATAAACTTACTCTTGTCCAATGGGCACCCCATCTGATTATATATGTGACGGTAGTGAATTTGGTTTTTAATCAGGTATTTATTATTATATTTTAGTTATTTTTAGTCACCGAAGATAAAACCGTTAATATTAACCGATATGGCGATGGGTTTCATTTAACAATCAATACCAAGAAATTAGGTAGATATTGTAAAAGTAAGTGTTCTCTCCTGTTTCATGCCGATTTTCACGCAGAGAACTGAGTGTCTTAACACTAGGCCCTCTCTGAGTACCCTGCTAAATGAGATAAAGCGTGAAAGAGATAACTCTGTTTCATATAACATATGTAAAATAATATAAAAATGAATACATTTTAGGTAAATTAAAATTTTCATTACCGCTAAAGTCCATTATTCGATTTCATTCCGGGATTACACTACACTCATAATGCAGTCTCAAAGGGAGTAAATGAACGGTGTTTTGTTGAAGACGTTAAAAATTTATGGGCAACGTTACGCTTTGTACTTTTATTGTCGTCACTCGGCGACTTGGTAATAATTAAACTGGGAACATGTCTTGCTAAGTACAGAATAAATTTAAAACTTTCATACTATTTTAGTTGGTAAATTTGAAAATGTGACCAGTTGTAGGTTCAATTCCCAGTGTAGGTAATGAAAACATTAAGTATTTATAATAATTAATATTTAGTATTTTCATTTCCTTGCCCCGGTAACAAGACAAAGCGGCGTTGAGTTCCGCCACTCAGCAATGCCTCAATTCGGCGGAAAGTGGGAATCGGAAATCTTAATAGAATGGAGTGTCTTAACACTATGTTTAGTTATCCTCTGCCACAGCGTGAAGATAAAGAGAAATGTTTTTTAATACTTTTTTTAACTTCACGCTGTATCCCGCATATAGCAGGGTTGGCAGAGGGAACCAGAGAACCTAGTGTTAAGACACTCCATTCTCTTTCAACAATTCCGTTCCCCTTTCCGCCGAATTGAGGCATTGCGTGCTGAGTGGCGGATCTCAATGCCACGCTTTGCCTAGTTACCAAACCCAGAAAATGAAAATACTAAACTTTACATTACCTGGAGTGGAAATCGAACCCACAACCTGTCGACAGGCGTAGAGAAATATTTGGTTAGCAGAAATACAATTGATCCACACTATTGTATTAAATAAAACTATTCACGGATTTCACTATGTACAGTTTTAGTTGTATACAGTTTAAAAGCATTTCGAACGAATTTTCAGTAGTTCGCGGTTACGAATAGAGCTCGGTAAAGTTCAAGTCTATTTATGTGCGCGTGATACAACCCATGATATAGTAAATTATATAAACTTTTCTATATAAGTAAATTATATAAATAGCGGAACTCAACGCCGCGCTTAATCTTATTTTTTTTTTTTAATATTTAAAATTTTGTACAAATATTTTATATATATATATATATATATATATATATATATATTATAATTCCCTCAAGTGGACATCGCCGTGCTGCGATGGCCTCATTAACAATAATAAAAACTTAATTAACCTTTTCTTCTTCTTGTGGTATAAAATATTTGTACAAAATTTTAAATATTAAGTTTATTTCAAGTTCAAGAATGTCAATGTCCAAGTGTAGAACGGAATCGTTGAAAGGGAACGGAGTGTCTTAACACTAGGTTCTCAGGTTCTCTCTGCCTATTCTGCTATATGCGGGATAGAGCGTGAAGCTAAAAAAAATCCAAGTCTTAAATCATTATATTTTTTTACTTTTAGCACTTTGTACATAAGTAACAATATGGAATAATCTCTTAGAAAGATATGAGATAGAAAAGAGACTTTAGTGTCATGTATATTCTCCATCTTCCATTTTCCACCCATTTTAAGCTCACAACAGGTGACGGAACCTAACGCCGTGTTTTAACCTAAGAGAAAAATAATTTTATCACTATATACTAATACGTGAAGCAAAACCTATTTTACGAAAATTACGCAAACGGAGGAGCATTACACTTGGCACACTTATATAGTCTACATAGCGAAGGAGAGCAAAATCATAATATATTTTTTAAATAATGCGTAAAACATATATTAAATTAATAAAATAAATGTTAGACACACTACCATAACTTAACATCCTTGCTTAGATAAAGCGACATATACGTTAGTAGGCAACGCATTGTTGACGCGTCAACGGCTACACAAGTAACTATATAGAAATTACATATACATAACTTCACGCTGTATCCCGCATATAGCAACGTAGGCAGAGGGAACCTAGTGTTAAGACACTCCGTTCCCCACTTTTCGCCGAATTGAGGCATAAATTACAAATAAAAAAATTACAAATTCAAGATTTGAACCTGTAATAATCGCACAACTACTGCAATATTTCAACTCCTTTCATTAATTCCTACCTATGAGTATATCTCGATTCGCACATATGCAAGAGTTATAAACTTAACGACTCTATCAAGTACAGGGTGTATTTGCTATAACTTGTCTAATAAATCAAGCAATCGTTAACTGAATGGGACTATAGCATTTAATGGGGTTGTGAAAATAAGATCGTACTGTATATAATGGGTAATTATTGCTAAGAAGTTAATCTGAGATAAAATTAATTAGTTAAATAATAAAAATTTAGGAAAAAAAAGAAAAACAACAAATACAATGCTTTAAAAATTAACATTATTATGAAAAACTCAAAAAGCACTCGTTAGATGTGAACTAAATTTAAATGGGACATTTAAATGAATTAGCACAATAAGACAACACCTTACTATAACGTCTGATACGTTAGTTATAAGTTCGATTCCCACTTAAAGAAATAATAATATTGTATTTTTTCCGCTTTGGAGCGACACAATTCATCAGCAACATCTCGAGTGCAGGCGGAGTAAAAATATCTTTGATGCCTTAGATATGTCTCTTGTTGTAAACTTATATTATTTGAGCCTAGTGTTGTGGTGTACAATAAATAAATAAATAAATAAATAATAAATTTATCTAAACTTTTGAAACAGTAGTGACGTTCTACTATATTCTTTTCAAAATACAAAATAAAAAATATTAAAAAAATATTAATAATACGCTTTCATATTGATGCAATGTCATCATACCTTAATAAATTTGCAAAAATTGTATTAATCAAACGTTTCAAAGTCGATCAAAATCATATTCAAAATTACCGTTATAGAGATAAATACATACATAGCTTCACGCTGTATCCCGCATATAGCAGGGTAGGCAGAGGGAACCTAGTGTTAAAACACTCCGTTCCCCACTTTCCGCCGAATTGAGGCATTGCGTGCTGAGTGGCGGAACTCAACGCCGCGCTTTGCCTTGTTACCAAGCCCAGGAAATGAAAAATTCCATTTCCTGAAGTGCGAATCGAATCCACAACCTGTCGCGTTTACGGTTTGTTTGCACGCTTGTGCCTTTACGCCACGACAGGTGAATAAATACATATAAAGCTAATAAAGGGTTTTTAAAATACAATACATACTTAAAAATAAACAAAAAATAATTTAAAATAACTCTAAAAATCCACGAATTTTATTTTAAAAATATTTCAGTAACAACGTTCCTATTAAAATAATCGTTATGCACATATATACGTATGTACCATAGTTTAGTAGTGTTTGTGAGAGTTACTTAACAATGAGTGTTAATACTGACATTTGAAAACATGGCTTCATACAGTCATCAGGAAACACAGTCGAGTCCAGCGAAGGAGGTTCCCAGGTGAGTTATTACTCTATTAAATTATTATTATCTGTCTAGTGGTAATATGATGTGGAGAAGGAGAACGAAAGAGAACGGAGAGTCTTAAAAGTACTAAAGGTAAAGTAAAGGTTCCCTGACTACCGGGACGTGGGAATCGGGAAAAAGATTAAAGCTGAAAATTGAATATATTTAAATATATATATATATATATATATATATATATATATATATATATATATATATATATATATACTACATTTTATATCTAAATCTATTTATTATATAAAAATGTGATTTGTGTAAGTGATTTTTATGTCGCCTGTCGTGGCGCAGAGGCACAAGCGTGGGTCTGGAAGTGACAAGTTGTGGGTTCGATTCCCACTCCAGGAAATGGAATTTTTAATTTCCTGGGTTTGGTAACAAGGCAAAGCGCGGCGTTGAGTTCCGCCACTCATCACCACTCATGTATTATCTATCCATATGGGTTTTTAATACTATTCCCTCACTCATTGAGTCTCTGATAGAGTATGTACATCCAAATTACGGGGCTTAGAAAGCTGAAATTTCGTACGTAGGTTCCTTGGAGTAAATGGGAAAACTGCACTATGAGAGACATATCAATTTTTTTTTATCTTCACGCTGTATCCTGCATGCAACAGGGTAGGCAGAGGGAACCTAAGAACATAGTGCTAAGCACTCCGTTCTCTTACAACAATTCCGTTCCCCACTTATCAAAATACTTTTCATATTATAAATGAATGAATCACACCCAAAAAAGTATAAAAATTTATAATGTATAAAAAAATAAGTACAATAACAAATAAGAAATTTAACTAATCAATCAATTTTGACAGTATCAAGTCATTTTAATGATTCCTTTATGACTTTTAAGCTTCAATAATAAGGGGAAACTATTAATAATGCGCTTTTTATCGGTTGTCAAATTAGTTATCTCTATGTTGGACAGATGCCAGTGGCCTGTAACTTATCTGTCGAGATAAATTAAAACTACAATTATTTTGTTTTTATTCACACTTGCGACGATTGATGGGTGTAATATATAAAAGCTACATACATAGAGAGAACTTAGTGAACTTAGTGTTAAGACACTCCGTTCTCTATTTTTTATATAATTTTGAGTGGTTAACGCTAGTCGTTGCGCAGAGGCACAAGCGTGCGACTGTAAACGCAGGTTGTGGGTTCGATTCCCACTCCAGGAAATGGAATTTTTCATTTCCTGGGTTTGGTAATAAGGCAAAGCGCGGCGTTGAGTTTCGCCACTCAGCATGCAATGCCTCAATTCGGCCGAAAGTGGGGAATGGATTGTCTTAACACTCGGTTCCCTCTGCCTACCCTGTTATATGCGGGATGCAGTGTGAAGCTTTGTATGTATGTATGTAATGTGTTTGAGAGGTCGTGTGTTGTGTGGAGAAACTCAACGCTGTGCTATGCCTTATCAATACAAGCAAGTAAAAGCAATATATATTGATTTCTTTGAATAAAAATCTTACTACGTTGCAATTTATTATACCAGGGCAAAAAATAATATTTGTAATATGAAATTTGTAGTCAACGAAAAATGAACCTAAGACATTATGACGTAAACAGAGATATACGCTCCTCTATTGCGCTGCTAAGTTAGTTCTAATATAAAAAAACAAAATTCTACTTCACTCTTTTTTTCGCTGCTATGCGGCAGTCAAAAGTCACTACGTCCGCCGTTTACTGCCGGAATTTTGCACATTGCCTATTTTATTGCGGAACTCAACGCCACGGTTTGTGTTACCAGTCCGGAAAATTAAAAATAATAGTCGAATTGATTGATAACCTCTTCCATTTGAAAGTCGGTTAAACAACAAATATGTGAATATTCCGTATCGTTTTACAACAGAATAAATCATGTTTCGAGTAAATACGCGTAAAAACAGTTAACAATCGTTGGCGGAAACAAAAAATGTGACTACAGGCTAGCGTTGGGCATACGATGTTTGGTCAATTTAACCCCCTACTATTATGTCGATTCACGAAAATTTACTTTCCGCTGAATTGAGGCATTGCGTGATGAGTGGCGGAACTCAACACCACGCTTTGCCTTGCTACTAAACCCAGGAAATCAAAAAAATCATTTCCTGGAGTGGGAATCGAACCCACAACTTCGCGCGTTTACAGTCGCACGCTTGTGCCTCTTCGCCACGATAGGCGTTAACCACCTATTATTATGTCAATTCGCGCTTTATCTCCACTTAGCAGGCAGAGAGAACCTCGTGTTAAGACACTCCGTTCTCCTTTTTACGCCCGAAATCAAGACATAGTGTAAGAGATCTTTGTCATTCGCGATTTTTTCAAATATTAAATAAAACTATTTTAACCGGATTATATAACGTATTTGGAAATATTGTGAACTCGACGTTTCGAACTTTTATACCGTAGTCTCATAGACTTACTACGTGGGTTGATATCAAATATGACAGACATAACGGAAAGTTTAAAAGTGAACATTGTCTTAACACTAGGTTCTCTGGTTCCCTTTGCCTATCCTGCTAAATGCGGGATACAGCGTGAAGCTTAAAAAAATATCAGAGATAACGTGTTAGGTGACGGATTTAAAACAGCGCTTTTGTCTCAACACAGCGGGAAAATAATTTCCCCAAGTGGAAATCGAACCCACAGCCAATCGCATTTACAATCAAATGTTATGCCATTGCGCTACGGTGGCCTCTAAATATTATTATGTCGATATTACTTAAATAATCTTGAAAATTATAAATGCGATAGTGAGTTTGTCGGTTTGTTACGCTTCTACGTATAAAGTATTCAATACATCTTTTTTAACATATTAATAAGAGCATACTCATATAGTAGATTTAAAAAATAATAATATAAATGAAAAATATATATAAAAACGCTGTTCATGGCGTCAAAACAACAACGAAATTTTTGAATACAATTCAAAGTTCAAAAAACATGTTTTTTTTTAGTTTTTTAACCTAATTTTATGTTTCACATTTTAATGATCATTGATAAGAACATCAGTTCGAGCAAAACCGAGTTGAAACCTAGTCATTATTAATAAAATAAATAAATAAATTGTAAAAAAGCATCTCTTCCTAGAAATATTATGTAACATTGGATACCGCAAAATTAAAACTGTTCTTTTTTCTATTTCACGTGTTTCCCGCATAAGAGGATAGTCAAAGAGAACATAGTATCAAGACACTCTGTTCTTCTCTTTTTCGCCAATCAGAAATCGAACTCGCGACCCACAGATTTATTTTCCCATACGCTAAACACACCGTAAAGGTCTAAATTAAATTCCAATACACATACCCATGATCAATAATTTATTTCCTTTTAGCTTACTAAATAAACGCATAGGCTTATTTCGAGAACACACAGTAGTAGCGATCCATTTTTGTTCACAGTCGGATGTAAAATCAATACAATGAGTGCAGCAAGCTCACAGACATTCGCTTTTGGTTTGGTTTTAAATATTTATTTGTTTTATTTGTAACCCAAAAGAGCGTATCACCTGATGCAGTCATTATTTGTGATCGAATCATTTTTGTTGACTTTGCCTTGGTTATGATACCGAATGTTTGTGTAGCTTCCATATATGTATGTATATTTGAGTTCCGCCACTCAGCACGTAATGCCTCAATTCGGCGGAAAGTGGGGAACGGAGTGTCTTAACACTAGGTTACCTCTGTCTATCCTGCTATATGCGGGATGCAGAGTGAAGCTATGTATGTATATTTGATATATATCAGGAAACAGAGAGAAAACCTAGTGTTAAGACACTCCGTTCCTCATTTTTACTTGTTTTAGAAACTTGTATGGATGCTTAAGAAGCTTTCCACTTTTGCCGCATAGTAAGATATGCAAATAAGATCTACTGTCAAGACACTTGGTTCTCCACTTTCTGTCCAAATTTAATTCTGGTATTAACATTTTTTTGTATTACTGACAAAAGTAAAGAGTTGCATGTTAGAATGTGATAATTAACAGATAGAGAAAACCTAGCTATTAGTCAGTTCACTCTTCACTTTTTGTAGTTGTAGAGATATGTATCGCTGGATAGGAGGGTAGAATCGCTGTATATTTTCTATTTTCTTCTAATAGAATAAGATAGATAACCTTGCTTACTCTGAATTTATTGTTGATTTTTCATATGTAAGGATTATATTTATCTAATGTACTTAAAATGTAAAATAAAACTAAAAATCGCATCCATAACCTTCACATAATCCAAATTCTTGGACCATACCCCGCCTTTAACACTAGACCTATAAATCTATTTTAAATTTTAGCTCTTCCATCAATTCCCTAAGACCTATCGTCATAAATCCGCATATAGCACCTATATTCGGGAATGGGCGATAAATTTTTATTTTAAAGTGATCACGAGCATTATCCGAGTTTAATATTAGCGAGGTATTTTCACTATTATGAATTATTACTCGATTACCGCGTTGAAATATGTTCTGCCGGGAATAGGGGAGTGTATGACACTCGACTGTCTATGTTTGTATTTTCCATACACATTGTGTTATGAGTGGTTACAGGGTTACAAGTTGAAGGAATGCGAAATTATTAATTTATCATTTATGTATATATTTTCATTTTGTAATTTTGTGAGGCTAGCTTTTTACTCACCTTATTTTGCCTCTGTGTTACCGTAGAAGGGTAACAGCTGACTGTAAGCGCGATTGGTTGTAGGTTCGATGCTCACTCGGGGAAATTATCATATTTAAATTATTTTTATTTCTAATATGGTAGACAAAAGCGGCGTAGAGTAGAGAGCGAATTAGCTCGCAATGTTTTTATTTTGGATGGGAAATGAAGAACAAATTTTCTTGACACTAAGTTATATTTGACTAATTTTCTTTGCGAAAAACAGTATCATTTAAAAAAAAAATCCTAGAAAATATATGTAAGCATATTCTCAATTGAGTTCGAAACCCTTAACTACGGTAGTGGCATTAAAAGGCGTCAAATGTTTATTTACCAAATAATTATATCCGCTTGCCAAAATTTATATAATGGTTTCCCACAATTACATCATTATTGTTCTACTGAATTAAATTATTTGAACAAACGGGTTTCATAATAAAAAGGTAATATGGAAAACAAATATATTAGATATTTGTGTGTAAACTTTAATAAATATGAGTTTAATAAATGGATCAAAATACAAGTATAAGGCATCGTACTAATACATATACACATACATACATAGCTTCACGCTGTATCCCGCATATAGCAGGGTAGGCAGAGGGAATCTAGTATTAAGACAATCCGCCACACTTTCCGCCGAATTGAGGCATTGCGTGCTATGTGGCGGAACTCAAAGCCGCGCTCTGCCTTATTACCAAACAGGAAATAAAAAAACTTATTTCCTGGAGTGGGAATCGAACCCACAACCTGTCGCGTTTACAGTCACACGCTTTTGCCTCTGCGCCACGAACGGCGCTACTTTATTACTACATTGTACTTATACATGCTTTTTTTTCGTTTTCTTCTTTTTTAAGAGAATAGGCAGAGATAATCTTGATTTAAAACATTTTGGCTCTACTTTTTTACTGTTTTAAGGACTTTGTAATTGATAAAAGGACAAAACTCCACGATATGTTGCACATAAACAATGTTTGCGTTTTTTTATATTATTATGAACGGTATTCCAATAATTTGAGCACAATTTAAACTGTTGTGCTTGGAAATGCGTAAGTTATAAAATAAAAAAAAAACTAGAGGTATCTATGGGTCTTTTATTAAAAAAAAATTGTGAATGCTATTTTGAACCATTTCTTGGCATTTCATTTGATGGCAACAATATTTTTCTTAATTATGGCCCTACAGACGTGCTAGTAAAGTACAAATCTCTTCCAAAACCAATATCACGTTGGATGGGGAAAAAAATATTTTTCTACTACATTTAACGTAGGATTTTTTTTTTTTTTTTTATTGATAACGGACGGCAAACGAGTAGAAGGACCACCTGATGGTAAGTGGTTACCTTCGCCCTTAGACATCTACAACACCAGAGATGTTGTAGATGCGTTGCCAACCTAGAGGATACTGATGGAAGGGGGGACAATGTAGTAGTCCACTATCAGAACCACCACATTTTGGGGAAAGGATGGGTGGGAAAGGGAAAAATCTGGCTTACATGCCATCGAACCGGAACACATCATTAGATATTTGGCGGTTCGTCTTTGACATGATAGTGGTCGCGAGCCAGTCGGAGGACGAACCTCCTACCACCTAACAAAATGAAGATATACTTCTGTTAAGACTAATAAATGTTAATATATGTATCTACGAAAATGATCAAATCAAAACAAACATTACAGTACATTGTAAACCAATAAAAAGTTTATTAAAAACTTTATATACCAACAAATAAGCTCACTTTACACTGGTTGTCAGTGAGCTTTGGCTGGAGATACCAATTTAACGAAGCCCAACCGCAGTTCCAATACTGTGCGTGGTTTTCCTCCATTGTACACACACATTACAAAACGGAACGCTAGTTAGTTCATTTTTGCGGAATCCCAAACAATGTTGGAATGTTTTTTATTATCTGAAGGCATTTTTTTAACGATTCATCGTTTCTTCTAAATATAGTAACTTTAGTGGAGTTATGTGTCATGTGCCCTAAGTAAATGTATTGATGTTTAATAATCGTTGAAATTTTTGATAATACTATATAGGAAATAACGTTGATTTGTTTTGAGTTTGGTTATGTCTAGTAGATTGGGGTATCAATCTAAATTCATTCTAAATTACTTATATTTATAATATTGTCATTTTTAGTCAAAATAAACGTACCTACTGACACCGAGGTTCTGTGTATCAACTATTTTTTTTTTCTTTTTTTTTGGCTTCACGCTGTATCCCGCATATAGCAAGGTAGACAGAGGGAACTTGAGAATCTAGTGTTAAGATATTCCGTTCCCCACTTTTTGCCGAATCGAGGCATTGCGTGCCGAGTGGCGAAACTCAACGCAGCCCTTTACCTTGTTACCAAACCCAGGAAATGAAAATATTAAACTTTTACATTCCCTGGAGTGGGAATCGAACCCACAACCTGTCAAGTTTAATCGCACGCTTGTGCCTCTGCGCCACGTCAGGCGTCAACAGTATGAAAATTTAAAAAATAAGTAAAAATAAAAAAAAATAATGGTAAGAGAGGAACACTTGATAAATCCTATTATTTTCCTCTTTCTAATATTTTAAAAGAGAACGGAGTGTCTTAACACTAGGTTCTCAGGTTCTCTCTGTCTATCCTTCTATGTGCGTGATACAGCGTGAAGCTAAGCTATAACTTTAGTCTAATCATGCATATAATATTCCCTTCTCAACACATTGCAGCAGTTTTCATAATATTTATGTACATTCTTACCAACCTACACAACAAATCATCGGTCTAGCGAGTAACCGCAAACTACATACGCTGTAAATTCGTGCCAGTTTATACAGGCATAGTGTATCTCAAATAGATTTTACAGCCAAAATTATTCTATGGCCGCTGTTAATTACTATAGGAGGATAGTTTCAATAATATTTTAAAATAACGGGCTATGAGCCAGATCGCTTATTTTTATAATTGTATATATTTTTCAATTTTACACTTTATTCTCTTAGCAGAGAAAACCCAGTGTTAAGACACTATGTTCTTTACTTTTTTTTTTAACTTCACGCTGTATGCCACATATAGCAGGGTAGGCAGAGGGAACCAGAGAACCTAGTGTTAAGACACTCCGCTCTCTTACTACAGTTCCGTTCCCCACTTAATTGTTGTTTACTTTCCATCCGATGTAGAAACATTGCGTATTGAATGGCGAAGATACACGCCGCGTTTTATCTTACAGAAAGGAGACATGAAAATAATTTAAACATAATAATTCCCTCGAGTATCGAACCTACAACCATCGGTTAAAAACTGCCCCACTGTGCTATTAACGTCTCAATTATAGTAGTTTTTCTATAATAATAATCAATCAAAATAATTGTCCATCGTCTATATAACAAAATGTAATACGTATTAGAAAATTTTCGCTTATCATCAATATGCTATGTGTGTCTCACTCATATCTCCTATATCACGTGCCAGAGCAAAGATGTCAAGAAATACATAACCGTTCTTTAATATAACATTTTCGGTCGATATATAAAGCCGCTTGACTATTACCTCATACGAATTAAACTCACAACCCTTTAGGGCAAACACTTATTAACTGCGCCACAATAGAATCAACTATAATTACTAGGGCCCTTATTCAAAACAAAAATCACAGCAAAAAATCTATTTAAAATTATATTTTCTAGCGTTATTTTCGGCGTTGAATTCCGCCACTCAACACGCAATGCCTCAATTCTGTGGAAAGTGGGGAACGGAATTGTTGAAAGAGAATGGAGTATCTTAACACTAGGTTCTCTGGTTCCCTCTGCCTAAAAAAAAAAGAAATTGTAGCAAATCAAAACACAAAATTGCCATATCCGCCTACAATATTTATTCAGACGGCAAAAATAAACAAAGCAGATCAATCCGCCATAAGCGCAAGCAAAACGTGAATAAATAATGCCTCAGAAGTCAAATATCGTGAAATACAAATTAAATAATTCGAATCCTATGATACTTGCTAACTGGCAAACAGGGCGGTATTATCGAATGATTGCGATAGCCGCTCTAATCGGCGTTTGTTTCAAATAAGAGGAGCGATTTTCGTTTACGGCGCGTCCGGATCGCTGGCTCGGATAAGGCGTTGTAAATTTGAATTCGTATTCAGCGTGATGTTCAGGATTAGGGACTTTTTTTTGGCTGTTTATGTTTTATTGGAAAATACGTTATTTTGAGTATAATATAAAAAATTGAGGTCAATAATGGTGCAGATACTAGCGTGGGGCTGTAAAAGCTACGTCGTGGTTTCGATTCTTACACTAGGGAATGAAAATATCTAATATTTATAACAATAAATATTCAGAATTACCTTGTCTTCGCTTTGGTGACAAAACTAAGTATGACGTTGAAATCCGCCACTCAGCACGCATTGCCTCAATTCAGCGGAAAGTGGGGAACGGATAATAAGAGAACGGAGTGCCTTAACACTAGTTTCTCATGTTCCCTCTGCCTACCCTGCTTTGTGCGGGATATAGCGTGAAGCTAAAAATATATAGATAAAATATAAATAATATAAATGTTTATAGTATTGACTTGAAGAAATAAATATCCCACTGAGTTTCTCGCGACGGTTCTTCTCAGATCTAAGACATAAACGTTAGTGAAATGGTGGTAAATGAATGTTCAAAAAATAAAACATGTAACTTCATATTTAAATAAAATTATTATATTTTACTAAGACAAATCATAAGAAAGATAGAATAGAAAATACATTAGAAATGCTGACATGAATATCTATTAACAACCCCACAGTGGAAAATTCAGTATTGTGTTCCAAAACCACCGGTTTAAAAGTCTGTTCTGTTGTGAGCCAGCGAGAAACTCAACAGTTGCTCTTTTAAAATATCTTCACAATATTTTTACAACAATTATGTTGCTCGGCCGCGTGAATATCAAAATGTATACTATTTTTAATAATAGAACTTTCAAGTCAGCATTTTATTTTATCACTGAATATATTTAAAAGGCGTTTTTTATATAACAAAAACTATGTTTATACTAGAAAATACTTGTAGAATATAAATTTATTGAAATTTCATACAAATATATTAACCAAAACAGAATTCCACCTAACATGTCATCTGAGAATGCCAATAACTTACCATGCAAACGTACAGCTTAATTGGCCAATAGACAAGAACAATTCAAATACGCAGCATCTATCAATACGACTCAATAGCTTAAGATCTTTGTCCAGCGTCTAAAGAGCATGGATTGAGTCAGTATTTAGGTCAGTGTCCCGAACCCGGGTCACGTCCGTACATTTGTTCCGATGTGCACCTGGCCTCGGTTATTGCTTACGACTAACATATTTGGGGTGCATAATATTTGTCTTGGACTTTCGTTTAGAACGAAACGTGAGTTTGATTTATCTTTAGAGATAAAGGTTTGTTTGATCTAAACGCTTCTATTGATTCCCTTCCAGCATCCCATCTGGTATTTGAAGATTTAATGTTAGAAAAGCAGGAGCATTTTTAGTCACAGCTGTAGGTTCTTTGTTGTTCTTATCCATGATTTTTGTAACATTCGGATTTGTAGCTTTAAAATGATATTTTTGTTATTATTTTGTTATCTTTTGTGTATGTTTTGTATCATACAAGGTTGGCTAGATATCTAGGGATAAGTGATTTTGTATTCCACTTTCTATTCAAAATCATAAAACACGTAATAACCAATATAAAACTACTGTTGTGAGAAAAAGATACAGTTTTAAAAATAATATTTTTGGTACTTTTAACATAATAATATAGTACTAAAATAGTATTTATTTACTTCTAACTACCCACCTGAGAATAAAGCTAGAAAAAATTAATTTATCAAGTAACTATTAGACAAGCTCGCACTTTTCATTATATGTAAGTTAAGATATCAAATTCTATTATCTTTTTGTGAAAAAAAAGTTTTTTTTTATAATTATGTAAAGAAGCCTGCTATTCCATTTTAAATAAAATCCTATTATTTATTTAAATACATACATATATACATAGCTTCACGCTGTATCCTACATACGAGTATAGCAGGGTAGGCAGAGGGAACCTAGTGTTAAGACACTCCGTTCCCAACTTTCCACCGAATACAGGCATTGCGTGCTGAGTGGCGGAACTCAACGCCGCGCTTTGCCTTATTACCAAGCCCATGAAATGAAAAAAAAACATTTTTTGGAGTAGAAATCGAACCCACAACCTGTGGGATTTACAGTCGCATGCTTGTGCCTCCGTGCCACGACAGACGTTAAAAAATAATTTATTAACATAATTTAAATATTCTCAAAACACATATATTAGATGGAAGGGACCAGTGCGTTAACATTCTGACGGCTTCAATATTTTACATTTTCGTTTTCGTTATCAGCCCCTTCCCAGTATGATTTATGTGAGGTTTAGATTGATACGACTGTCTATGGAGTGATGAAAACATTTGGTGAATATGCGCAATATTTTATTATTTTGTATGAAACAGAAGTTCATTTTTCAATAATTTTTTTTAAAAGAGTAGAAGATTTATTATAATTGTAATGAAAGTTTCTTTGGCGTGCCCAAAGCCGTACATTATTTTTAAATTATACTAATATTACGAATGCTAAAGTTTTTGAGGATATATGTGTATAAATACTTTGTGCAAAAACTACTGAACATATCCAAATAAAACTTAACAGTAATGTTACTGTTCTTAAATTCTATTATATCAGAATAAGGTATGGGTTACAATTTACAAAGATTTTGTGTAATTTGCCCCAAATATTTAATATCTTAAATGATTAAAACTTTAACAAGAAAAGAAAACCCACTACAAATAAAAAAGTACAATTATTACGAATAACTCAAAAACTACTCATCCAATTTTAACTAAATTTTAATTACACCTATTATATAAAAAGAGTCCTCAAAATCGGTTCACAGTAAAAACTAATGTAACACACAAAAAAAAACAATCAAATTGAGACCCTACTTACATAATAATAATAATAATAAGCCCGCAGGGCAGCTTGTGGCGAGCTGTTGGGGAGTGGCGACCCCACGGACCTGAGACCTCCGGAGGGGAATTGTAATTTATCCCCCGCCTCTGGCTTGCCTTCATTGGCCGGCAGAGTGGAGCGCAAGAGCTATATGCTCGAAAGGGTGGAAGTGCTCAATCTGCGTAATAACGGGGAAACCCGCTCACGAGCACTCTCGCGATGGTGAAACCGGTGCACACCTCTCGACACCCTTAGCCGACCACACCGATGTTGCGCCCGAGGCACTACGCCGCTTTGTGGGGGCCCATCTAGTGGGAGGCGAGTCACCGTCCGCTAACCTTTCAATTTGAGACTGTTGAAAAGGCGGACGTCCGGTAGTCTCAATCAATAGCCCAGTACTTAGTCCATCCAAACTCCATTCCATAGCCCTATTTTAGTTTCCATATGTTCCATAGCTCCTACGCATTGACCGGTGACCATCTCTGAGCAATTGCCTATGGTTACTCAGAGATGGATCCCGGGCAATGCGTCATATTAAAAAACATTGTTGTCTCAAAGGGGCCTCTACGTGTTGGACCTGTGTCCCCACGCAAGCCTTCCAAAGGACCGGGTTCCTTTGAACCCGAGAACTTGTATCGAGATACATAATAATAATAATAATCCTTTATTGTACACCCATATTAATTACAAAAAAAAAAAGAGAAACATGAAACAAAAATAGTTAAATTGTACAAAAGGCGACCTTATCGCTATAACAGCGATCTCTTCCAGGCAACCTTAAGGCATAGGAAATAAAGGAAGGGAAACGGGGCTAAGGGGGTGTGAACAATACATAAAGTAGATGCGATAATAGATAAAATAAATATACAGCTATATAAGTAATACATACAATAAATATATATCATATACATACATATACTTACATACATACATAGCTTCACGCTGTATCCCGCATATAGCAGGGTAGGCAGAGAAAACCTGAGAATCTAGTGCTAATATACTCCGTTCCCCACTTTCCACCGAATTGAGGCATTGCATGCTGAGTGGCGGAACTCAACGCCGCGCTGAAAATGAAAAATTCCATTCCATTGAGACCCCCTTTTTTAAATTCCGTTCAATCCTCAGACAGAGTCAGATCTATCAGCTAGTTTTAATATCAATGTAGTAAGAACCGAAATAAGAAGTTCATGAATATTGGATCGAGTTGAACTCCACGTTCAGTCATCAACCGGAATGTAAATTAACATTCAGCACTCGGAGCCAATAATATCTTCATCGTGAACGCGACTTCGTTAGAATGCAACGCGAATCATCCCTAACGACTTGTGGCTTTTTAAATTTACTTTCATTAAAACTTTATTATGGCTATAGGAAATGATGATATAGTGGTTTAGTGGATATATGTAGTATATGACTTAAATTATTATTTTTTTCTTTTGTGGCCTATCGTGGTGAGTGCGATTTTAAACGCGGCAGGTTGTGGCTTCGATTCCCACTCTAGAAAATAAAAATATTAAATATGTATTATCATCTATATTTAATGGAAGTGAAAATATAATTTTCTTGCTTTGGCAACAAGGCAAAGCGCGGCGTTGAATTCCACCACTCAGCAAGCTGTATCAATTTGGTGGTAAGGAAGGAACGGAAATCTTGATAGAACGGAGTATCTTATTATTAGATTCTCAGGTTCCTTCTGCCTTCCTTGCTATGCGCAGGATGTATCCCGTGAAGGCTAAAAACCAATCTTAATTTAACTTATAAGAATACGAAGTCCCACCAATATTTATTAGGATATTTTTTTTTTTCAAGTATGAACATAATCTTAATATAGGTGTTACCCTGGTCAGGTAGAAACTTTGAATTCTATCTAAGACGTAATATTTCGAAGTAAGCGGAGAGTTGACTGACATAAGGTTACTAATTTCTTTGCGTTTACCCTAACGATAAGACTAAAAATTGCAATAAAAGTGAAAAAGGACATAACTAATATAAAATTTATGGTAATATATGTAGATGTTACCCTCGTTAGAAATGAAACCAATTATTCTATCACCTAGTCTAGCACGTATACATAAAATAATGGGAAATGGAAAACCAAATAATAATTTCTTTTACTAACAAGGATACACCATAAAAGTTCTGCACATGTAATAAATAATAAATAAAAAAAAAGAAACAAAAGGCACGGGCAAGTATGAGCTCGTGGATGTAATTTAATTCATAAAAAAAGTCCTTAAAGATAAAGACACCTCAAAATCACGTTAAGAAAAGAATTACATTTTCACGCAATCCAAAAATTTTTATCTGAGCCTTGAAGCAATTGCCACAAATACAGAATACAGAATAATTCGAGTGACAAACGCAGCTGCGTTCGTTCTTCGAAAGGAACATTTTTAAATGGAAACATACTTCTTTACGCTAATCTCGAAATGTCCCCAATACGGGGGCGATGATACGATGTATAACCGAGTATCTGTTTAAGGAAAAGTTTAGAACAGGGATATAGAGAAATTAGATGTGATTTTCTTTAGATTTTTTTTTATGGATAACTGAAGGACCACCTTATGGTAAGTGGTTGGTTACCTTTGCCCATGAACATCTACAACACCAGAGATGTTGTAGATGCATTGCCAACCTAGAGGATACAGATGGAAGGGGAGGACAATGTAGTAGTCCGTTATCGGAACCACCACATTTTGGGAAAAGGATGGGTGGGAAAGGGGAAAACCTTTATTCCCTATAGTAGAGCAGTCAAATAGAACCTAGTATCAAGACACACCGCCGCTTTCCGCCTGAATTTGATACATTACCTGTTAAGTAGCGGATTTGAATATCGCGATTCTTAACAGAGAGAAATTAAAACAAAACTATTTTATATATGCTTTTATTAATATTATACTTTATCATTGATAGCAATATAATGTCGATAAACCATTATAAATGAAATATCATAATAAATTAGTAACTATATCGGCTAATAATAAATACGGTAAGCGCACCAGGGCATACATAGTTCCTCACTTAATAAATAGCTTAGGATATAATATAAGATCGAAAATTACTCATATGAATATTAGGCAATTGTTAAAAAAAATATTATATAAATGTAACTTAATAAATAATAAGGACAATTATGGCACTCTACATAAACCTGAGTGGCTTTTTGTAGTGTCTATAATTATAAAATAATATTTGTAAATTTATTAAATAATAATAAAAAAAAAAAAAATGTTAAGAATGTTTGTTACAACAAAGCTATTATTTTTTTTTATTTAAGTCGTCTATTTATTAAGTAGTAGATTTATCTTACTGATAATCAGTGAGATAAATCTGTACTACAGAGTACTATGCCAGATAAGGTTATTAAGTCGGCTTGCATAACGTATTTAAATAACATAATAATAAAACTTATTCACGCTTAGTTGGAAAATGCAATGTGCTAAATACATGAAAAATATATAAATAAAAAAAAATTGAAAGTGGGTAAGAATACCCTCTTAAAAAAACGGAGTGTCTTAACACTACGTTCTCAGTTTCCCTCTGCGTACCCTGCTAAGTGCGGGATACGGCGTGAAGCTAAAACAAATAAAAATAAATAAGACGATATTTCTTATCTCTTCTATTCCCATCACTTCTTTGTAAAGATATAAATGACAGTGGGGGTGAAACAATTTACATAATGTAATCAGCAGCAGCCGATGACTCGAGCCACTTCGCCTGTTACAAGGCAAATCAGGGGATTTTAATTTTGTTCAAAACTTCGAATCTATCGCTCTGTCCTTTGAGACCCTTGATTGATGGTCGGCATATCGGAAAATGAGGATTTTGTCCTAAAAGTTTAAGACGACCTTTTATTTTTTAATACTTTTAATAGGATGTTCTTAGGGTGATAATGTTTTATCTTTTTTTGGATTTTATTTGATCTATGAGATATTTTTAATTTCGTTTTGTCGTTATTTGGTTTTTGTAATTCCCCAAAAAAATCTATGCAGGCAATATTGTAGTGATATGTATTACAGATTGCCTAGGATTTGATCCCACAACCGTTGCTTTAAATGAATTAATATAACTATGGTGTTAATATGTTCTTTTTGAGCTTCACATTTTATGCCACATAGCCATATAGGGTGAGAACTTAGTGTTAACTTTCTCCTACTGTTCCAATTGCCGCCTGAATACGAGACAGCATTTTGTCTTAGAAGAGCTTCTTCTTCTTCTTCTTCTTTGTCCTCGCCTTATCCCGTTATACGGGGTCGGCTTTCCCATGCGGCACCATGTGGCTCGTTGACTCACTCTTTTTAAGGTCCAAGTTTTGTTTGGCCTTTTCATGATAAGTATGTTGTTGTGGCTTGTGTTTTACGACCGGTTGCCACCTGACGTCAAGGTCGTCTTAGAAGAGCGAGGAATAAAAATAATTTAAATATAAATACTTCTATATATACTATTTATTTAAATATAAATATAAAGAGAATGGAGTGTCTTAACACTAGGTTCTCTGGTTCCCTCTGCCTACCCTGCTATATGCAGGTTACAGCGTGAAGTTAAAAAAAAAAAAAATATAAGGAATGAAAATAATTTAAGTAAAAAAAATATTTAGATATTTCCTTAAGCAGGAATCAAACCCAGAACCATCGCGTCTACAGTCAGGTGTATCATTACGCCACAACAGCAATACCTTTTTTAGATATTATAATAAAGATTAAGTTTTGTTTCTGTTTGCTGTCCTCGATAATAAAACCAAGATATTTTACATCAGACCCCTTAACAGATCGCTTCCGTGGGATAAAAGGAAGTATCTCAGGTGTTCCGTCCCCTTTCCTTGCTTTTGAATATTTCGAGCACTTTTTATATTACTATCCTTTAGATAAAGGCCATTGGATCGACGATTGTGAATAAATAATATATATAATTAAGATTTTATCAAAAAAAACAAATAAAATGCACTCATTTAACATTATTACGAATAACTCAAAAACTTATATCCAAATCTTAATTCAATTTAATTAGAAATCTAGAGCATTAGCTATTATATAAAAAAGATTCATCAAAATTTGTTCATCCAGTAAAAAGTTAAGGGGTAACGCATATAAAAAAGTACAGTAGAGTTGACAACCTCCTCCTTTGAAATTGGTTAAAAATCCATACTAATATTATAAATAGGAAAGTGTAATTGTATGTTTGTTTGTCCATATTTCACGTTGCAACGAATCAATGATATATTATGATTTTTTCTATGGAGATAGGTGACTGGAGCGTAACATAAGCTCACCATGGTAAAACATGTCATTCCCATGGGAAGCTCCATAATGATGCGTATATGAGGCACTATACTTATATGCCATGTACGGTGAATTTATAACAAGCTAACTGTTACCTGCGGCTTCGCTCGCGTAGTTAATGACAGTCTATAATACATACTATAGTGTATAGTGCGTATGTTTGTTAATTTGAAGGTATCTTAATTACAAATAATAAAAGGCGAAAAACGGTGAACAGAGTGTCTTGACACTATGTACACCCTGAATACCCTGCTATGAAGGATAAAGCATGAAACTGTTTTTTTTTTTTATAATTTTGTTGCTAATCCAATTGCTAATCCGACGTAATAAAATAGCGGCTTAGATATTTATGAACATCCTTCCTAATTTTTCCTTTTATCGTAGGAACTTACACTTTCTAAGGAGCTTACACACCAAACTTCAGCACCATATTTATTTATTTATAAATTATTTATTGGACACAATTAAAATAAAAAAGTACAAAAGGCGACCTTAACGCTAACAAGCATTCTCTACCAACCAAACTTCTATATATAGGAAATAAATATATAGGCGCGTAAAAGCAAATATAAAGTGATATATATATATATATTTTAACTTCACGCTGTATCCCGCATATAGCAGGGTAGGCAGAGGGAACCAGAGAACATAGAGTTAAGACACTCCATTCCCTTTCAACAATTCCGTTCCCCACTTTCCGCCGAATTGTTACTAAACCCAAGAAATGAAAATACTAAATTTTACATTTCCTGGAGTGGGTATCGAACCCACAACCTGTCGCATTTACAGTCGCACTCTTGTGCCTCTGCACCACGACAGGAGTTATATATGTATATATAATATAATCCTATGGCCTATTCTACCCTATTTATTATACCTATATAATATCCCTATGGCCATTAGTTTCGCCTGTACGTCTGTCAATCAATAACGCCAACATTTTATATATACATATATTTATTAAATAATAAATTTGATATTTAGGATGTGGATTCGATTCCCACTCCAGGAAATGTTAGTTTGGTTATAAGAATTGTTGTAAGAGAACGGAATGTCTTAACGCTAGGTTCTCAGGTTCCCTCTGCCTACTCTGCTATATGCGGGATACAGCGTGAAATTAAAAAAAAAGATATTTAGTACAAATATTCTAACTGCACGTTTAGCGGCCGAACATAACGAAACTTATTGCTCATTTTATGTCAGAATATACTTTTGTTACTACAAACTTTTTAATGTCTCCATCTTTGTGTCTCAGTTATTAAGCTTTAAAAGCGACAATGAAAGCGTTTTGGTCGAAACGTTTTGCCTGATGGAATTTTTAATTATTTTTTCTTCTTGACGACCCATTAAGATGCTGGGATGAATGTTAATTTTGTATATTTATTATGTTGTATTTAATATGTCAAATGAAACGCGGCGTTTAGTTTCGCCACTCAACATTCAATATCTGGAATTCGGTAGGAAAGAAGCGAACGGAGTTTCTTAACACTGGGTTATCTCTGACTACCCAGCTATGTGGTTTTTTATTAAAAAATGTTTTAAAAAAGGTTTTCCATTTGATTTTTTTATATATTTATATGGATAGAAACACATAAATCTAAATATATCTATATAAGTAATATCTATATATATATAAATCTAAAAAATATCTAGCTTATTAAGCTAGATATTTATCGTTATATAACAGCCAAATTACACAAAATTGATTCTAATGTATAAACCGACAGATTTTAATCATCTGATATAAAGTTTCATCTAAATTTGTTCAGTAGTTTTTGCGTGGAAGAGTGACAAACATCCATCCGTTCACCCTCACAAATAATTTTTAATAAAGCTAACATTATTTCCACGCAAATTTAATCCTGTGACCTTCGTCAATAGGCGTTTTCAGGTTACCATGTTGCATAATAATTTTAAAAGTAATAACTAACACGATTTTCAACCATTAACAGTATAATAACCCAGAAAATTATAAAGAGAAGAAAGAAGTTATGGCATGTTCTGTCAACGTTAATTACGTATTAACCGACTTAGGAGAAAGAGGTTTCTCTATTCGATTGCTTTTTTCATGTGGTTTTTTCTGGATGACCCAATTTGGATGATTCATTTTTTTATATGATAGGTAGTGGTTCTGATATGGTTTCGTTATAATTTAATGATTGAATAGATCTTGTGTTATACGTAGCAGTGTTACTTTTTAGTGTATTTTAATTGAAGTCGGTGTTCTTTTTTGTTAAATAATTATATAAATGAAACTACTTCTTCTTTGACTGAAATTTAACTGAAAAGATACTTAAGCGTTAAAAGTTATTTTCTAATAATTTATCAGTGCTATTTTCTTGCCGACAAATTAGATTTAAAAAATTGCACACCGGTGTAAAAAATTGATATGTTTTGGACTAAATGTAATTTAAATTATTATTCACTAATATCCCCTATCATACAAAAAAGGATCACCAAAATATGTTCATCCAGTAAAAAGTTACGCTTAGTTACTTTTTTGAAGTCAGTTAATACATTCTATATAAATATTTATACCAACATTCGCCCTACAAAGTTCCCATATGAAACAAGTAACATAGAGAAAATATACTGCCTTGACTGTCACTGTAATGAAATAAAATAGTGTTATGCCATATTAATTATCCCAGAACACGACATTAAGTGGGGTTTCGAGGGAACAGTGGAAAGTAGGACAGTGGGATGGTAAGGAATTTGACTTAATAAAGTAAGACTTGGCTTGTATTATTTAAATGTATATGTTTAACTATTTATGTTGAATTGAATATATTTTGTCCTATGAGGAGGCGGGGTTAGAATACAATTCCCCTCCACCGCCGGGTAGCGTCCCGTAAGAGGCAGGTATCCCAGTAGTTTGGTGGTAGGAGGTTCGTCCTCCGTCTGGCTCGCGACCACTATCATGTCAAAGTAGAACCGCCAAGTATCTTATGATGTGTTCCGGTTCGATGGCATCTAAGCCAGGTTTTTTCCCTTTCCTTCCCCTCCTTTCCCAAAAATGTGGTGGTTCCGATAGCGGACTACTACATTGTCCTCCCCTTTCATCTGTATCCTTTAGGTTGGCAACGCATCTACAACATCTCTAATGGTGTAGATATTCATGGGCGAAGGTAACCACTTACCATCAGGTGGTCCTTCTGCTCGTTTGTCATCCGTTATCCATAAAAAAAAATTAATAAAATATTCAATAATATTTAGTATTTTCATTTCCTCGCTCTGGTAACAAGGCAGTTTGTTAAGATGTGTGCGTACCACTCAGCACGCAATGCCTCAATTCGGCGGAAAGTGGGGAATGGAAATGTTAAGAGAACGGAGTGTCTTAACACTAGGTTCTCAGGTTACTTCTGCCTACCCTGCTATGTGCGGGATACAGCTAAAAACATATATATATTTTTTTAAAATACCTTTTTTTAGAATCGTATAAAATTTGTTTGCAGCGCACGCCTCTCAGAAACTGTCCAAGCGATCTGTATTCTAAAATTGTTTTATGTTTCCTGATTATATGATTAGCGCTTTAAATTATCAAAAATATCATTTTTTTTAATTTAAATTTGTTTGTTTTTATATCTTTACCGCATAAGAAGGTCATAAAAGAGAACCTATTTACCATAACGCATTCTAACATTTGCTTACAAAATACACTACCCCTATTAAGGCATTTAAAAATAGAAATTATCACAGTGGATTGACTCCTGTCGTCCCCTTACATTTATATCTGGACGTAATGTAGCAAAACGAGAAACGAATTTAACCTCCCCCTTGTACAAGAAACTCGCTAATGTTGCGTTCTAAAGTTTTGTCTTTCTGTGCGTCATGTCTATGGGAGAGTGAAGGGATGTTCAAGTATATGCTATTTTTAGTATATAGATCGTATATGGTAAGGCCATCGTGGGCCAGTCTAACTGTAAAGATTTTCAGTTAAATTTCAATTTAGAGGAATGTTGATATTCAAATTAATTTATTTTTTACGCTCTGGTAAATCAAAGCGCGGCATTGAGTTACACCACTGAACACGCACTGTTCGGTCGAAAAGACGAGAACGGAGGGACATGACACTAAGTTCACTCTACTTACCCTGCTGGTGTGGGGAAAACGTGATACTGCACAAAAAACCCTAAAATTAATTTACTGAAGCCATAGTGACGAAGTCAGTTCCATTTACTCGATACAATACATGATAACTTAGCGCCGTGCTTTGTGCTTATTACAGCGAATATATGGAAATAATTTAAATATAATTACGAAATAAAGATTGAATCCATTACCAATTGTGTATACAGTCAGACACTGTCATTGCGCCGCAATGGCTTCTTTTTTACCGACTTCAAAAAAAGAAAAAGGTTCTGAATTTTTTAAATGAGTTAACGTATACTTTTACTAAGTGAACCAGATTGATTCTTACCTTATTATTATATAAGCTAGTGCTTCAAGTGTTGTTCTATTTAAATATAATTAGGATTTCACAAGTAATTTTCGAGTTATTCGTAACAATAATTATAACACCATACAATAGCCACACAAAACGTATAGGATTTCATAGTAAATTCAACATAATATACTCGTACAGCAAACCTGCACTTTAGTGCTTTCAACACATACAGATGAGAGCGTTCAACTTAAATCAGATACAATGCAAACAAAGCAATAAACGTGCATTTGAATTAGACTAGTATTTGCTAAACCACTATACGTTATTTACTAAGTCTTGCTTGTCTGAACGAATGCCAACATAATCTTCTTTATATATATCTTTGTATCATTTAATATTATTTTTTTAGGTTTCATGCTTTTTTCAATATAGCAAGGTCTAGTGTCTAGACACTCCGTTCTCCACTTTTCGCCTGAATTATATTATGTATTGTATGTTACTCAGCACGCAATGCCGGCGGAAAGTGGGGAACGGAGTGTCTTAACACTACGTTCCCAGGTTCCCCCTGTCTACTCTGCTATGTGCGGGATATAGCGTTGAAGCTAAAAAAAAAGATGTAGGAGAATTCAACTCAACTGAAAATAATATAAAAATACTTGTTTCCTCGAGTAGATATCGAACCCATAAACTATTGTTTACAGTCAAATACTGTTCCACTACGCCATAATGGTCTTGATGGCTAAAAAAATTGTAGAAATAATCAAGTAGAAAGAACTTAAATATGACTGAGAGATATGACTGAGACCACGCATAAAGCGGCGTTGAGTTCCATAATTCAGTGAACAATGTCATATGATGATGATATAGTAAGTATAGAACAGAGTGTCTTGACACTATGATCTGTCTGTCTTTTGCTGTGGAAGAAAAATGTTGAATCTGACAAACAAGTTTAATTTTTTTGGTGGTAGGAGGTTCGTCCTCCGTCTGGCTCGCGACCACTATCATGTCAAAGACGAACCGCCAAATATCTAATGATGTGTTCCGGTTCGATGGCATGTAAGCCAGGATTTTATCGGAACCACCACATTCTGGGGAAAGGATGGGGTGGTTCCGATAGCGAACTACTACATTGTCCTCCCCTTCCATCTGTATCCTCTAGGTTGGCAACGTATCTACAACATCTCTGGTGGAGTTGATGTTCATGGGCGAAGGTAGCCACTTACCATCAGATGGTCCTTCGGCTCGTTTGCCATCCGTTATCAATAAAAAAAAAAAAAAAAAAACAAAAAAAATATAGAAGCAGTCCTTAACTTATAAACCTTTTGAACATAACAAAAATAAAACAGAAGAAAAAAACACTCGCTATTAATCTCAGTAAAACTTTATTACACGATAAGAAGGACCTCTAAAAAAGTCAAGAACTTACAAAGGTAACAAATTCTTCCCATTATTCATTAGAGCTTATATAGGCTTGGTTAATCTTGATGAAGTTACTGGATAATCAGCGTAAATCGAGCACGTAACGGCATTTTCCTTTTTATTCTAATGTTAACATTTTTTCGTGTAGAAAGAATAAGCTTTAAGCCTTGTAGCAGGTAGCTTAGTGTCAAGACACTCCGTTCGTGGATTTCTGCCATAAATTGAGACATTGTGGGCTATGTAAAGGAAGTCAACGTCATTTGGGTTACCAGAGCAGAGAAATTAAAAAAAAATAATATAATTATTACTCCGAATGGGAACCGAACCCACATCCAATCTCCTTTACTGTTGGACACCGGACCACTGTGCCACGATGGATTATTTTTTACATATTGCGCTGTATATATAAAATAGCTACCGTAAGCAGGGTGGAAAAGAATTTGACTCATGACTGTAGTGGGTTCGATCATGGAATTGATTAAAATAAAATTGAATTTGAGCGCGGCGTTGAGTTCCGTCTTTATCCTACGTAACAAGTTAGTAAGAGAAAACCTAGTGTCAAGACACTCTGTTCTTTACTCTTCATCCGAAGTCAAGGCAAGAAGTCTTGAATAGCGCATTTCAGCTGCTGTTTGTCGTTCTAGAGTACCAAATTATCCCTCAAATGTGCATCAAACTTACAACCAATCGCGTTAAAGTAAGACGCTTTACCGCTGCGCCACGACAGCCTGTAATTTTTTTTAATCATTAAAATTTTAACAACAAAGAAAATCGTCTTCAAATACAAGTACTAAAAATCCACTAAAAAGATATTACGAATAACGCAAAAATTACTTGTATGGGACTATCATTTAAATTTAGTGAAGATGTGACGAGAAGCAGAAGAAGCACTAGCTATCATGTACAAAAGAATCATCAAAATATGATCATCCAGTAAGAAGTTCTATTTTTTTTAACTTCACGCTGTATCCCGCATATAGCAGAGGGAACCAGAGAACCTAGTGTTAAGACACTCCATTCTCTTTCAACAATTCCGTTCCCCATTTTCCGCCGAATTGAGGCATTGCGAGTTGAGTGGCGGAGCTCAACGCCGCGCTTTACCTTGTTACCAAACCCAAGAAATGAAAATACTAAATTTTATATTTGCTGGAGTGGGAATCGAACCCACAACCTGTCGCGTTTACAGTCGCACGCTTGTGCCCCTGCGCCACGACAGGCGTAAGAAGTTACACACATAAAAAATACAACCTAATTGTGAAATTCCTCCTTATTTTCAAGTCGGTGAAAATTGTAAAGAAATCTTCAATAGTAAACTATAGCAAGCTTAACCTAGAGCACTTTGTGAATTATTTATAAGTGTTAGAACAGATAAAGAAAGCTACAACCAGGCTACTTTATATACATGCGGGCATTATCTCTGTATATCCACGTCTCGTGCCAACTATTTGTCTTGATAATTTAAAATAAAAAACTTTTTTGTCTTAAGTAGTGATTTTTTATTGTTTTTGTTTCTCTATATATTTTTAAAAAACTTGTTGTTTTATGATTATAGTGTCACTTCACTCTGTTTTTCACTTTCTGTCTATGAATACATATGACATGCTACATGCCTGCTTGCATGCATATAGCATATATCTATTGCCATGATTTTTGTACTTTGGTGAAGTATAAATATAAACTGGTAATAGATACATAGATTTCGGGTGGAAAGTTAAAAACGGAGTATTTGGACACTGGGTTCTCTTTGGCTACTGTCCGGAAAGAAGCGTGAAATTGTGTGAGAGACGAGTAGTGTTATAATAAATGTTACATATTATATTTTCTTATAGGTCGGTAGATGTGAAAAATGTTAGTACGTAACTCCGCCTACAGGTATCATCCACACTCATCATCTTTATTATATTATTTATATACTAAAAATTAAAAAAAAATTAAACGCCTGTCGTGGTGCAAGAGGCAGAAGTGCAGCTGTAAACGCGACAGGTTGTGAGTTCCATTCCCACTTCAGGAAATGGAATTTTTCATTTCCTGGATTTGGTAACAAGGCAAAGCGCGGCGTTGAGTTTCGCCACTCAGCACGCAATACCTCAATTCGGCAGAAAGTGGGGAACCGAGTGTCTTAACACTAGGTTCCCTCTGTCCACCCTGTTATATGCGGGATACAGCGTGAAGCTATGTTTGTATGTATAATTAAATATGGAATATATAATGATAAATAAATTATAATATTTTGTTACTGTCTAATATATGTACATACATATGAATTAACACGTGTATGAGAAAAAAAAAGACAATTAAAATTAATTTAAAAAATAACATATAAAACCTTAACACTCATGAATATAAAGTTAGAAATCTTCTGTATTAAATTAATTATGGCTAATAATTCCAAAAATATTTAATATATATAAATAAACAACATAAATCATGTTTTAAGAAAGTTAGGCCGTTTATCATACAATCGAATTTTCCAACTGATAACCATATATGTATGTTTCACGTTCACAGTCTGAGTTTCGCCATATGTTATCAAAGTCGAGCTTATGGAGGGTCCTTATTATAAAACAAGAATCATAAATTTATATATATTATGTAGATGACAGTGAAAATATTTATTATTTTATTTTGTATGTATGGCGGAACTGAACGCCGCGTTTTACTTTGTAAATACAGGGAGGCGAAAATATAATTTCTTTTTATAAAATTTTTAAATATGATTCAACAAAATTACAAAATTGGTATTCGATGTAACGCAAATTTTTATATTTTTTTTAATATACGAGTATTCACGCAGCTTTCGTACGTAAATATTTATTTACCAGGCTATCATAGCGCAGTGGGACGTCCGATTATAAGCGTGATTGGTTGTCGGTTCAAGTTCTTGTACATTATTATCATTTCAAAGCGCGGCATTGAATTCCGCCACTCAGCACGCTATGCCTCAATTCAGCGTAAAGTGGGAAACGGAAATGTTAAAAAAGAACGGAGTGTCTTAACACTAGGTTCTCTGCCTCCCCTACTATGTGCGTGATATAACGTGAAGCTAAAAAAACATATCTCCGCTCTGGTAAGACAAACAGTGGCGGAACTCAACGCCAAGCTCTATCTTACGAGATCGGGAAAATGAAAATAATTTAAATATACTTCATGTCCCGGAATGGAAATCGAATCCACAACCAATTAAATTTACAGTCAAACAATGTGTCATTGCGCAACATCGGTCTGTTATAGAGGAATAATTTTATTTTTAATATAAATGCTCCCCTGAGTAAGATTTGAAGAGACAACCATCGCATGTACACACTGGTCCCTACTGCGTAACGGTAACTTTAATAATGCACCGCGCATACAAACTAACAGTTTGAGAATATATATTTTTTTTATAAAGCAGCTTAACGCTTTGTATGGCAGAGTAGAGAGGACCTAGTGTGAAGACACTCCTTTCATCACTTTCCGGCGCATTCGAGATATTGTGCATTGAGTGGCGGACCTCAACGTATTGACTAAGCCAAGCTATTTTTAAATATATACATACAAATACCTATTTATAAAAATAATTAAAATTTTAATAATTTCCCTCTGCGAATTATTTAGTGGATTTAATGGCAATTATTAAGTAGATTAAAAAACAAGCCTAGCGCCTGTCGTGGCACAGAGGCACAAGCGTGCGACTGGAAACGAGATGGGTTGTGGGTTCGATTCCCACTCTAGGAAATGGGATATTTCATTTCCTGGGTTTGGTAAAAGGCAAAGCGCGGCGTTGAGTTCCGCAACTCAGCACGCAATGCTTCAATTCGGCGGAAAGTGGGGAACGGAGTGTCTCTGCCTACCCTGCTATATGGGGGATACAGCGTGAAGCTAAAAAAACTGAAAGTGGAAAAACAAGCGTAACAGAAAGTAGGAAGAAGGATTAACATTCAGTATAAAACTGATAAACCCATTACTCCTTCGCCTTGCGAAGTCGGAGAAAAATACGTAGCCACAATTTGAAATGAATTAATAATTTAATAATAAAGTTTTTTTTTAACTTCACGCTATCCGCGGTGGCGGAACTCAACGCCACGGTTTGCCTTGTTACCAGACCAAGGAAAATAAAATATTAAATATTATTTAAAATTTTCATTTCCTAGAGTGGGGATCGAACCCACAACCGGTTGCGTTTACAGCCACACGCTTGTGCAGCACCACGACAAGCCTTATACTAAAGTTGATAAATTTAACTTAACAAGATCATTCTGGGTACAAATCTCAATCCCAACCAGCATTAACCAAACGAGTGAAACACCTATTTACTCGTACATCGTACGCAATGCGGCGCAGCGTTGCAGAGTATTTGTCAAATAGTGTCGCGTGCGGGCGACAAACACTGAAGTGAATGCAAATGTACTATCCATGATGTACTGTTCACTACCACTACTTAATGATTAAATGCTGTTCTAGAAGTGTAGAAGTGAAAATCTAGAAGATTCCCATATTCGATACATTTCGTGCTTTGTAGCGGAACTCAACGCTGCGATTTTATTGCAAACGCCAAGGAAACATGGAAATAATGTTAATATAATCAAATGATTATGAACTCACTGAGGAAATTCATCAAGTGAGAATAGAACCCAGTCAAATAATGTCTCACTGCGCCCCTATGTAATAAAAAATATTTAAGATAATAATTTCTTAAGAAATAAAAAAATCTCATTAATTATAATTAAATAATTATACCTTCTATTAATTATGTTCATATGAGTTTTGAGGCCTTCATAGCGCAATGAAGCTGTCTGAATTGAGACGTGATGGTTGTTAATACGATTACCATTCGGGGGATTAATTATATTTAAATTATTTTTAAATCTCCACTCTGGTAAGACTTGAGTACCGTCACCCAACAGTCAATGTTTTTAATTCAGGCGTAAAATTGTGAAATCTCCTACAAGCTTCAAGTTTAAAAACTCAAACTGAACTAAAACATAACCTTATATAATATTTTAAGAAATTTCTTAAGAAATAATTCATTAAATAACTTAATATTATAATTAATATTAAGCCTATATATTTTGAGACTACGCAATGCGGTAGTGTAAAGTATTTGTCAAACAGTGTCGCGGCCGGCGACCAAACACACTGCCATTATAATGGGAATGCAAATGCACTACCGAGTGCTAAAGTGATAACATCCGTGAAATCTTTCCAAAAGCCTGAAACGGGATATGGAGCATTAAGTGATCTTAATTCCTCAGTGGGGAACGGAAATCTTAAGAGAATGGAGTGCCTTAACACTAGGTTCTCAGGATCCTACCCTGCTATATGCGGGATATAGCGTGAAGCGTGCGTAGGCAGACGGAAGAGATATTGTGCGCTGAGTGACGGAACTCAACGCCGTACTTTGCCTTATTATCAGAGCTAGGAAATAAAAATATTAAATATTAATTATTATAAATATTAAATATTGAGTGGGGAACGGAGTATCTTAACACTAGGTACTCAGGGTCCCTCTGCCTACCTTCTACTCGTATATGCGGGATACAGCGTAAAGCTAAAAAAAAATTATAATATTTTCATTTTCTAGAGTGGGAATGAACCCACAATCCGTCGCGTTTACAGTCACACGCTGTTCCACTTCGCCACAATGGCCTCGTTAGAATAATAAAGTATCTACATAGTATATACTGAGTTTATTTATACTGAAAGGTAAAAAGTCTTTGATCTGACAGATAGTATCAGCGGTTTTTACATTGTAATTGTATATTTTATTGATAATTTCGTAACTTACGAACAAGAAATGAATTTCTTTCGTAGTTATAGCCGATGTAGGACAACCATTTTGTTAGATCTTTAATATAAACATTGTGTTGAATTCAAGCTATTGATGGAAATTTTAATTTCGTCTGCTTCTATTCATTTCTTTGATTTAAGCCTATTCAGATTTTTGCTCATAAATCGGTAGTCAGAGAAGAATTTGTGTCAAGACGCTTCGTTTTGCTCGAAAACGAAAAATTGCCTGCTGAGTGGCAATACTAAGCGCTCACTTTGTCTTACTGACTTTTAGGCAGACACTGTTTCTATGTTTCCCCTTTCCAACCCATCCATTCCCCAAAATCAGGTGGTTCCGATAGCGGACTACTACATTGTCTTGCCCTTCCATCTATATCCTCTAGGTTGGCAACGCATCTACAACATCTCTGGTGTTGTGAATATCCTTGTGCGAAGGTAACCACTTACCATCAGGTGGTTCTTCTGCTCGTTTGCCATCCGTTATCCATAAAAAAAAACCTTAGATCAACTTTAATCATAAAAAATATATATTACACTTCATAAAACCGTCAAAAATTCAATAATAAAAATATTACACCACAACAAAATAAGGGAATAACGTTTTAATTAAGGTTTCTACATACATTCCACTAACAGTAAATTCTTGGTACATTAATGAGAACATTAACGTATACAAAAACCGATAAAATTTCATACAAAAATAATCATCGAAAATTTCATTTCCATGCTTTTACAATTATTCAGTTCATTTGAACGGTAATTATTACGATGGTACCAGGTTATGGGCTTTAAATAAAATTATAATAATTACCCTTATAAATATATATTGGCAAACGTTTAATGCTATTTCGGTATTTTGATAGTATTAATGAAATGTATATTAATAAAATAATTGTAATGACTATGCGGACAGATAGAACTGCCTATTGGAGTTTATGGATCATTCTGGGTAATATACATACATACATAAATTCACACATACCTACATAGCTTCACGTTGTATCCCGCATATAGCAGCGTAGGCAGAGGGAACCTAGTGTTGAGACACTCCGTTCCCCACTTCCGATGAATTGAGGCATTGCGTGCTGAGTGGCGGAACTCAACGTCGCGCTTTGCCTTGTTACCAAACTTACTATATAGTTTGGGTAATATGTGGCTATGATACACTAGTTTTATTGTTTTTGTTTTTATTATAATATAGCTTCGCGGTTTTTCCTAGAGGGTAGGAAAGAACTTAGTGTCAAGACACTCTGTTCTCTTTCTGCTGGATTTATAAGTATTGTGATTTAAATAGCTGCGCTTAGAAGCAAAGAAATGAAAATAGTTCAAAAATATCCGTTCCGTATTTTTTGCGAGAAGTCATCATTGTTCATCAATTTTCATAAACTTTTGCATTTATTATATTGAAAATAGAATTTTATTAATCTGTTTTTATTAAAGTGGAATATTAACAGAAATAGTGATAATAGGCTCGAAATAAATAACCGAATCCTTTTGGATATAGAAGACATTTTTAATAAGAAAAAAAAATGTTATTTACAATTGTCACTTAAAATACATATTAAAAAGCAGCTTCACGCTTTATCCCACATAGAAAGAACCAAATTTCAAGACACTCCATTCACCGCTCACGCAATATCTAAATCAATAAAATTGGGGAACGGAAATCTTAAAAGAACAGAGTGCCTTAACACTATGTTCTGAGGCTCTGCCTACTCTGCTATGCGTGCTAAGTGGCGGATCTCAATGCCGCGCTATATTGCCAAAGTCAATATATCTCAAATATATATGAATATTTGAAATAACAAACAAAAATTCGTATTCGCGACCTTTCGACTAATATTACCACGCTATTCATACATTCACTCCACCGTGATTTATAGCGTGAATACAAAATCCTCTACCCCCGAGATTTCCCGCTCTGAATCCTGCCGCAACTTGTGCGACAAAAATGTCATTACGTAAATTTACATAGAAATAAAAAACGTCGTTTCACTTTGGGAATAGACGTTTCAATACTTCGCTTGAAGGGCTGGTCTAGGCAATTCTAGCTTTTTTTAGAATTTAAAAAGCCTGTTTTTCATTATAATGGCTGAAGTTATATTATTATTGTGAGTGCTGTTTATTTTTTTCTTATTTTATATTACAGTTGTATATTTTTATCTGTGTATTTTTTGAATTCATGTTTTACTCTGCATTACAGGGTAGGCAGTGAAAACGTAGTGTTAAGATACTCTGGTCTCCAGTTTCCTGCCTAATTCGTGACTCAACGTTACGCTTTATCTCTTACCGGGGCATAGAGCGGAGAAACAAAAATAATTAAAATAAATTATTACCCTTAATGGAAATCGAACCCAAAACTGTGCCACGGTGGCAATAAGGAATGAATAACACTTTAAACTACAACAAAATACTGTCACATAAATACAAGAAACTAGTCCGGATACAGAGGAAATCTTTTTTATTTGGTTAGTTTCTTAATTTAGCCTAATAATTTACAAAATGTATGTGAATCTTTTTTGAAACCTTATACAGCTTATTATTTTTATTACATATATACAAAGCGGAGAACGGAGTGTTTTGACAATAGGTTTACTCTATCCTGCCATTAAGGATAAAGCTAGGAGCTTTTTTACTATCTCATGCTATAGTTCCGCCACTCACCACGCAATGCCTCAATTCGGCGGAAAGTGGGGAACGGAATTGTTGAAAGAGATTGGAGTGTCTTAACACTAGGTTCTCTGGTTCCCTCTGCCTACCCTGCTATATGCGGGTTACAGCGTGAAGTTAAAAAAAACATGCTATATTATATGACATATCATATTGACCAGATACCAACATATAAATCCACCCTTATTATACTCAAACTAAAACCGTATCCATACATTTTAAATATAGCGTACCAACCCTTTGTTTACTTAGATACTTCTGCAGATATTAATTTTACAGTAAGTGTCAATTACGTGTTGCTCGGGAACAAGACAATGGAGGCAAGTAACGCTCCAAGTTTTGAAATATGACAGCCAGCATCGGATGGTATGCAGATGCAGTACTTTACAGAAACATGATTAATATTCATGCAATGTGAAAATAATGTTTATACTGAATTTTCTTTTGTAAATTTCGCTTTTTTTTTGTTCTTTTCTTGTGTTTCTTTTTGAAATTAAAATTGTTTTGAGTAATGTTTATATTAAATGTGTTGGCATACTTCGTTATATTTTCTTGGCAGATATGATTTTTTTCCGTAATTATTCATTATAATTATCCGCTTTTGATGCGTTAAATATGCGTTGTAGTAACATGTTTTTGGCTACATACAAGAATGTTTCAATCATATAGTTTATATATTTTTTTTGTTTCAATCATATGCTAATATATTTTTTTTATGAATCATTATTTAATATATTTATAATGATTCATAAAAAAAAATATTAGCTTTCTACACTTTCTCAAATTTAATACCAATCCGTCTCGTATAATTTTCTTATAAAGGCATTCGAATTTTTTTTACGTACTAATGTAGTGGTGATTTATTTATTTTTAGTGTGGCAAGGCTGGTCTGATTGAATATAATACGACATTGAAATCCGAAACACAAAACAGATTTCGAAACGGTACAGATATTTGAAGATAATGACAAAAAATTTTAGAATTAATCGTGCGGCATATATATATATATATATATATATATATAGGCCAATCTCAGAAAAAAACTGGATTCGATCGATCGAAAACGATATATCGATTAAAAATAAGAAGTCATAATAGTGACTTTTAAATAAAAAAAAAGACAATAGCAATTCTTAATGTCAAATCAATACAATGTCCATTGCAACTTCAATACGTAATAGAGAATCAGAACCGAGGGTTCGGTTAATCTAAGTAGATTCAGAGCCACAATCTGACAAAGGACAGACCGCCTTAGTTGTGGTGAATACGATTGTCGATTTATATGTTACCATACCATGTTGAGTAAATAAGCAATTTATTTATAAAAATCGATGATAATAAAAGCAAATATTGAAAAACCTTTTTATACTTAGAAAATATTGGAAGCATCGATTTTTTTAAATATATGATTTAAGAGAAAATTAAAAGCAACGCAGCGTGCGACTGTAAATGCGACAAGTTGTGGGTTCTATTCCCACTCTAGGAAATGAAAATATTTAATAATATTTAGTATTTTCATTTCCTCGCTTTGGTGACAAGGTAAAGCGCGGCACTAAGTTCCGCCACTCAGTATGCAATGCCTTAATTCGGAGGAAAGTGAAAAACGAAAATGTTAAAAGAGAACGGAGTGTCTTAACACTAGGTTATCTGGGCCAAACCTGCTAGTGTGTGAAGTTAAAAAAAAGAAAAATAAGTAAAATCGATACTCAATCAATATTCTTAATCGATTCTAGCCAACAATTTATATTGGAACAGATACACAATATAGCAAAGTTAGCTTTCTCTTCTTGGTCAATATATTTTAAAAAAATATTATATAAATAAGTATGAATGAATTCCTTGTATTTAATTCGTCTGGGGTAAACTGGTCCGCTGGCGACAAAGCTTTGAATCTCTGCCCTTTGTCAGACTGAGATTACAATCTTCTTCTTATACATCTATATTATGTATCAAGGAATGCAGGGGTCGCGCGTATTGTATATTTTTATGAAAATTAAAATCATTGATAGCTCAGTGGTAACACATTTAAGTCCCAGGTTGATATCCTGCATTAGACATAAGCAAATTTTAACAAAAAAAAAATAAAAGCGAATTCATATAAAATACATTGTAAAGTATAATTATTACATATAACCCAAAAACTACTCGTCCAATGTTAAATAAATTTTATTGGGAGCACATCAGATGCACTAGCTATCATTTATAAAAATTACCATCAAAATTGGTTCACCCAGCAAAAGTTATGCGGTAACAAACATTAAAAAAATCTGTTGAATTCAAAACCTCTGTTTTTGAAGTCGGTTAAAAACAATAAAACACATGGTTATACTTATAGAAATCTATAATAAGTTACTCTGTCTGCAGCGTAGGGGAGAAGCATGAAGATGTAGATTAAAAATATCCTTTCTGCTGTTTATTTCGTTCCTATTTTCATTTTGATTTCGCAAATTTTTTATTAATATTTTTTTTTTCAACTTCACGCTGTATCCCGCATATAGCGGGGTAGGCAGAGGGAACCAGAGAACCTAGTGTTAAGACACTCCGTTCTCTTTTAACATTTCCGTTCCCCACTTTCCGCCAAATTGAGGCATTGCGGGTTGAGTGGCGGAACTCAACGCTGCGCTTTACCTTGTTACCAAGCCCAAGAAATGAAAGTACTAAATTTTACATTGCCTGGAGTGGGAATCGAACTCACAACCTGTCGCGTTTACAGTCGCACGCTTATGCCTCTGCGCCACGACAGGCAACAGAATATATATGAATCAAGTATTTATAGAAAGAATTATCATTGTACATTTTATTAATATAAATATTGAATAGTAGGAGTAGGAGAAACATACACCTATTATATATGTGGGTCAGGTTCAGTAACTTTCACTCAGTTCTAGGAATTCAGTTGGAAGCTAATAAGCGTGCAAATGACCTTCGCTGACTTTGGAAGAATTAACTTTAAGATCGACTTCAGCGTTCGTAGAGCTTTCGGCTTAATATAGTTATTGTAATTTTTTTTTGACCGAATGTTAGTAAGAATGTTAGTAATAATATACTAAGAAACTCCTTAGTACTCCATGAGTTCTTTGCGAGTGTCGGGCTTATCGTGTTGCAGGAAAAGGTCAGAACATCGGTTCGGATACAAAAATATAGGCTTAACTTGCTTAAAAATCCAAAACTGAAAAATATATTACTAGGTTATCTCAACTCACCGCGCAAAAAGGATATTTTTCAAAAAAATCGAAAAAATATGTACGATTTACATACTGATTGAATTGAGTTTATTTACTTAAAATTTCATCACCCAAATTCGTATCCCAACGATATAAATCACAAAAATAATTGCTTATAAACTCTTTCCGCCTCGAATTTCTTTAACTCGCAGACTTTAGTGGCAACACCAGAATCCCCTCGCGGATCGAGCGTATGGTTTTTCTCATTTCCTTATCCCGCTCCTCGTACATTCATTTTTATTTCGTATTTGTATTCGTTTCCTGTACGCCATATTTTTTCGCGACGTCTCCATATCGCATCCGTCAGGTTCCGGATGCAAGGCGCCTTTGTTAAGCGTGTATCATGAGGAAGTAATTTTGTCATTTGTACTCTTAATATGTGTTGGAGTTTGGTTTGCTCTTGTGATTTTTGGAGCCAGTAAATTCGGATTTCAAGTAAAGGGTAGTAATAGTTGCAAATTCTACATAAATTTTATATAAATAATTGTAAAAAGCGCTCTCTTATGCCCAGTATGATTCTAATCTTACCAAAAAAGTTAGTGGTAACTGAAAATGATAAGACATATAATTTTATGTATCCATAAACCGCAAGCAAGTTTCCACATATTAAAAAATTCACAAAATGATCATCTGAAATAGCTATCAACATACGCTCCAAATACTAAAATCCGATCTGGAAAGGAAATTGAATTTAAAAATCTACGTTTTCAACTGAAATATCCAATGATTTGAATATTTTTCGCGTTCGCTCCCATAAACTGGAATCGACTTGGCCCAGCCCTTTCAGGGCCATTATTTATATACAATCTTTACCCTCTCAACTTTGAAGCGTTGACATTTATAAAATGGGAATAGTAATCTTCTACACTCGAGGGCCTTGTAAGGTCATAAAGAAGAATTTTCGTGTGTTTTACTCCTTAGTTTCGGAGTTATAGCGTTCTTGAGCACGTTCTGGGGCAGCTTTATGCGACACATGTTGGACGATTTATGTTTATTATTATATAAGTCTTAAAATATTATTTTTACTATTTCAATCAATTGTACTAGTGGTAATTTAATATCACACATTGTCTGTATTTTGTAACTAAACATAACTAGAAACTCAAGTGATATGTCTCCAATTTTGAAGATTAATTTTTTATGGAAGAACCCAGGCATGCTTAGACTATTTACAAAGGGTCGACGAAAATAATAAAAATAAAACTTGTATTGGTATAATTTTTTTGTTACTGTAATATAAATATTCACGATCGAATGTTGAAATGAAGCTGTATAACTATGATTATATTTAAAGTGTGGCGTTGAGTTCCGCCATTTAACACGCAAAGTACAGAATTCACTGTAACTACTTAGGATTGTCCGCATAAAACGTGAAGCCGCTTTTTTATGGTTAAATTATTTTCATTAAAAGTGATTCTTCGCTTTAATAAAAATATTTATATTTTTTATATTTAAACAATATATATTTAATTTCTAACTGAATAATAATTAATGAAGAATCCCTATACAAAATAACTAAACTAAATACAAAATAACTATTTTTGTTTGACCCAAGTTTGAAAATTTGAAGGGAAAGTTGGCCGCTTGTGGCAGTTGAATAATTAGAAGACTAATTGACTTAAACACTTAAGAAAGGAACAACTTGGGGAAGGGACGCGCTTTGATGGTCAGGACCAACGTATTAGGTAACCAATTAACTTGGCAAATGTTAATATTTCAAAATTTTCACTAATTAAAAACTGTTTTTATTTGTTGTTGGTAATAGAAAAATATTTATTAAAAAAAATTGCTTAAAGAAAAAGAAAAACTCCAATTAAATTAAAGGAAGGTATGTGATTATTGTTTTTTATAATATATTAATTAACGCCTGTCGTGGCGAAGAGGCACAAGCCTGCGATTGTTAATGCGACAGGTTGTGGGTTCGATTCCCACTCTTGAAAATTTATAATTTCCTAGGTTTTGTAACAAGGCAAAGCGCGGCGTTGAATTCCGCCACTCAGCACGCAATGCCTCAATTCGGCGGAAAGTGGGGAACGTAATGTCTTAACACTAGGTTCCCTCTGCCTACCCTGCCATATGCGGGATACAGCGTGAAGCCATGTATGTATAATAAACTATAATATACTAATATGTATGTATATTTTTATATATTAATTATATTTTTTATTATGTACTCTCTTCTCTCTACTTCCTCTGCCTTAATGGTACCTGGAAGAGATCGCTGTTTTAACTATTGTGACGTCTCTTGTACTCTTGGTTTGTTATAACAATATGGAGTGGACAGCAGTGGCGAGGGGTGAAAATTTTAGTTAGGCAAGCCGGTAAATAAGCCGATGTATAATTAGATATGTATATTTAGGAAAGCCAGTTATTTTTAGGGAAGCCGATGTACATTCAGGGAAGCCGGTATATATATATTTAGGAAAGCCGGTAATTTTTAGGGAAGCCGATATAGAGCTTTTTTTGCACTTTTATGCCCAATACTTTCCTTTTTTTTTCAGCTCTCACACCTTGTTTGACTTTGTCTTTTGGAGCTTCCCATATTACTGGCGAGCTTCTTTTTTTTAGGTCTCATACTTGTACTTCGAAAATTTGAAAAATTTGGCAAGCCGGTGGGCATCGAGTTGTAAGGAAGCCTCGCTACTGGTGGCCAGTGAAGAACGGAGTGTCCTAACTTTATTTTCTCTCTGCCTATTAAATATTTTACATATAGCATACGCATAAACATAAAAAATATCCAAAAAGACCATTTTTTAAACATTTGCCCTAGCAACTTGAATCCTTGGTTAGCTGCAGGCTTTACTTATAATCTTTTCCATTATCTCAGATGAATTTCCCTTTTGTTTGCGTTGATATAAAACAAAAATCGACTCTCCCTACAAAATATTCCATCAACAATACAAAGCGTCTAACATACGCTTCTACGTTTAGGGTAAGATTTAAGGGTGTTAATGTTTTAAATTGTAAGCAAGTAGCGATCCAAATGTTTGATAAAAAAGCAGTTATATGCTTTCTCCTAGCTAGCAGGATAGTCGGAGAGAACCTAGTGTTAAGACACTCCGTTTTATAATTTCCACCCGATTTTAGACATTGCGTGTTTAATGGCTTAACTTAAGGCCTCACTTTTTCTTGCCAAAGCTGGAAAATAATCGTTTTTCCAAATATCAATCGAACCCACAACCAATCAAAAGACTTTTTGCTTCTCATATATATTTAGTCAAGATTTGACGTAGTCAGAGTAGTTTTTGAGTTATTTGTAATAATCTATAGAATAATATTTAGTATAGTATAGTACATGACGTAGTCACTAGTAGTAGTTTATGCGTTATTCGTAATATCTTTAATTTAAAATCAGTTTTCTATTTCGTGAAAATCTCAATTATTTCAAATATGAAGTATTTTAATGATACAAATTCTTCCACGTTAAGCGTTTTCGTTGTGCGCTACAGAAAGGGGCCCGTATCATGAATATCAACAAAAGAAACAATGTATGTACCAAACAACAAAGCGATCGTCTCTAATGAACAATCTTGCACACTGACGCTTCCTTTATTAGTACTATAGAGACTCACATGTGGTAAAGATATTTTCTAGTGTAAATCTAGTTTAAAATTTTCTAAGTTAGTAGATTTTTTAATCGATAATATATATATATATATATATATATATATATATATATATATATATAGATATTGGGTCACTTGAATTGTAGTTGCCTTTTTCCCGTATACTATGGCAGTCAGAGAGCCTAGTGTCAAGACACTCAGTTCCTCATTATCTAATCGTGGCGGAGCGGTGGAACTCAACGCCGCGCTTAGTCTTGCCTTAGTAAAAAATATTTTAAATATCGTCCTACGTGTGAAGATTGAATCCACATAATAAAGAAATCTAGCTTTTAGTCACTCCATTCTCGACTTCCATCAAATTTTAGGCATTGTGTGTTGAGTAACGAAACTCAACGCCGCGCTTTATCTTACCAGAGCGGTAAAATGAAAATAATTGAAATATACTAAGTCCTCCATAGCAATTTACATTATGACTTTTTTTTTAGCTTCACGCTGCATCCCGTATATAGCAGGGTAGGCAGAGGCAATCTGAGAACTAAGTGTTAAGACACTCCGTTCTCTTTCCGTTCCTCATCATTTTTTCCTTTCTTATTATATTCGGCATTTTGTGCTGAGTGGCGGAACTAAACGCCGCGCTTTGCCTTGTTATGAAACTTACCTTTACTCTACTTTTTCATTTCCTGGAGTGGAATCGAACCCACAACACACGCTTCACCACGACATATTAATCATAAATTAATATTAATAATTATATTAACAAAGACATAATTTGCTAACACCAAACTGTACAATGACATTATCTTTTTTGTTCCTTTCAAGGTTCTTATCTTGAAAAGGATAAAAATACGTGATGTTTAACTGAAAGATACCCGCAGCATTAGTAGAGTGCGCCGCAATTTTTCCCATAAAATATTCATTGTATACCATTCTACGCTAGAGTAGAATGCCTTAGAGTAAGAGGATTATGTGGAAATTATATCGATGTATAACCATCGATTTCATTATTTTATTTAGTGATTAGGTAATTAAATGATATATTTTTTTAATTGAGTTTACTAATATTAAGAAAACGTAGTTTTGTGGGAATGGATGTTGGTTAGTCTTTTATACCAAAAACTACTGAACGTGCTTAGATGAAGCTACTAGTAATATAGCTTATACATAAGAATAACACATACGCAATAATTTATAAAGGTATTACATAATTTAGATCATATAACAATAAGCTATATTATCTAGTTAGTCTATTAATCAATAAAAAAATCCATCATTTAGAAATGTCCAATTTCATTTGAACGCCAAGCGAAAAACTTTTTTTCTCTTTCCCACCCATCCTTTCTCCAAAGTGTGGTGGTTCCGATAGAGGATACTATATTTTCCTCCTCTTCCGTCTGTATCCTCTAGGTTGGCAACGCACCTACAACGTCTCTGGTGTTGTAGATGATCATGGGCGAAGGTAACCACTTACCATCAGGTGGTCCTTCAGCTCGTTTGTCATCTGTTATCCATAAAAAAAAAATCTATTCTTATCTCGTTTTTCGATTCGATTGCGTTCACATACTAAAATATTTCAATAATTAATACATTAGTTTGCGAACGTACAATCATCGGGGCTTAGGAAATAGTAAAATGAGAATTGTATAATTTTGAGCATCTTTAACTTGGTGGGTAGATAGAACCCAGCGGTAGTGTTAAAAATATCTGTTTACCAGCATAATGTTGAAGGATGAAACCTGACGCCGCACATTTAACCACACCAAATTCTAATGAACTAGAGACCCTGTTAACGGTTTACTTTAGCAATATTTTATTTTTTATTTTTTTTTTATTTATTTATTTATTTATTTATTTACTATTTATTATGAACTACATCAGAAACACTGCACGATAATAACCGCAGTAGTGTAACACTGTGTCGCGGTTACTAACGCCCCCCTCACAAGCGTTTTTACTAGCAATTACAGTACTAAAGTATATCAACAAAATATGGACAAAAATTATATATATATAAAAAAAAAAAAAACAAAATAAAATAAAAAGGTGACCACACTAAAATATTAAAAGTAACATATATGTCATTTTAAATAAAAGTGAATGTCAAATCAATGGTAGTGTGTATAATATTTATTTTGATAATTTAATAACGGTTTCTGAATTTCTTGTCCATATAAACTTTAACTGTTCCAAATATCATACTCTTCGGTCCTTACAATTATTGTAAAAAAGGATGTAAAGTTTCCCTTCACGTATTAAAAAAATAACGATCGAACTGACAACCATCGTGTACTATAAAATGCTTCTCAATTGTGCTTTTATAGTATCAAATTTATAAATTGATCTTTATACTACCTCTATTTAACTCTCAATTCTAAGTAAGACGGTGGCTCGCCATATTTTCACCCTCATTTGTGTAATGCTTCTCTGTACTACCTTCAAATGAAGTGAATATTATTTTTTTATTTTATTTATCCCTTACTTTCTAGGTCCATGAAATGTTACACGATATCAAAAATTTATGAAAATCAAATATAAATTTATGATTTATTACATCATTACACCTTTTCTCGTAAAGATATGTAGTCAAAGACAACCTAGTGCTAAGACACTTCGTTCTCTACTTTCCGCCGAATTGAGGCATTGCGTGTTGAGTGGCGGAACTCAACGCCGCGCTTTGCCTTGTAACTAAACCTAGGAAATGAAAAACTCCATTTCCTTGAGTGGGAATTGAACCCACAACCTGTTGCGTTTACAGTCGCACGTTTATGCCTCTGCGCCACGACAGGCGTTGTCTATATCATATTAGCAGTAATAGATTATCAAAACAACTTTGGTATGGTCAAATGTGATCTAATGAATGAAACTTTATGCTTTATCCCACATAATAGGGTAGACAGAGAGTTTATCTCTCTCTTCTCTCCTAATTCCGCCCAAATTCAAAACATTGCATATTGTGTGGCGGAATTTAACTCCGCACTTTGTAAGTGATAAAATTTTATATAAAATTAACTCAAAATAAAAAAAATATGGCCATAGACAGATGTTAATAGTGTCATCATAAAAGTTTTACCCAGATTTCTGTACGATTTCATTCAAATCCCATTTAAAGTGAACCAGAATGGATCTAGACACGAAAAACCGAACCGATAGTAATGCATAACAGGTATTGAAAGCTTAAACGCGATTGGACAGTTTAGGTAAAGGCCTTTTTATTTATTACCGTCATTTTACTAAACAATGCTCCATTTTGCAACTCACTTTTGAAAACTGTTAAAAATTTGCTAGCACTTATTACAATGAACTAAAGTTCAAATTTGAATATTTTTTTCTATGAAAGCGAAGAATAATTTTCATTCCCTGGCTGGTTGCCATGTAAAGACGTTGCCCAAAACGTCGTCTAGTCAAGGATAAAAGGTGTAAAGAATTGTTTCGATTCAAACTTCGATAGCGTCCATAAGTTCCGAACAATATTAAAATTTTGTTGTAAATATTTTGCCAAGTTTTCGTTTCGTAGTTGGATGTGATAGACGGTTTATTTACATGCAAGATAAAGTACTCACAAAATAACTATGAATGAATTATTCATTTTTTATAATTATGTAAAATTTTACTTGTGGAGATTGATAATTTAATAGGTAATGAGTGCTGAAAAATCCTACTATAATGTTATTAATACAAAAATTTGTGAGGATGCTTGTAGCGAGGCTCGAACCCGTGCCTCTTGGAAACCGTCTAGGCGCTCTGACCACTAAGCAATGCGTTCTCATCCAGCTACGTCGAAATTCTTAAACGCTTGTTACAAAAATTTTGAACGCAGTAGGATTTTCTATACATTTTCGAAAAATGGTGCTCGAATCCTAAGTGTGTGATTAATAGTTTAAAAAAAATTGGTTAGATGAGTTTATACTTTGAAAATAGCCTATGATTTGATTTCACAATTACTACTTCATAGTGTTCTAATTACACCACAATAGCGTATTTTTTTATTTTTTACATTTAATAATATTTATATGCATATATTAGTTATATTATTATTTATATATTTTTTTTTAACTTCACGCTGTATCCCGCATATAACGGGGTAGGCAGAGGGAACCAGAGAGCCTAGTGTAAAGACACTCCATTCTCTTTCAACATTTCCATTCCCCACTCTCCGCCGAATTGAGGCATTGCGTGTTGAGTGGCGGAACTCAACGCCGCGCTTTGCCTTGTTACCCAACCCAAGAAATGAAAGTACAAAATTTTACACTTCCTGGAGTGGGAATCGAACCCACAACCTGTCACATTTACAGTCGCACGCTTGTATCTCTGCGCCACGACAGGCGCTAATATAATAATTATTTATATTATTTAAACAAAACAATTTTAATTAAGCTTAATAGATCATAAATAACATTTCATTGTTTTACAAGATCTATTAATAATTATTACCATATGAATTATTCCTTCATTAGCTTAGTAAAGTACTAATATGTAATAGTTTCATTATTTAAACGTAAACTTACATAACATTGCGTAATTTTAAATGGGTATAGAATTTATTATAATTGCAATATTTATTATATTCATTTAAATAGTATAATAGCCTACATTCGGCGGAAAGCGGGGAACAAAATTGTTGCAAGAGAACGGAGTGTCTTAACACTAGGTTCTCTGGTTCCCTCTGCCTACCCTGCTATATGCGGGATAATGCGTGAAGTTAAAAAAAAATAGTAATACAATATATATTCTTTTAGCTTCACGCTGTATCCTGCACATAGCAGGGTGAGCAGAGGTAACCGTAGAACCCAGTGTTAAGACACTCCGTTCTCTTTTAACATTTTCATTCACTACTTTTCGCCGTATTATGGCATTGCATGCTGAGTTGCGGAATTTAACGCTGCGTTTTGCCTTGTTACCAGTGAAAAAATTAAAATATTAAGTATTATTTAATAAATTTAATAATATTTTCATTTCTTGAAGTAGGAATCAAACCCACTACCTGTCGCGTTTACAGTCTTAGTTAGTCAGTATTGTGTAGAATACTAAATAATAAAATAAATTCATGATATCGATGCAATAGGACAGCGTCTGTAAACTCGAATTCACGTTCGATCCACCTCAGTTCAGTCAGTCACAATGTCTCTCAGGTTCTTTCTTCCGACTCTTCTTCATGCAGGTAAAGCGTGAAGCTAAAAAAACAGAAAAATTTAATCCATAATAATTTTAATATTGTCACCAAAACTATTCTAAACCAAAACACAAAGTATCTAACAGACGAACAATCCAATACATAAACAAACCCTAACTTTTGATCCCATAAATTGATAAAACATATAATATATATTTATATTACGATAGAAAAATCAAAAAATAATAAAGATTGTACAAAAATGTTCACCAACTTATTTATGGTCGAAGGAACATTCTATCAAATGTCAAGAGTCGGCCTTTCCGAGATTGTTTTCAGTGGGTCCATCCACCCGTGAAATAAACGTCATAGGGGCATAAACATCCCTTTGAAATTGCAAGATAGAAATCTTGATGTCATGTCTGTATATCTATTTAGTAGTGCAATTTGTATTTGTCATGTTATACGGGTTAAGGATTATAATAGTATCAATTTTCTCGAAGATTCTTGTAAAAGAAAAACTTCCTACCAATTGGATACACCATGGATACACCATGCGGGTGCCCATCGCGTTGCAGAGAGAGGAGTTTGGAGAGTGCCTTGAGTGGCCCCTTTAAAATTGCATTGCCGCCTACGAAATACGTGCAAGAAATGAATTGATAATCGTTCTAGACAGGCCGAGATCTTTTAATAATTTATAGAGATTTAAAAATTCCCAGCTTCTCTTTCGTATTTCGTATTCCATATTTTAGGTAGAATATAGCAGGGTAAGGTAGAGAATATATTCTAGATAGAATATAACACTACGTTTTTTTTTATTTCCGCCCGAATTCGAAAATTGTGTTTTAAGTGATGAAACTCAACGCCACGCCTCTGTCATCTACAGAAAGGAAAATTATTTAAATTTCATTATTCCCCTGAAAACAAATCGAACCCACAACCAATCGTGTTTTCAGTTAGGTGCTGTCACGAAAACCTTGGAAAGTAGTAAGCAAGAAGAAAGCTACGTTAGTATTTTTTTCTTCATAAATGTATTTATGCAAAGAACCTGTTGATTTGTCATATCGCTTTCCATTTGATGTCCTTTTAAAGTCATTCTTGACGCTAGGTTCTCTGGCTCCCTTTGACTACCATGCTATCTGCGGTGTAAAGCTAAACAAATATATTTCGTATATAAATACGTGAAGCAAAAACTTTGGATCCCTTTTACGAAAAATACGCGGACTGAGGAGCATGCAACTTGGCACACTTATAGTTTATATAACGAAGGAATTCAGAATGATAATATCTTTTTAAATTAAGGCATAAAAAGTACAATAAAATAATGAAATAAATGTTACACAAACTACCATGGCTTGACATCCATGTTTATATAAAGTAACATATACGTTACGCGTTATTAACGCATTTACGGGGACACTAAAAATATAATAAATAGCTACAACAGAAATATTCACACCTAAATAAAATATTCTCAAAGGTGATTTTTGCATCTATATTAAATCAAATATATCCCAACTACATCACTAAAGTATTAGCATCACTTAATATCCTTTCATAATGCAGTCAGAAATAAATACACCACCCCGCAAATACACAATGAGGTTAATAAACAACAATTTAATTAATTGCTTGTGGTGTTTTATCATAATTCATAATATGTAATATGTTTGTGGTTGCAAATAATAAGTCAAATATGGACTATAGAATATAGAGAAGCCATCGTGGCTCAGTGGAACAATCAAAAAAGCTTCACGCTTTATCCAACATGTCGCAGGTTCGATTCCTATTTGAGAAGATTTGTATAGATTTTTTTAACTCTAAAAGAGGTCATCATGGCCCAATGAGATAGTGTGGAGTCCCAGCCAAGACATTTTTTTTTAAATTTTTTTAGCTTTACTTTATTGCGCACAGGAATAGTCAGATCAACCTACGAATAACCACCTCGTAGTGTTAAGACGTTCTACACTTTCAAGTTTCAAGTAGCGGTATTTAATACCGCGCTTTGTGATACCAAGCAAAATATATAAAAATTTAATATAATCTTCTTAATAATAAATTTTCCCCCCATCCGGCAACCCATAATCAGTCGCATAAAATATTTAATATTTTTTTAAAATAACCTCTATATGAATTATTTAAGTATGCAAACGCTTTTTATAATATAACAAGAAAACCACTATATATAAAATTTCAACGTATAACTGGAATAGAGAAGAGAAGAAACTTCACCGAGCAGAGAGAGGAGTTAAGAGAGCACCTGGGACTTACGACCTAAGTGTAGCTTTAAGGGCCCCTTTAAAATATGCATTAACGTTCCACTGTCCGCGCTCCTCTCTCTACCTAATAATACTAATATATCTATTTCAACAATTACTCTTAATTGTAATGTATTCAACTTTATTGTTACCTCTCCAGTCGATTTCTCGAAGGGCCTATCAATCTGGTGTCAATTACCAACTTTAGTTAGGGTCGTAGTTCGCCTGTCTACCAGAAGTTCTTGCATTTTCAGTAATATTTTTAGCTTTCGATGGACTGTTTATTATTAGATTATTAAATAACGTTTTTAGACAATGTCTATTATATTAAGAAAAGGTAAAAAAAAAAATTATAAAAAATGTCGAAACATTGCGTGGCGGAACTTGTAACCACTGTTCATCTTACCAGACCATATAAATGAAAATAATCATTTCCCCAAGGAGAATCGAACTCACAACCAATCACATTTACAGTCGCAGTCCTAATGTGCCACGATGGCCTTCTTATCTGTATACTAAATTAAATTTTACTACCGCACAAAAGAAAAAAAAATTAACCTAATTGAATTCATGACAAATTAAAATAAAGAGCCCAAAATAGCAAAAGAATTAATAAATTTAAAATAAAAATTTGTTTTTCTAGTCATTTTTGTTGCAGCAAATCAAAATAATGTTCCCATTAGTGGCTAATCAGTATTAAAACAGTGTACTGGTTATTTATTTTGTTCATAGTGAAAGCCTATGTTGTAGAAGTAATACTGTTATAAATATAATGTTGGTAACGCACGCCATCGTCGCCAGTCCAACATAAGTCATGTGTTTTATTCAATTAACTAACAAGTGGAGTAATGGTATAAATAAAAAAGTTTATTTAATTGAAAAATATTTATATTTATATTCCCCATGGTTGCCTGTCGTGGCGCAGAGGCTCAAACGTACGATTGGAAACGCGACAGGTTGTGGATTCGATTCCCACTCCCGGAAATGTAAAAAAGTTTAGTATTTTCATTTCCTGGGTTTGGTAACAAGGTAAAACGCGGCGTTGAGTTCCGCCACTCAGCACGCAATGCCTGAATTCGGCGGAAAGTGGGGAACGGAGTGTCTTAACACTAGGTTCCTTCTGCCTACCCTGCAATATGCGGGTTATAGCTTGAAGCTGTGTATGTATGTAGTTTCCATGGTGTTTTCTGTATAGCAGAGTAGAGAGAACTTAGTGCCAAGACACTCCGTGTGTCGCTTTCCTTCGTTGAGATATAGTAGGTTGAGTGGTGGAACTCAATGCAGCGTTTTGTCTTAATATAATTAAATATCATTTTTCTATCTCAAGTATCGAGTCCACAATTAGTCGTGTTTGCAGTCAAAGAATTTGCAGTGTTCCACGGTTCCGCTATCGTTCATTAATATATTAAAAAATAAAAAAAAAGACAACCAAAATATATTTAATAGTTACGATTACGTTAGTTACTAAGATATACATCTTAATTCGAGACACAAAAAATGATAAAAAGAGAGAAATATGATATTTAAGTAATTATTTAGAAAAGCCTTCCTGATCAAAGAAAGTCAAATAAAAATATATGTGTGCAGAATTAATGTAATAGTATAGATTTTTTTGATGGAAAGGACAAGGCAAACGAGCAGTCGAGTGTGGTAAATGATCACCGCCGTCCATTGCCCAGGTAACATCAGAGGAGCTATCGGCAAGTAGCAGGCCTTTAAGGTGTAGGTAGGCGCGCTTTTTGGAGGTATCCATTTCGTATCAACCTGGCACCGCTGTCTCAAACGAATCTATGAAAATATAGAAATAGCTCTCTAATACATAGCTTATTACGATATTTTTTTTCATTTTGCGCGGACAGTGGAGGTTGATGTTAATGTACATTTTAAAGGGGCCTCTGAAACCTACATTTGGATTGTAAGTCACAGGCACTCTCCCAACTCCTGATTGAAATGAATCCATGGATTGGTAGGGAATTTCTTCTCTGTTTATTTTTTTATGATTTTTAGCTAACACATTTTAAATGGAACTTAACCAGATTAATCGCGCATATTTTAGAAATCAGAAATAAATTCTTTGAAACCCGACATTTCAAACATTTTAAAGTAATCCCGCTATTATTGTACGTGTACACTGCACATGTTACATTTAATATCTCATTCTTTCCTAAAGATATATAGCTTGTTTCTTTTTAGTGTCGATACTTTAGTCATGTAAACATCACAAAGAAATTTTCACTTCTAACATTCTCGTCATGGGTACAGACTAAAAATTTATATATATAACTAGCTGTATCCCGTGTCTTCGTTGCGAGTTCTAACCTCCCGTTTTTCCTGTTTTTGTAGAAATTTAGAGAAATCTTCTATTAGTACTCCTCAATATTTCCAAAAGAACCTACATGCTAAATTTCAGCTTTTTATGGCCAGTAATTTCACCAGTACGATATCAGTCAGTCACATAAATGTTATACTATCTCACTCTTTCCTACAGACGTGTGTGTTTCTCTCTTGTTAGTGTCACTTTTTTGTTACATCACAATGATTCTACAGAGTAATAATTAGGATTTTAACAAAAATAGAAAAACTTCAAAGAAAATCCACTAATAAGTAAAATTATTAAGAATAACTCAAAAGCTACGCCAGATATTAACCTAGTAAAAAGTTGTGCTTAAACACACATAAAAAAATGTCAAAATTGATAAGCTCCTTTTTTTTCTAGATTTTTTTTTAACTTTCCGCTCTATCCCGCATATAGCAGGGTAGGCAGAGGGAACCAGAGAACCTAGTGTTAAGACACTCCATTCTCTTTCAACAATTCCGTTCCCTACTTTCCGCCGAATTAAGGCATTTAGTTTAGTTAAAAATAGATATTTAATTAAACAAGTTTCTCACATAGTAAGTAAGTAATACCAATAAACATCAAATAAACATACCAATATAAAGTACCTAAATCAATAACCTACGTTACGTTATCATACACGGGGCACGAAGGGCCTTTCTGCCACCGAGTCAAGTCAAGAGTTATCTAAACATTCCCCCATAAGAATGTTAATAGTGCCATACAATAAACTGAGTCAGTCACGCGATCGTCACACGCCATGGTGGTGTTTACCATGGAGTCAAGAATGGTGCTAGATGCTTTCCTTATGTCAAAATTGTTACTAATTTTCTATGTAAATTTGGTTTATTTGGGCCCATATTTTATCTATTTAACCGACTTCAAAAATAGAGGAGGTTTCGGCTGATTTGATGTTATCTTTTTAGTGGATGAATCAGTTCTGATGGTTCTTTTTATATATTTATAATAGCTAGTGTTTCTGATGTCATCCAATTTAAATTTAGTTAGCATCTGAGAAGTAGTTTTTGAGTTATTCGTAATAAAGTTACTTTTTAGTGCATTTTCTTTGATGAAGATTTCATTTTTTTTTTTAAATTATTAGTCTGTAAAATTGCGATCGTCACACGTCATGGTGGTGTTTACCATGGAGTCAAGAATAGTGCTGGATGCTTTCCTTATGTCAAAATTGTTACTAATTTTCTATGTTAATTTGGTTTATTTGGGCGTATATTCTATCTTTTTAGTGCATTTTCTTTGGACTTGGTTTTATTTTTTTTGTTAATATCTGATTTTTTTCAGTTTAACTAATATTTCCAGTTTCACTCTTTTCCTTGTATAGCACGGTAGTCAAAGAAACCATAGTGATAAGACCCTCTATTCTCCACTAATTTATTATTATTAAAATAACTTTCTGCTACTTCATTTCTAATTTCATATATTCATAAGCTGACTTCAGCATACTATGACAACGTATGCCAGCAAAGTGTTTGACATTCAAAATGCTTGCAAAAGATATTGCTCAGTAGACTAACACACTATACCAATATGCTAAGAGAATTTTCAATTTTAAGCTGCCATCCGTATCGGTGGGAACATTAAAATAAAATACAGTTCTCTCTCAAAAGTCACGTAAAAACCATCCATCAGGTTTTATACCGGTATTGACGCGAGGCGAATTTTTGAAAAATGTAAAAAAGGACACCTTGGATAAGGGTGGCGACGTCACGTAGTGTCCATTTATTTCTCCTTCGAATTCTTGAGGGGTTGGTGACAGGATATTCTGCGTTTTCAATGAACTGAAGTTTTTAATTTGGATAGTATAAGTTGTTCTTGCTGTTCTTTATGGTTTTTTTGATTTAGTTTTGGATTTTTGAATAGCTAAGATATAATATAGAAATATGTAAATAATTATCAGCTGATCTTTGCTAGTATTTAGTTTTCTATAGATTCTAAATATATCTAAAAGATTTTTTTACCATTTAATTAATTAAAAAATAGCTTCAGGCTATATTCCGCATTTTTCATTTTATATACATAGTAAGGTACTCTGTTCGCTACATCCTATCCAAATTCAAACATTGCCTAATAAATATCGGTACTAAACGCCACACAAAGTAGAACGTAAAAATGAAAATAATTTAAATATTATAATCGTCTGAGTGAAGATCGAAATTACCAATTGCATTACATTTCCCACTGTATCATAAAGAATCCAAATTGGAAATAGGCAATAAATATTAAAAAAAAAATTATCCCTTTTACACTTTCTTGTATGTTTTCTCATATGTTTCTCAAATATGTTTCTCTAAAAAATATTATTAATAATTTGCAATATCTTCTCCACAGACCAACAAAATGTAGTGGTGGATCTCCACACCGAGAACGGAAGAGACGAGAAGAGGACCCTGCATCGTCAGGGTTCAGTGCAGCGTTACATAGATCCCCACCGCCTCCCCCTCCCGCGTTGTTACGACGGTTGGGAGTGAAAGAACCTACTGGAGTAGGCAAGGTTAGTGATTTAGTTAGTTTTAGTTAAAATTAGTTGAATTTAGTTTAGTATTGAGAAAATGAGGATTTTTGTTTATAAATATATAGGTGGAATTACTAGGATTTATTTTCGGTACTTTATGTATTTTAGAGTAGGTAGCACAAATTATTTTATTGTCTAATGACCACCGCATTAATATGAAAACTTCATACAAAAATAAAATTTTAACAAAACATAAAATTGACTTTAAATGAAATGCAATGATTTTCATTGCAAAATTAATGAGAATACTTCCAAAACTACCCGTCAAATTTTAAGTAAATTTTAGTGGGTACCACATCAAAAGTGATAGCCATCGTATAAAAAAAGAATCATCAAAAATGATACAAATATAATACACACATTAAAAAATATAGTCGAATTGTGAAAGATAAAAAATGAAAATACTATATAAATACGTTGCAAAGTCAATTTAACTATCTCTAAAAAATTAAATTTGGCGGAAAGTGGGGAACGGAAATGTTAGAAGAGAATGGAGTGTCTTAACATTAGATTCTCTGGTTCTCTCTGCCTACTCCGCTATATGCGGGTTACAGCGTGAAGTTAAAAAAAACGTTTATATAACTCTATCTACGTACCTAAAAATATTTAATAGTGAGACAGTGTCTGATTTTAAATGAAATTTGTCAGTTCAAATCTCACTATGGTATCATTGTCACTAATAAATAATTATAAGGCATTGATGAATGAAGAAAAAAGACCCGCTGAGTTTCTTGTGCCAGTTCTTCTCAGGTCTAAGGTATTATATTTAGTGAACCGGTGGTAAATTATTTGACGTTCAAATAATGAACCATGTAAATTCTTATTTTGAATAAAATTATTTGACTTTGACTTTGACTAGGTGGAATGATTATATTTAAAATATTTTTAAATCTCAGCTTTAGTAAAACAAACCGCGTAGAGTTTCGTCACTTTACACACAACGTCCCAATTCGAATCGAAAAAGGAGATCGAAGTGTCTTGAAATTGTGTTCTCTCTGCCCATCATATTATTTGGAAAAAACGTGGACCTAAAAAACATAATTTAATATATAATTAAGCTATGCTCATTCAAACTGAAGTCGTCCTACCAATTTGCGAATACAAGGAAGCGTGAACACCAACACTTGAGTGAAGCGGCTCTTAGAATAAATTCGAGGCATAATTCGCGCTAATGTACCGCCGGAACGGAGTCGAGTCACGCTCGTGTCGATGTAAGGAACGTTTGTTTATATGTGCTAAGCTAAAGATAATACATACATGAAATAATTATTTAAACTTTCAAAAGTATTGAATTTAATAGCTCTCAGTGACGAAGCGTTCATACAACACAGTTTCCACCGGCTTACAAAAATTTGGGAGTGATTTTAAAAAAAAAAAGTATGAGACATAAAAATAAGATCGCCAGGAAAATGCAGAGCTTAAATTGTATTTGAGTTTGCAAAGAAACAAGGTTTAGAAAGGTGTGAGAGCTATATAAAATTGCAAAAAACAACCTCTGATATCTATAACCACCTAAAAAAAAAATATACCGGCTTCCCTAAATATATGTAGCGGCTTCCCATGTTTTTTTTTATGAACCACGTTACGTTTGACCTCATCAAGCCTGTTAGTAAGCATTAATGCAGTCTATGTTGATGCACGTTTGCCTAGAAAAAAACTATTGACTCTTTATTTGAAGACCCCAAATTGTATGACTTAGGAAAAACAAATATATACCGGCTCCTCTAAATGTACCGGAATACCTCTTTAAAATTTTTATCTCTCGCCACTACTAGCTAATCTAAAATCCCTAAATCTAAAATCCCTTATTTTTGTTATTTTCATAGGAATGTCGAGAAACTTTCTTAGAAACTTTCTTACACTGCCCAAGGATCTTCATTTTTAGCTTTCTATGACTAGTTTCGTTTACTGGTTTTGTATGTATAGATTTGAATGTAGTATTCAAATCTATACTATACTATATTTCATTTTAAGGTCAAGTTACACAACATTAAAAAATTGTGCCGTATGTGTTATTCTGATATATAGCGTATATTTCTGTTAAATTTCATCTAGATGTGTTCAGTTAATTTTACATGATAGAACAACAAACATACATTAGTGGCAAGAAAAAAAGAGTGTCATGAGACTAGGTATATAGAAAATAAGTAAATAGGCCAATAACTCCTAAATGTCACCATAGTGAGTTATTTAACTTGCTATTTGAGAAGCTAAAGACATACATATATCAATTCTAAAAGGATTTTGTGTTTACTGTTTACCATATCCCGTTTATTTAGAAACAATCTATATTATATTACAAAATAGAGAAATGATTGTATTTATAAAACTTTTTTCCATCTTCTCGCTTTTTTACCGCGTAACGTAATGTCCAGACATCTCTTTCTCTACTTTCCGTTCCAAATCGATATTTTGCAAATTGAATAGCGTTAAATTTTATTTTTTATATTGTTTTATGAAAAAATCTATAACAAATACCTACTTTTCGCAGCAAAAGCAAGCAGCTTCACGCTTTATCCACTTAGCAAGGTAATCAGAAAGAGTCTAGCGTCAAAATACTTCACCACTTCGTGCCTATGAAAATAGTCCATCCACGGCCAAATCCTTTTTCCTCCCAAACGTTGCCCCACGAGATCCTAATGTTAAGACACTCCGTTCACTGTTAACATAATTATTTCCTCGAATGGGAATCGAACCCAGAGCCAATTCCTTTTACAGTCAGACGTTGTCCCACTGCGCCATAACGTCTTAAAAAACGCTTCTTAAATCTCGATATATCTGAACATTTCACTGGTCAAGTGTCTTTCTTGAGCTCGGAGCTTCACTAATTGGTTGCGTTTAATGAGACAACTGATGATCTAGCGCTAATGAGGGCGTTTAACGCCGGGAGCTGTGAAGATATTAATCTTTTATTAGCTTGCCACTTAAAAATATATAAAGGGATTTTGTTGGTAAATTAAATACAGTGTTTTTAACTTTTAGGAAGTGTTTTTGCCACATTTGGGGTCAAAATGTAGGTGTTATTAAAACTACAACAAAGCTTTTTTAACGACTTTAAAAACTGAGGAGGTACTCAATTTTGTTATATTTCTTTTTACTACACTACTTTTTACTGGATGAACCAATATTGATAATTCTTTACGATTTTGATGAGTTGCCATTATGTGTTTAGTTAAGATGTCACAAGTAGTTTTTGAGTTATTCATAACAATGTCACATTTCAAAGTACCATTTAATTATTAAATTACGCCTTATAGAATATATACCTATAAAAACTGAGAATATATACGAAAATATTTTTTATATTTGCACGTGAATGAAGGTATCTTGTTTTTTTATCATCTACCCATCAGAGCATAAAAAGCTGATATTGAACATGTACGTTTCTTGGAAATAGTTTCACGCTTCATCCCGCATTAGCAAGGTAGGCGGAGAGACCGTATTGTCAAGACACTTCCTTCTCCGCTTTTCTACGGAATTTAAGACATTACGGGTTAAGCACTTAGAGAGGAAGTCCATTTCCTGGAGTGGGAATCGAACCCACAGCCTGTCACGTTTACAATCACACGCTTGTGCCTCTGCGCCACGACATCCATAAAAAACTGTTGATATAATTAAAAAAATATTACAAAACATACTAACAAACCATATTGAAACGCTACTAACTAAGTTACTTATTTTCTACATTATTTCTCGCACCTTTCATAATGAAGTTGCTAATATGATTTCCTGTGTACAGTATATTATAAAAAATGACCCAGGCACTAATAAATGTTAAGCTGGCTGCAGTACAAAATTGTGTTTATTTTCATACTTGCAATTACAGCGCGACGTTTTAAGTATCTACTTGTTAATATTTAATATTATGATTTTTTTTTCGATACATTTTTTATATTATGTATCAAATTTTTTAAACATGTACTTATGGTGTAGTGGAACTGATTGGAAATAAGGTTGCAGGTTTGATTACCATTGAGGAAGTTATTGTATTGTTTTTTTATTAAGCGGTTTAAAAAAAGAACGTTCTCAGTTCGACTGTTTTTTTTATTTGCGTTAGTGCATATTTTTTTACTGAGTATATAGCTAGTTTTTGAAAGCTAGTGTTTGCGTTTATGAGTTATTCGTAATAATACTTTTTAGTATATGTTATTTGAACTCGATTTTCTTTTTTTGTTAAAATTTTTAATATTCCTTAAAGAGGTCATCGCGACACAGTAGAGAGAGAGCTTAGAGTCAAAGCTGGGAAATATTTTTGTTTTAGCTTCACGCTTTATCCCGCATAGCTGGATAGTCATAGAGAACCTATTGTTAAGACTCACCGTTCTCCTCTTTCCATCCATATTCAAAACTGTACAGATAGAATAACGGAACTAAATGCCGCCTTTTCTCTAAGCCAGAGCGAAGAAATGAAAAGAATTTAAATATAATTTCATTAAGTAAGAATCGAATCCACAACCCTCGTCTAAATTTGAATTTCTTAAATATTACTCTATACATATATGGTCACGATAAGGTTACAATGCAAAAACAGTCGGTACAAGAGCTTCTTGAGATAACAAAATTGGCGAGGCAGCCAATAGCCGTGGCTTTGGCACGTTTTAACTTATTTCCTAGTATTTCTATTTTATTTTGTACTAAAATTCATTTATTTTGTTGTATATAGAAGTATTTTGGACAGTTGCTCCAATTGTAAACGCGAATGGTTGTGGGTTCAATCTAACCCCGGGGAAACTATATATTATACATACATACATACATAGCTTCACGCTGTATCCCGCATATAGCAGGGTAGGCAGATGAACCTAGTACTAAAACACCCGTTACCCATTTTCCGTCGAATTGAGGCATTGCGTGCTGAGTGGCGGAACTCAGCGTCGCGCTTTTTACCTTGTTACCAAACCTAGGAATAGAAAAAATCCATTTCCGAAAATTTAAATTACAATTTTAATTAAAAATTAAACTTTAAGTGTGTGAGCTATGTAATTGCCTGGGCGGTCTATCCAGCCGGGCGGAGATTGCCCTGATTGCTCAGAGAAGGCCCAGCTTAGGCAGCCAACATGTATAAGCTATAAAACAAACGAAACATCAAATCGGTTTCCAAAATTGTATTTCCAATATATATATATAGTAATATATAGGCTATATAAATATATATAGTAAATTTATAGTTTATTCAAGAAAAATCAAATACGTAATTCGCTGATTCATTTATAAGCATCACTGAAGATAATAAACGTGGGATAAAAGCGTCTTCATTTATCTCTACACTGACCATAACATTTTTATTTGGTAAATCTACTTATTACTGCCAAGCAATAAAGCTAATTTTTCTGTTAACAAAATTCACATATTACTCTCATCAAAACGTCTCACAGCGTCTGAAACTGCTTGCTGGTCTAAAAGATGTGCAATAAGCAATTCTTGTCTTAGCTTTTGTATTCAGTTCTTATATGTAGCTCTATGTTGTTTGTATGATTGTAAATCTTAAAAGGTAGCGGATACGAATTCAATTTGGAGTAAAAAAAAAAAGACAAAAACATACAGCTTCACGCATTTTCACGCATAGCAGGATAGTTAGAGGAAATCTAGTGTCAAGAATTAGAGACTTTTGCGTGTTAGGAGGCGATACTCGATTTCACGCTTTGCCTTATACCAAATATAAATAAGTCGCTTATAAATAGTTTTTTTTTTTAAAACTGTTAATTATAAGTGGACGCAAGAGAAAGCTACGAGAGAAAAAACGTGAAGAGACGCATATAGCAGGGTAGGCAGAGGGAACCCGAGAACCTAAGTTATTAAGACACTCTGCTTTCTTACAACAATTCCGTTCCCCACTTTCCGCCGAATTGAGGGCATTGCGTGCTGAGTGGCGGAACTCAACGCCGCGCTTTGCCTTGCTACCAAACCCAGGAAATGAAAATACTAACATTTCCTGGGGTGGGAATCGAACCCACAACCTGTCGTGTGTACAGTCACACGCTTGTGTCTCTGCGACACGACAGGCTATATAATCATTTCCCCAAGTGGGAATCGAAGCCACAATTAATCACGTTAACAGTCAAACGCTGTCCCACTGCACCACGATGGCCTCAACTTGGATGGCAATAACTTAAGGAACACTTAAAAGTAAGTAAAATAAAGAACTGAACGCCACTTCTGAGCTGTCAATTTGTATCGGCCAATGAGATCGTGGCCGGTGCCTGTGGGATTAAACTTACTATTGATTCGACCCTTTTTTTATTTATACTAAACTTAAGTTATAGGAGGTAGCGTTAGCGATTTTTAGTGTTTAAAATGTAATTAGTCTGTTCTGTATTACTACGCAACGTCTGTTGTGGCGCAGAGGCAGAAGCGTACGACTGTAAACGCGACAGGTTGTGGGTTCGATTCCCACTCCAGGAAATGAAATTTTTCATTTCCTGAGTTTGGTAACAAGGTAAAGCGAGGCGTTGAGTTCCGCCTTTCAGCACGCAATGCCTCCATTCGGCGTAAAGTTGGGAACGGAGTGTCTTAACACTAGGTTCCCTCTGCGTGTCCTGCTATATGCGGGATACAGCGTGAAGCTATGTATGTATGTATGTATGTTTGTATGTACTGTATTAGTGAGATACATGGTAGAAGTGATACTTCAAAAGAAGCCTTCACGGAAAATGAGAGAATGATATGAATATAATATCAGGAGTATTATCTTAATATTTTTAACACACGTAAAAAATATGTTTTTAAGGTTTATTACATTACATTTATTTATATGAAATTACTAATACAAAATATCGGCGTTGAGTTCCGCCACTCAGCACGCAATACCTCAATTCGGCGGAAAGTGGGGAACGGAGTGTCTTAACACTAGGTTCCCTCTGCCCTACCCTGCTATATGCGGGATACAGCGTGAAGCTATGTATGTATGTAATACAAAATATTACATAATGTTTAATGTATTTTCTATCTCATTCTCTCGCCAATATAATGAAATAATGGAATAAAATACGTTATTTTTTTATACTTATGTTTGTTTCTTTACTGTAACGCATTTACACGGAGATTTAAATCATAACGATTCTAAAGAAGTTTAACATCAAACTAATTTAGAAATGTGCATAAATTTGTACTAAGCAGGATTAGAACCCACAATAACCCAAATGAATAATTATTTTCTTATCAAATAACCTCAAAATTCGTTAAGCATTAGCCTATGGAGGAAGATTTTTACAAATTTCCGCTAACTAAAGATTATTTTTAAGATTTTTAGTTGGTAACATTCCGGTCAATAATTTTTACGCGTGAAATTAACAAACATACATTCTCCCAAACGTCCTCATTTATAATATTAGTAGAATTATCATATATTTTTTTTAATTCACACTGTATTCCGCTTACAGCAGGGTAGGCAGAGGGAACCATAGAATCTAGAGTTAAGACACTTCATTCTCGTTTAACATTCCCGTTCCCAGCTTATAATACTTGTAGGATTATAATTTACCACTAAAATACACTTGGACCATACAAACTCCAGCAAGTAGATGATTTATACAGTAGGGTCTGCGATATTGATACGGATTAGGCCTTTTTTTACTTTGATGTGCACGTGCGTCGGGAAAACATATCAATTTGCCTTGTTTTCGCCATTTCTTTGCTTGTTTTTATAGAGCTAACAATATTATTATAGAAATATACTGAAAGAAAGTGACTATAGCTTTCCTTATACTGGGGATATATTTTTATAAGCTTGACGCTTTGCACCGCTTAGGAGAACAGCCAGAGCTCTCACTCTGTTCTCTACTATGCGTTGAAATCAAAATATTGTGTGTTGAGTTTCGGAATTTAACACCGCACTTCACAGGAGTCGGAGAAATAAACCCACAGCTAATCACGTTTACTTTCAGATGCCACTGCGCCACCATGGTTTCTTCTTAGGTTTATAATATATACTTATGGTATAATAGCACTTGTTGTGCCAGTACAGTTGAGTAGTTGTCTATATGGATGCAGTGGTAATTAGTTTAAATCTTACTAGGAATAATATTTATAATAAGATATATAGGTGGTTGAGTTATTTACAAGGTAGAATTTCAAGTCCTAACACGGAATTTTTCTAAGAAATCATTTTCTAAATCATCTATACTAAGTCTACGATTTTTTTTATTTATTTTTATATCAAAAAATATAAAAAAAACTTATCACTTCTTCTACACTAATAATGTATTTTTTTTACTAGTACTCATATTGAATAGTAAACAAACTGAAATATCTTTATACATACATACAATACCTAAATATTTAATATTCACTATTTTTGGATTCCTTACTATGTGGGTCAAATCTAATAAGAAAAATATTTGGACCTCGCATTCCAAAGAAACCCGAAAATATTATACTGAAGAATGAAAATAATAGCTTTATCTCTTTTATCAGGGATAGTCGAAGAAAACCTTGTATTAAAACACTCCGTTCTCCACTTTTAGGTCAATTTTGTAACACTGTGTTGACTGGCGGAACTCAACGCCGCGCTTTGCTTTAGTAGAGCAAAGAAATTAAAATAATGCGTGTCTTATTTAGTACTTGATAATTATATTATTTTTATATATAATAATTCACTTAAATTATGGAAATAGTTATATTATAATGGTTAGATAGAGAGATGAGCGGGTCCGCATGGTGAAATGTTGTGTACTGAGGACTTTTTTCACGCTGTATCCCACATGTAGCAGGGTAGGCAGATGGAACCTGAGAATCTAGTGTTAAGACACTCCTTTCCCTACTTTCCACCGCATTGATGCATTGCGTTCTGAGTGGCGGGACTCAAAGCCGCGCTTTGCCTTGTTACCAAACCCAGGAAATGAAAATACTAGACTTTTACTAAACTATTTTTGAAACTCGGTGTATCTCTATCTACTGGGAAATGTTCACATGCATGGTTGTAAATTATATTCCTTCTTAGAAAAAATTGTATTGAATCTTTTATTTAAATTTAAATTTGTATTTATTTAAATATTTTCCTTTCAACTCCTTAAATAGATTAACCGCGACCTAAAATTAGGTGGCATGACGGCGGTCATATATTTACCAAAACGTAAACAATACCTTTTGCATAACAAAAGAAATATTTACATATTTTAAAATTTTCAAATATTCAAAGTATTGTTTACAAGATACATATCGTCGTATTTTGAGCAAATCACACAAAATTTTAGCCTATATGTTTTTCTGATCCATAAGCTATATTACTGTAAAGTTTCATCTGAATCCGTTCAGTAGTTTTTGTATGAAAGCGTAACAAATCCATCCATTTAGATTTATTCAGTAGGTGTTGCTTAAAAAATTACAAACATTCGATTTCACAAACTTACAAATAATATATAATATTGTATTTTTAAGTATACTAGTGTCCCTGTTGATGCGTTAACACGTTGTCTTTAGTAATGTATATGTCACTCTTTATATAAACATGGATGTCAAACCATGGTGGTGTGTGTAACATTTATTTTATTAATTTAATATATTTTTCATGTGCATTATTTTTAAAAATACACAGTTATTCTGCACCTTTCTATATATAACTTGTAAGTGCCAAGTTTTCATGTTCCTCCGTCCGCGTAATTTCGTAAAAGGATCCAAAGTTTTTGCTTCTTGGTATTGATATATAGATTGCCAATGAATACGCCACCAAAATCTATTATTGTACCAACATCAGTATATTTTCACCTCAAAATAGTGAAAATATTTTTACTACATCTACAAATGAGTATGGGGCTGTTAAACGAGCTTATAATCTAGGTAACTCAAGCCCATGTAAAGATTTTTTTTTTTTTTTTTTTATGGATACCGGATGGCAAACGAGCAGAAGGACTGCCTGTGGATGGTGGGTAAGTGGTTACCTTTCGCCCACATGAACATCTACAACACAAGAGATGTACTAGATGCGTTGCCAACCCAGAGGATACAGATGAAAAAGGAGGATAATGTAGTAGTCCACTATCGAACCACCACATTTGGGGGAAAGGATGTGGTGGGAAAGGGGAAAACCTGGCTTACATGCCATCGAACCGGAACACATCATATGCGATATTTTGGCGGTTCGTCTTTGACATGATAGTGGTCGCGAGCCAGACGGAGGACGAACCTCCTATATATGTGATACCAAGAAACACGTATTTATCACACTCAAAACTAAAAACTAAATAAAATAAACAACCCAACTTAAGTTGTTAAATAGATAATGAAGAACAACTAGTAACTGGGTAAAGTAGTATCATTACCACACTGTTTATCTTTGTAAAGGAAACGCTTAAAACTAGAGAACCATAATTCTTATAAAGTACATTAAAACTTAATAATAACAACAACTGTTGTATATTTAAACGATCACAAGTTGTTAGAGATAATGGACTATATGGAGAATTGTAGCAAAAAGAGATTGTGGCTGCGTAAAAAATATTATAAAATATGAATAAGCTTTTCCTTTTTAACGTATAGTCAAAGAAGACAGTTTTTTTTTATACCTTACATGAAACATGAAGATGAACGTGAAGATCGGAGACCTTGTTTGCTTTTATATTTATTTATTTATTTATTTATTTATTAAGACAGTTACAGTCCAGTTGTTAGTAACAATAGAAACTTAAAACTAATATTAAAAATCAATATACTCATTTTCAGAATTCTGTTTCTGTTAATATTATTGTACACTTATTTTTTTCTTAATTTTACGCTGTATCCCGCATATAGCGGGGTAGGCAGAGGGAACCAAAAAACATAGTGTTAAGACACTCCATTCTCCATTATCTTACGCTAGTTTATCTATTATAGTTGACTAAAAATATTATTTTCTACTTATTTTACTACTTTATTAAAATCGTATTTTGTGTGAGAAGACAGTGTTAAGACTCTAAGACTCCACTCCATTCTCCAATTTCTTACTATTGTAATTTTAAGACATAGTACAATAAGTGCTGGAACTCAACGCCGCTTATCTTTCCATTTTTCTAAATAGGGAATGAACCTGTTACTATGTTTACAGGTGGAAATATACGTTTTAGTTTTTAACAAGGACTAACATGAATAAAGTTGTAGAAAATGGTTATTTTTTCTTCTATCTATCATCTTTCACAATATTTTTTTTTTAAATTTTAATTTGATGAATAAATATGATCTCCTTCGTGTGTTCTCCATACAACGTGACATTGGCAAAGTGATATGTGCTCAACTGGCACGCTCAATAAAGAATAATAATAATAATTGATCAATAAATATCATCGTGGCATAGTCGTCTGTTTGACAACTCAACACGCTTTATCTCAACTTCAGGCAGAAACTAGAGATCTGAATGTCTTTACACTAGATACTTTCTCATCTTGCTGTGTGCTAAAAAAAGCCAAGTGGGAATCGAACCTAGACCCATCATAAACCACTAAGTAACAATGCCTTCATAATAATTAGTTAAAATGTAGCAATTTCAGCATAAAAGGCGGCGATAGTGGCGAATATGAACGAAACAGAGCTAATAAAGCTTGTCTAAAGTTTGGCAGTAACCCGTTGTTGGGCGTTTTTATCAAATTACCCGCATTTGGCGGATGGCCAGCAGGAGTGGAACATCGCGCGCGAAACACTCTATATATTATTATGAACTGCCAATAAAGGAGAGTTCATCTTTTTATATGATTTTATTTTTAATCAGAAAACTTTTTTAATAGGTTTTGTTTGCAAAATTGAAATACTGTTACTCGTTTATTCGTTACTCATTTATTCGTATTTATTAGGTATTTTAAACTGAAATTATTATTATTATGTATCTCATTATCAATTCTCGGGTGCAAAGGAACCCGGTCCTTTGGAAGGCTTGCGTGGGGACACAGGTCCAACACGTAGAGGCCCCTTTGAGACAACAATATTTTTTAATCTGACGCATTGACCGGGATCCATCTCTGAGTAACCATAGGCAATTGCTCAGAGATGGTCACCGGTCAATGCGTAGGAGCTATGGAACATATGGAAAACTAAAACAGGGCTATGGAATGGAGTTTGGATGGACTAAGTACTGGGCTATTGATTGAGACTACCGGACGTCCGCCTTTTCAACAGTCTCAAATTGAAAGGTTAGCGGACGGTGACTAGCCCCCCACTAGATGGGCCCCCACAAAGCGGCGTAGTGCCTTGGGCGCAACATCGGTGTGGTCGGCTAAGGGTGTCGAGAGGTGTGCACCGGTTTCACTATCGCGAGTGAGCTCTTGAGCGGGTTTCCCCGCTACTACGCAGATTGAGCACTTCCACCCTTCCGAGCATATAGCTCTTGCGCTCCACTCTGCCGGCCAATGAAGGCAAGCCATAGGTGGGGGATAAATTACAATTCCCCTCCGGAGGTCTCAGGTCCGTGGGGTCGCCACTCCCCAACAGCTCGCCACAAGCTGCCCTGCGCGCTTATTATTATTATTATTATCTTTTTTTTTTTTCAACTTCACGCTGTATCCCGTATGTAGCGGAGTAGGCAGAGGGAACCAGAACCTAGTGTTAAGATACTCCATTCTCTTTCAACAATTCCGTTCCCCACTTTCCGCCGACTTGAGGCATTGCGTGTTGAGTGGCGGAACTCAACGCCGCGCTTTGCTTTGTTACCAAACCCAAGAAATGAAAATACTAAATTTTACATTTCCTGGAGTGGGTATCGAACCCACAACCTGTCGCGTTTAGATCGCACGCTTGTGCCTCTGCGCCACGACAGGCGTGACTGAAATTATATGATATAGTTAAAACATTTAATAAAACTTAATTACATTTTTTGCTTTTTTTTAAGAAAAAACGAAAGATACAATTGTTACTTAATGATTATTTTTCTTTTATCAAATAAAGGAAAACGTAGCAAGCAGTTCATTTTAATTTAGTTTGTCGCAATTAATATATAAAATAAAAACAGTGGCCCTAAGATATAGCTGCAAAATTAAATAACACAAAAACTTGCTTAGGAAGAATATATACCTAATCGGAATAATTATATTCATATAAAGCAAATAAAAAAAACATCCCAAATGTAAAAATCTGAAAATAAACCCATCGTATCAGTGTAGGTCAGCGTCTGACAGTAAACGCGTTTGGTTTTGAGTTCGATGTCCGCTCAAAGGAGTGATATTCCAATTATTTCCATTTTCTATAAATATATAAGCCAATTCCTCAATTTGGTGGAAAGTGGGGAACGGAGTTGTTGATAGAGAATGGAGTGTCGTAACACTAGGTTCTCTGGTTCCCTCTGCCTACCCTGCTATATGCGGGATACAGGGTTAAAAAAAAAGAAAAGAAAAATATAAGCCAAACAAATATAATTTCATAATTTCTCCGCAGAAAATAAAAAAAAGACATTTTTATTTATTTTTAAAAATATAAATTAAACACTTCAGCACTGAACAGTCCGAGTCACTCACTCAAACTAATAAAAGCTATTACAATCTGTACTCGGACTAAACCGTGCTCTGTGACACTTTGTGTCTACCCTCTTTTTGTTATATTTATTTTGTATAACTCTTTCACTTAAATTCAGTTTCATGAACTCGACTATTAGGAAAAAAAATATCTTTACAAATTGAATATATATTTAGGGACATGGATACGCCTGTCGTGGCGCAGAGGCACAAAGGTGTGACTGTAAACACGACAGGTTGTGGGTTCGATTTCCACTCTAGGAAGTGTAAAACTTTAGTATTTGTATTTTCATTTCCTGGGTTTGGTAACAAGGCAAAACGCGGCGTTGAGTTCCGCCATTCAGCGCACAATGCCTCAATTCGGCGAAAAGTGGGGAACGGAGTGTCTTAACATTTTAAAAAAAAAAGATTGAAGAGAACGTGCAGGCAAAAAAACTGGCCATAGAAACCTGAAATTTGGCATGTTGAAGAGTACAGGGAAGCACCAAGAGACAATTTCTCGGAACGAAAACGAAACGAGAATTTATTTTTCATAATCAACACAAACGAAGTCGCGAATGCGTTTGCGATACCGATAGTATTTTATATAGAGGCCATCGTGGCGTAGTGAGATAGGACCTGACTGTAAACGCGATTAATTGTTTTCATTTCTTCTCTCCATTCTCTCCATTCGGCGGAAAGTGGGGAACGGAATTGTTGGAAGAGAACGAAATGTCTTAACACTAGGTTCTCAGGTTCCCTCTGCCTACCCCGCTATATGCGGGATACAACGTAAAGACAAAAAAGAAAAAAAAAATCTTCTCTCTGGTAATACAAAACGCGACATTGAACTTCACTATTTAACACGCAAAGTCCCGAAATCTGGCGAAAAGCACAAAAAATGAAAGTTGTGATAATAGAAGTTTGACTCTCTTGATCTGATGATGAAGCTACTTTTTCAAAAACTAATATATTCAAAAAAATATAAAAAACCTTGAAATTTTTCGTTTATTCTACAATTTAGTTAATTTTTGACAGCGCATAGTCGATTCGCCATGTTGCACATATAGTCGGGCTCCATTCGACATAACTGATGCATGCTATTAACTTGTATACAGCGTAAACAGCGCACTGACACTCGCTCTCGTGAGCTTTGGAAAGCTTTTAAAATCTGATATGTATTGAAAATTATGTAAAGGTATACGCGTGTGTTTTTGTGTTGTAAATATATATATATATATATATATATATTTTACTTATTTTAACATACTTTATTAGGAGTATACTATTTTTCAATTTATCTTTTTTTTTATTCGAGAAATAGCGTGTTGAGTGAAGAGAAATTCAACGTCGTGTTTTTTCTTACGAGAGCGGTGAAGTGAATATGATTTAGATAAAATCAATCTTCAAATTGGAATCGATCTCACAACCAATCTCATTTACAATGTTTAGAGTCAGACACTTCCCCACTATGCCACAATGGCCTTCTGATGATTGTAAAAGGATTTTATATTTATTTCATATATTTTTCTTTTTAACTGACCAGGAATAGGTTTTGAGATGGCATTAGTAGAATTCGAATTCGACACTTGGGTCGTAAGTCGCAGGCACTCTCCAAACTCCTCTCTTTGCAGCGTGATGGACACCGGCATGGTGAATCCATGGTGCGCTGAGCAGTATCTTCTCTTTATACTTTTTATATTTATGAATTATGGATCACTGTTACACGCTGATTTTTATTCAAAAATAAGTTCATTTCACATTATCAACTAAAAAATCTAGTGGCCCTGTTAATGCGTAAGATATGCCTTGATCATATATGTTGACAACATGTCATTAGATATAAAAGTGTCAAACACATAACAGTGTGTAATTGACGAATTGGGGCGTAAAGAGGAGACCGGAGTGTCTTAACAGTATGTTCTCTTTGAGTACCCTACTACACTAGTTAAATCGATATTTTTTTTAAATACAAAAAAAGTATAACAAGGATATACTTATATAAGCAATACAAAAATGTTTAACAAAAGCGAACGCATGCATTCATCGAACACCAATCCAGTCGATCTAACAGATGCAACCTATTATCTGTATCCGGGACGAATGTAAACAGCGCACTGACTATTTGTCACTACTTCTATACTATAGTTTTAACAGAATGGCTTGTAAGGATGGTATTACTTTTTTTGCTTAAGGCATAAAGTACCTAACTGTCGCAAATAGCATGGTATATATATAGGAGAAACCTTTGAGTTAAGACACTCCGTGCTCCAAAAAAAATTAATAAAAGGGTTAAAAAATCCTATGGGTACAACGCCTGTCGGGGCGCAGAGGCACAAGCGTGCGACTGTAAACGCGACAGGTTGTGGGTTGGATTCCTACTCCAGGAAATGATTGTTTTTATTTCCTGGGTTTGGTAACAAGGCAAAGCGCGGCGTTGAGTTCCGCCACTCAGCACGCAATGCCTCAATTCGGCGGAAAGTGGGGAACGGAATTATTGTAAGAGAACGGAGTGTCGTAACACTAGGTTCTCAGGTTCCCTCTGCCTACCCTGCTATATGCGGGATACAGCGTGAAGTTAAAAAAAAACTGATATGAAACTTTACAATAATGTAGATAATACATTAGAATAATACATAGCTTATAATTTAAAAAAATGGTTATAATGTAACAATTGCTATATATCCTAGTATAATTGCGAAATATCTATTATGAATGCGAAAATTTGGGAAGTTGGATGGTTATATGAATATTGGTCACTCTTTCATGCAAAAACTACTGAACAGATCAAGATGAAGTTTTACATTAATATAGTTATAGGTACATCAGAATAATACATAGATTACAATCTATATTACTAAGTTCTAAAAAAATATATAAAAATACAAAGCTAGCTAACAAGGACAGCAAATGAAAATGCACTCGATCTAACAGATGGAACCTATTATCTATATCCGGAACAAATGTTAACAACGCACTGATAATTTGTCACAGCTTTTCTCTTCTGTTTTTACAGAATGGCTTGTTGAAAATGATATGTTTCACAGTATTTGTCTTCAGCCTTCGAACTTTGATCGATTCCCGTTTGAATTTTGAAATATCCTCTCTTCGTTTTTTTTTTTCTAACTTCACGCTGTAACCCGCACCCGAACCAGAGAACCTAGTGTTAAGACACTCCATTCTCTTTCAACAATTCCGTTCTCCACTCTCCGCCGAATTGAGGCATTGCGTGTTGTGTGGCGGAACTCAACGCCACGCTTTGCCTTGTTACCAAACCCAGGAAATGAAAATACTAAATTTTACATTTCCTGGAGTGATAATCGAACCCACAACCTATTGCGTTTACAGTCGCACGCTTGTGCCTCTACGCCTCTCTTCTTGCTCCCCTATATCCCTCAAGGAATCTACATACCAAATTTCAGCTTTCTAGACACAATACTTATGGTTGTACATTGTCTGTCTGTCAGTAACGGAAATAAAAGAGTTTGCAATTTTTTTCGTAAATCTGTAAGAGAAAGAAAAATTTTTTTCAAAATTACAATGGGAACGGGACTTTTATAAAATGGAATTTTACCTTATTGCTTGAACCAGAGAACCTAGTATTGAGACATTCTGTTCTCCTTTAGCAATTGAGGCATTGTGTGTTGAATGGCGGAACTTAACGCCGCGTTTTACCTTGTTACCAGAGCGAAGAAATGAAAATACTAAATATTGTTTAATATTTCCATTTTCTGGAGTGGAAATCGAATCCACAACCTCTCGCATTTGCAGTCACACGCTTGTGCCTCTACGCCACGACTGGCTTCATTATATCGGATTAATAAGTTATATAAATATAATATTAAAGTATAAATTTTCTTTATCAATGGGTCAGTTAACACATATTTTATGCTGGAACGTAACAATAACAATTTATTAACGCTTGAAATTCACTTTGTTACGGCTGCATAAAATTAATTAATGCACAGCTCTATATGACTATGTATCGTGTTCTAAGCTGTTATGTTAAACAGTTATTATGATATAATACATTTTTAATTATAATTATTTATAATGCAGATAAGTGAAACGTATTGTTTGAATAAAAATGAAGGCATAGGGAACCTGAGAACCTAGGAACACTAGTGTTAAGACACTCCGTTCTCTTTCAACCATTCCGTTCCCCACTTTCCGCCGGGTTGAGGTAATGCGTGCTGAGTGGCGGAATTCAACGCCGCGCTCTGCCTTGCTACCAAGTCCAGGAAGTGAAAATACTAAATTATTTAGAAATTTTATATGTTGGAGTCGGAATCAAACCCACAACCTGTCGCGTTTAAAGTCGCACGCTTGTGCCTCTGCGCCACGACAGACATTCATCATGTAATTTCATTTTATAAATAAGCAATAAATATATTTGGGTAATTCGAAGGCGATAGAAGTAGGAGAGTGGTATAACAGCGAAATCTCTCTATAATCTACTAAAAGATATCGGCCTATTTGGATCTATTATCAGTTCATTTCTAGCACGTATTTCGAAGGCTAGTAGATTTTTTTTTAATTTGGTTAGGTTATAGGAAGGTGCTCAGACAGTGAAGTGAGTGTAAATGTGGTTAAAGGGGCCCCTTAACTTCACTTGGCCCAGGTACTGTTACGAGCTCTTCTCTATCTGCAACGCAATGTACATACGACCCTTATTCTATGGAATGATAAAAATTTTGATCTCTTTTTAAATACCATTCTATGGCACAATGTTAATTTCTAATAGAAGATTTGGAAAGCCATACTTACTATTAAAGTTTCACCTAGAAAGACTTAGGTCTTCGTTCGGTAGTCTGCATGAAAAAGCAACAAACGTACATTTATTCACCCTCACAAAGTTTTGCATGAGTAAAATATATTCATATATTTTTTTAGCTTCTAGCAACACACATAACAACCCACATATAGCGGGGTAGGCAGATGGAACCAGAGAACCTAGTTTTAAGACACTCCGTACCCCATTTTCCGCCGAATCGAGGCATTGCGTGCTGAGTGGCAGACCTCAACGCCGCGTTTTGCCAAACCCAGGAAATAAAAAAAATCATTTCCTGGAGTGGGAATCGAACCCACAACCTGTCGCGCTTACAGTCGCACAAAAAATAATTAAATATAAATATTTTCGAGATATTTAAAACCAGAAAAATAAAAAAATCTACGTACATGTTTGAATGAATTTCGACAACATATTGCAAAACGTCCAAAAAAGGATTACAATATCAGACTTGAAATATTAAATTACGAAACGTATGAAAAAAGCGAAATAAATTCGCATCAATCTTTTAGCGTTAATATTTAAAGACACTTTCAAAAATAACAATGTGTAATTTAATAAAGCGACGCACGGTCGAGGACTCGTTAATCAATTATTCGCTTGTTTTCACTCAAATTATCGCCCATTTCTTTTTCCATTGGTTGGCCACTAAATTGGCGTTTATGTTCACAAAATATATGTATAATACGTCCTCCGTCTGGCTCGCAACCACTATCATGTCAAAGACGAACCGCCAAATATCTAATGATGTGTTCCAGTTCGATGGCATGTAAGCCAGGTTTTCCCCTTTCCAACCCATCCTTTCCCTAAAATGTGGTGGGTCCGATAGCGGACTACATACATTGTCCTCCCCTTCCATCTGTATCCTCTAGGTCGGCAACGCATCTAGAATATCTCTGATGTTGTAGATGTCTATGGGTGAAGGTAACCACTTACCATCAGGTGGTCCTTCTGCTCGTTTGCTATCCGTTATTCATAAAAAAAAATATTTTTTTTTTGGGTAAGCTTATTATAGCTTTTTTCATAAAATTACTCTACTATATTCTGTTCACCCTTTTTCCTTTTTTTATTTTGGTTAACAAATGTATGTGATACTAATTGTACCTGTCTGTATTATGGGTATGCTGGATAATATTTTGTAACTTTAGCTAAATATTTTAAACAGTGAAAAATATACACATGTAATGAACTAAAGAAATATAAGTAATAAAGTAATTAAATTAACACAAAAGACGACTTTGACTACCGTTAGACAATGTGTAGTCTCGATTTCGGAGAGTAGAGAATTAAATATTTTGACAGTGTAAAGTTATATTAAAAATTAAAAAATAATCATATAGTATTATGAAATAAAAATAATATTATCTAATCGATTTTAAATTATAATAATATTAAAGTAAAGAAGGGAAACCTTAAGAAAATAGTGTGTTCTAACACGAGTTTCAATTTCACTCTGCCTACATAGCAATGTAGGCAGCATACTCTGTATCCCGCACATAGCATAGCAACTAAAAAAAATACCTTTCTTACTATTGGCTATAAAACATATATTTTTAACATTTTTAGAAATTGTCTGGTTAGCACTATAAAAAAAGCTTCAAATAAATATATTTTTAATTTAATTTCAATAGTACCACACTTCATGGCCCACGATACAGCTGAACGGTTTCACAACTCCGTCCGGCCGCTGTTTTTATTGTAATTATCGCTTGATTGACTTCTCTCCAAGCCCGAAAGTCCGATGGCATCCGCTTGAAAACCCATCAATATCAATTGCCTCATTCTGTTTGTTATATAACATTTTAACTGTTAACGAATTGCTTTTGATTTATAAATTTAGATGTTGGATTTTTAATTGTTTATTGTATTCAAGTTTTATGTTCTATCTATAGAAAAGGCCTATATTACTGATTGATAAAGAACGTACAGGTGGAATTACTGATCAAAAAGGTTTTAAAAATTCAAATTTGGCATGTAAACTTCCTTGGGAAACGTAGGGTAACAGTTAGAGAGTATTTCTTGAAATTTTCACATAATTTGTATTATAAATTTATGTATTTTATCTGGATAGAGTACCTATATTTGTAGGCAACAAATAAAAGTACCAAATGACTTATCTTCATTCGTTGAAACTTCTATTTCATACTCGTATGTAAAGATGTAGCTTCGAATTCTTTTAAGCACGATATTATGTTTTTTTTTATTTAAGAGTTCATCCTTTTCAATCGTTTTTGTCTTTACAAAAAATTAATTCAAAATTTAGATGAACGAACACAAAAGTCAAAAAGATGAATTTAATACAATTCAAATTTAATTTACTGCATAAAATACTACTCTAACAACAAGCACAAACACTAAACTAGAATAACACCAAAAAGCAAGCACTAACTTAAAACCAACTATGAACACTATTTTCATAGAAGCATGAAATATTAATAGCTTAAAACTACAAAACAAAATATACGATACCTCCGACAACAATTCAACTGAGATTGAATCTAAATTAGATACTAAATCCGTTGAAAATATTATTGTCGACAACAGCATTGTTTACAAAACAGAGTATCCAAAGACAAAGTGAACATAAAATATCGTTTTTCGAGTAAATATTATCTATTTAAGTTTATTACACGAACTCTGCCCGCAAACAACTTTAGGCGAGCCTTTGCGTGTCTAGTTTGCTTGCTTGGTAAATACATAGTGACAATTTTATGGTAGAATACTAAATCTAGTTTAAAGTGTAAAAATTAAAGGAATTATGAGCACTCCTGCCGTTTTTATACTGGCGATTAATTGTGCGATAATGCTTGCCATTGTTGGCGAACGTGAACTTGATGAATGTTTTATGAAATGTTATTTGCTGCTTGTAATAAAGAATCTTGATATATTTTGTTTGTTTTTTAAAAAATTCTTTTGAAGTTTGAACGTAGGGATTTGGATTTCTCGTATATTAATCCAACAAGAACAGGTTCGAGTCCTGCTCCATAAGTTTATTTTTTTATATGTTTTCTAAATTTGTTACTCTTATTCTAAGCTTATGGATAACACTATAAAAATATTTTTATTAAATGTATGTTTTTTTTTAACTTCACGCTGTATCCCGCATATAGCGGGGTAGGCAGAGGAAACCAGAGAACCTAGTGTTAAGACACTCCATTCTCTTTCAACATATCCGTTCCCCACTTTTCGCCAAACTGAGGCAATGCGTGTTGAGTGGCGGAACTCAACGCCGCGCTTTGCCTTGTTACCAGACCCAAGAAATGAAAATACTAAATTTTACATTTCCTGGAGTGGGAATCGAACCCACAACCTGTCGCGTTCACAGTCGCACACTTGTGCCTATGAGCCACGACAAGCGTTATGGTATTTGCTTTCTTATGATCTTAAGTTAAAGAAAATACACTGTTCCCCATTCAATATTTAAAGATGTCTGTCTGAGATGAACCTAATAAAAAAAGAACAGAACAATATGTTAACAAATATAATATAATTATGTAATAGCCTGTCTATAATTATATAATGGGAGCTTAAGACATGAAATGAAGCGTCAATGTCAATGCACAGGATCCGGCACTAATTAATTTCGAGTCTAATTGAGGCAGTAATACGCTTATCAAGCGTAACTTTGCGGGTAACTAGTCAATCTACATATATGCTGATATATTCTAATCTTTATTTTAGTTTAACCTTTTTTTCAACGTCTGTCGTGGCGCAGAGGCACAAGTGTGCGACTGTAAGCGACAGGTTGTGGGTTCGATTCCCACTCCAGTAAATTAAATATTTTCATTTTCTTGGTCTGGTAACAAGGCAAAGCGCGGCGTTGAGTTCCGCCACTCAACACGCAATGCCTCAATCTGGCGGAAAATGGGAAACGGATTTGTTGAAAGATAACGGAGTGTCTTAACACTAGATTCTCAGGTTCCCTCTGCCTACCCTGCTATATGCGGGATACAGCGTGAAGTTAAAAAAAAAACCTTTTTTTCTCATATCACTCCGTAGACAAAGAACATATCCAATTTTTGACTGTTTAGAGATGTAGTATGTAGGAATCCAACGGCACCCTTTATTTTCAAGATTAAGGAAATGAAAATAAAATTAAATGTAACTGTATCTTACAGTGATAACCGTCATAATTACTAAAGCATTTCAAAGGCTTACTCACTGTGCGTAGCGGATCAGACAAAGAATAATAGAGTCCAGTAGTAAGTTTACTATTTACTTCTGGTATTCATATCTTTCTTTTGTTCCATGATGACGGTAAGATTTAATAGATTTTCTATATTTTCCTCACAATATGTTATTAGCCATATATTACGAGTAACAGATGTCAGGTAGATCCTATCACTTCACATTGCCTTACCCTAATTATTTATAACAGGTATGAATATGTTAAATATGCTTATACCTTAGTATGAACTCACGTACATCTATATAAAACATGGTGTTTTTAAAAATCATATACTTTACCAACGTTAATGCAGATTTACGTCGTCGTTTTTTTCCGCATAATAGGGTAGTCAGAGACCACCCAGTGTCAAGATACTCTGGTCACCAATTTCCGCCACAAATTCGAGACATTGAGAGCTAACAGCCAGAACTCAACACCGCGTTTTCTCCTACCCCACCGGTGGTGAAATTATATTTAAAAATGTTTGTATGGCGCAACTGTATAATTACATCTTGGAAAAATCATTTTCTCAAGTAAATAATTCAATTCGCATTCGATCATCAAATCAACCACACGTGATAATACCGTTATAATTATTATTTTAAGTGTATTAAGAAATTTATTTCTATCAATCTAATAATATATTAGTTATCATCAAACTATACATTATTAAATGGTCCTTCGAGCCAGATAACCTCACCCTAGAATCAAACCCACAACTATCAAATCAAACTTCATTCCGCCTTAAAGTATATCAATAATATATAGATGATAAGTCCCCATTAAATATCAAACAACCAAGTAACGATACAAACGACCCAAATTTCGATAATTGGTTTCATATTCTCTATTGAGGAAGGCCCATTGTCCGCAAATGTACGGTTGATAAGCTTATTACTGCCGCAAACTGCCTAAATTAATTAGTCCCTCTTACAGACCGCAGCTTTGATGGCTCAATTAGCTTGTTAATTATAAAGAAATGTAATTTATATATATGGTACAGTGGTTGCGTGTGATTGGAAGGGTTATAGGTTGGTATTTGATATGGTTAATTTAAAGTATTCTTAGATGTTAGTACCAATTTTATGTTAGGTTCTTTTTTTAACTTCACTTTTTATTCCTAGCGATTTAGTCAGAAAGAAAGGAGCACCAAAAGTGGTCTCCGCATATTTCATTCACTACGCCCGCAATCATTAGCCTCTTCATATATGACGTCATGTTGTCTATTTATTTTTTTATTAAAAAATAATCTTAGCAATTCTTCTTAGCAAACAATGTATTTACCGTGCGGTTGCCCATCGTGTGGCAGAGAGAGGGGTTTGGGGAGTGCCTGGGAACTATAGCCCAAATGTTGGTTTAAAATGCGCATAGGTGTTCATCTCCATTGTCCTATCCTCCACTGACTTCACTGGAGTTATAAAGAGAAGAGAAGTAGGACAGCGTCTGACTGTAACGCGGCTGATGATGACTTTAACTTCTACTCAAAAGAATGACTATATACAATCTATTTTAATATTTCCGCTCTCGTAAGGACAAAACGTGACATTGCGCCACTAAACTGTCAAAAAGTGGAGAACGGAGTGTCTTGACACTAGACTTTCCCGGACAACCCATAACAGATTTCCTTACGCTTAAAACAAATATTTCAGATTACCCTACTTTGCGATAAACGTGAAACTGCAGAAGAAATAAAAATTCAATTTCTAATAATGTAGGACTCCGTCAAAAAATAAAAACAAGCCCAGCATCGCTTAGTAGCTATTTCATTTGTAACAAATCACCATTTCCAAAGGCATGACAATAAAACGACCGTTTTAATCTCGAATAGTTTTCTCAGGCTCACTGTGTTTTTTCAACTACGCTTGTCTGTGTTTTTAATAATTAAGATTTTAAGCAAATAGATTTCAAATAAATTGCACTAAATAATAACATTGTTACGAATAGCTCATAAACTAGTGGATCTTAACTAAGTCTATATGGAACCCCATTGGCACTGGCATTCATATAAAATTGGTGCATCCAGTAAAAAGTAATGAAGTAGCACACAAAAGAAAAAATACAGTCGCATGGAGAATCTCTACCTGTTTTTGAAGTCGGTTATAAAATAATAAAAATTAAATATTTAATATACAAGTACTAGCTATCATTTATATATAAATACGTGGAGTAAAAACTTTGTACACCTTTTTACGAGAATTACGCGGACGGAGGAGCATGAAACTTGGCACACTTATAGTTTATGTAGAGAATGAGTGCAGAATGATAATATTTTTTTAAAAATAATGCCTAAAAAGTATATTAAATTAATAAAATAAATGTTACACATACGAGTACAACTATGCGTTTGACATCCATGTTTATATAAAGTGACACATACATTGCCAAAGACAACGCATTATTAACGCGTCAATGGGGACACTAGTATAAAAAAAAACATCAAAATTGGTTTACACATAAAAAATACAGTTAAAATGAGAACTTCCTTTTTTTGAAATCGGTTAAAATCAGACAAACTAGATATTCGCGTTTATAAATATCATATATCAAGGTATATACAGCTATTATAATAAACTACTAATTCACGTATATTTATTTTATTGAAAATTGCAATAATGCTAGCAAGTCACGTCATACCCACGCCCTTAAAAAAGAATAAATATCGCTTTTTATGGTTCATTGAAAGCAGTAATTTCCTTTTTGTTTATAAATTTTGTGTGTAACATTAATATGAGTGCGCGGGGAACTTTAAATTAGGAAATAGCTTAATAACTAGCCGAAACAAACATTTTTTTATATATATAAGGCCTTGTAGTTATAAAATCTTATACAGTGATTTAGTTTAAAAAAAATATATTTTTATTTTGAAATGCAATTAAAGTTATAATATCATAATCATAATCAGGAGTATTTTTTGGAGAAATACGACGACAATGGCTACATTTATAATTTTATATATTGTATTTAAAATCAAATATTCACATACTGTCCCTCTGCACTGCTATTAAAAAGCTATGTCAATTTCGACAGCTTTTTACAGTATTGCATGTGAGGCAGAGAGAACTTGGTGTCAAAACACTCTGTAATACTACATTTTTTACAGTAGATTTAAGCTGCTCCACACTATATCATTCACGTAACCAGTGACAATCTACTTCGAGACGTTTCGTGTAAAGTTACGGAACTCAACACCGTGCTCTACCTTACCAGAGCAAAGAATAAGTCTTTAGATTTAAAGATACCGTAAATGTAGTAAGCTGCAGCTTAGTATCATTAACCGCTTTTAACCTTCTTAGCGAGCATTGTGAGCTCTTGCCTTTCTTGTTATCATGTGCCCTATAATACTTGCGATACGATTTGTCGTGTACCTGTTTTTTTTATAGTCAAAAATATGTTCTTACGCATATTAGAGTAGGTAGAGAGACACTAGTGTTCAAACACTCCTTACTCCAATTTTCGACCGTATTAGAGGATTTCGTTTCAAGTAGTGGAACTCTACACCGTCTTGCTAGAACTAAGAATAAATATAATTAAAATATAATCATTTCACCGTGTGGAATCTAATCCACAATCTATTGCGTTGACAGTCACACGCGGTTCTACAACGTCACGATAGATTTTATTACAACTCATTAAAGCATATTTAAACTATTATTAAAATTTAAAAGTTTTTTTAGTTTCACGCTGTATCCTACATAGCAGGTTAGGCAGAGGGAACCTGAGAACCTAGTGTTAAAACACTCCGTTCTCTTAATATTTCCGTTCCCTACTTTCATAATTGAAAAGTTATAAATTTTCATTCCTCACTTTCACTTTTATGTATGTAAGTATGTATATAATTATGTATTTAGTTTGTATTTTTAATTAACATATATTTAATTTTTTTTTTAAAGTAAATATCCTGATTAGTGCACCGCCTACCACTACTTTATACAAATCAAATATCCAAAGGTTGCCTGGAAGAGATCGCTTTAAGCGATAAGGCCGCCTTATTGTACGCTATTACTACTTCTATGTTCTATGTTCTATTTGTTTATTTGTGTGCAATAAAGAATATTTGTATTTGTATTTGTATTTCCCCATAATTTAAAAATCAGGTACAATATCACTAACTAGCCGTACGATATCACGTAAAGTATAAAACTTATTTGTAAGATGAAACATGCGTAGTAAAACCGCTCGTTAGAAGTCAAGAGATGACATAATGGCATAGAAAGGGTTACAATACGACTAAGCTTGCTACGACCAACTGTTATTTAAAATAGAAAAGAAAATTTCAATACTATAAAAGTATTGAAATATAAAAGAAATGTAGCACAAACTCAATGGTAATTAGGTAACATATTTTTAACTAATTTCAGAAAAAGGAGGTTATGGATTTAAATAACCGAATAACTTTGTTATGGTAACAAGACAAAGCGCGGTGTTGAGTTCCGTCATTCAGCACGCAACGCGGAAAGTGGGGAACGGTATTGTTGTAAGAAACGGAGTGTCTTAATACCAGGTTCTCTGATTCCCTCTGCCTACCCTGCTATATGCGGGATACAGCGTGAAGCTAAAAAAAAAAATTTTTACTGGGTGAACCAGTTTGATGATTCTTTTTTTTATTTGATAGCTAGTGCTTCTGATGTCCTATTTAAATTTAGTCAAAATCTGACGCTATGCAATTTTGAGTTTTTTTTTTGACTTCACTCTGTATCCCGCATATTGCAGGGTAGGCAGAGGGAACCTGAGAACACAGTGTTAAGACACTCCATTCTCTTTCCACAACTCCGTTTTTTAGTTATTCGTAATAATTTTCTTATGTGTTATTTAAATTTAGTTAATGATCTGAAGAGTAGTTTTTGATGAGTGATTTGTAATAATGTTCTTTTAAGTGCATTTTTGTCTTAAATCTCAATTATTTTTCTGCATTAATTCTAAAGTGGAGACCATCATGGCTTAGTGGAACAGCGTCCGACTGCATATACATTTGGTTATGGATTCAATTATCTTCACTAGGGGGGTTTTTTTATATTATTTTATTATTTTGTCGATTTCGTAAGACATAGAACAATATTGAGTTCTACTTCTCAACACAGAATGTCTGGCTTTTTGAGGTGGAAAGTAAAGAACGGAGTGTCTTAACACTTTTTTCACTACAAAATGCATGAAACACACTAAAATATTAATTTCCCAAGCTAATACATAAACAGACTGAACTGTTATCAATACTCAATACAAAATCAAAACTTCCTCGTAAACATAAACTTAAAAATAACAAGAAAGTTCTCTTGAACCACTAATATTCAGAGGTTTATTTTAAAGCCAGTATTTTGCAAATACTTGCTGATGTCAGCTATCTCTACTAATATTATAAATGTATTTTTTTTTAACTTTACGCTGTATCCCGCATATAGCAGGGTCGGCAGGGGGAACCCGAAAACTTTGTGTTAAGACACTCCGCTCTCTTACAACAATTCCGTTCCCCAGTTTCCGCCGAATTGAGGCATTGCGTGCTGAGTGGCGGAACTCAACGCCGCGCTTTACCTTGTTACCAAACCCAGAAAATGAAAATACTAACATTTCCTGGAGTGGGAATCGAACCCACAACCTGTCGCGTTTACAGTCGCATCCTTGTGCTTCTGCCTCACGACAGGCCCTAATTAAGCTCCTTCAAAGCCTTCAATTAACGAATATACACACTTTACACTATATTATGTAGTAAGAAATGCCATTGACCACGATCGAAGCCGCGGGTAACAGCTAGTATTATAATAAGAATAAAATCTATTGTATCTGCCATCTGACCTAAATACGAAAGCGGCATTTATGTAAAACGACCTCATTTTCACAATGAAAAGAATTTTTAAATCCAAACAAAACGCGAAAACAAAGGTCATTGATATTTTAAAAATGATAAAGCTTTCATTTTAAATAGAGGTTTGTATTTTACCTGGTTTATAGTTTTCGCAATTAATGGGTAGTCTTTTATACTATTGGTATATGACTTTTCTATGTCATGTTTCTTATATTGTGCTTTATAGGACAGTCCAGTAAGTAGAAGAGCTTATTTAGGCAAGTCTAGAATCTAATGATATATTACATATCTGTATAACGCCTGTCGTGGCGCAAAGGCACAAGCGTGCGACTGTAAACGCGACAGATGTGGGTTCTATTCCCTCTCCAGGAAATGTAAAATTTAATATTTTCATTTCTTGGGTTTGGTAATAAGACAAAGAGTGAGTGAGTTCCGCCACTCAACACGCAAAGCCTCAATCTGGCGGTAAGTGAGGAACGGATTTGTTGAAAGAGAACGGAGTGTCTTAACACTAGGTTTTCAGATTCCCTCTGCCTACCCTGCTATATGCGGGATACAGTGTGAAGTTAAAAATAAAAAAATAAATCAAAAAGTCTAATGCCTAAAGAAAGGAGTGTCTTCACACTAGGCTCTATCTGACTACTTTGAATTATTTCTACCAGCTGTATTTATATCTGGGCAAATCTGCCTAATCGTTGAATCATTTTAAATTGGGAGGATTATTTTTTTTTATATTACATATTATTTCCAGATTGTGAATCCCACTACCACTGCCTTCATTTACAATTTTGAAATAAGCTTCTATCGTGATTTTAAATATTAATTAATCAAATTGCTGTAAAAATATTTTTTTTCAGTCGCACTCTATATCCCTAAGATCCTTTTGTTAAGACACTCGGTTTTCCGTATTTTGCCCGAATTCGAAACATCGTCAATACGTCAACTAAACAATTATAATTTAAATAAAATCATTCATCCGATAGGGAATTGAACCCAGAAGCATCACAACTACAGACCGACACTGCCCCACTGTGTCACTGCGGCCTTTATTTTTCAACGGTATTTTTTCTAAAGGAACGTAGAAGATAAATGACTAGCATACATAATATGGGCCGCCGTGGTCACGCTCGCTGCATTTGACAGAGGCGTGGATCGGCTTAGCATATCTTTTTCTTTAAATATCGATTGCTACTTTTGACCTCTTTTATAATATAGAAAATTGGCGATATCTGTTGCAATGGTCACAGGTTCGAATTTTACTTGTAATTTATAAATTTAATATATTTAACCAAAGACCATCGTGGCGCAGTGGGCAGGGTCTAGCTGCAAACATAATTGCTTGAGGATTAGATTCGAACTGAGAAAAATTATTATATTTAAAATATTTTGATTTTTTCCCTGTGATTCCGCCATTCCAAGTTTCACCATTGAATATGTAATATCTCGTTTTCGGGCGGAAAACGAAGAATGAAATGCCTTGACGCTAGAATCTCTCGTTATACCTTGTTATGCGTGAAGCCCGGCTTTCCTAGGATAATAGTGTGGCTTTAATTTTTTTCTTCCAGTACATATATTAGGAATTCTGAACAGAGAAAATAATATTTAGTCACTAGGTTCTGCTAATTTTTCATTTCCTGGGTTTGGTAACAAGGCAAAGCGCGGCGTTGAGTTCCGCCACTAAGCACGCAATGACGCACGGCGGAAAGTAGGGAACGGTGTGTCTTAACACTAGGTTCCCTCTGCCTACCCTGCTATATGCGGGATACAGCTTGAAGCTATGTATGTATGTACTTAATTTATTTCATATCTATTTCATTTTTATATTTCTCAATTCACATGTTATTTTTGATCTTTCCTCCTTTTATAAAAGCTGTAGTTGACAGAGGCGTGGACCGCGTGCATAAAACATTCCCTGGCGAGCGTATCGATTGCGACTAGTAATTGCCTGCCCGGCCTTATTGACAGCGAGGATGCCTTTTCTGAACGATTTTTTTCCCATTCTCAAATAAGATAAGAACCTTTTTAAACAGTAACCTTAGAATGTCATTATGGCGTGAAGGAAGGCTTTTTAAATTATGTTTTGTTTTATATATGACCCGGGAGACAGATCTGTTCCTAATTTTGTATGGAAAAATAAAGTCTCTATATTTTCTTTTTGGCAGCTTCACGTTTTATCTCGTAAAGCAGGATAATTAAAGTGAACTCCGTTTGCCATGTTTCGGCCGAATTCGATATATTGCGTGTTAAGTGGTGAACTCGACGCTGCGCTTTGTCTTACCAGAGCGATATAATGAAAATAATTAACACCTGTCGTGGCGCAGAGGCACAAGCGTGCGACTGTAAACGCGACAGGTTGTGGGTTCGATTCCCACTCCAGGAAATGGAATTTTTCATTTCCTGAGTTTGGTAACAAGGCAAAGCGCGGCGTTGAGTTCCGGCACTTAGCACGCAATGCCTCAATTCGGCGAAAAGTGGGGAACGGAGTGTCTTAATACTAGGTTCTCAGGTTCTCTCTGCCTGCCCTGCTGTATGCGGGATACAGCGAGAAGCTATGTATGTAAGTAATTTAATCAAATCGTAACTAAATAACTATTGTGTCAATTCATAGCAAATATAAAACAAAAATCTCCCCAATCAAATAAATACAACCCAAACCAACAAAAAAAAAACAAAAAAAAAAACAATTACGTCAACAAAAAGCTTAATAAAGTAAAGAGTCCATATGTCATCGTGTTGCCAATTTACACCGCGGGCCAAAACATTTGTAGCGGTGTAATATTTGTTCGAAATGCATTATTAGTTCCGTACAAACCAAACTCCGACCGCATTTCAACAGTCTCTGGAGTGTAGAGCGAGTATATTAAAGCCAGGCATAATAAATTTTAATAAACTATACCATAGTTATGCCGTTTTCATGTCCGCTGGTGTATTTAAGTAACTAATAGAGCTATTAATTAGATAGAAGAGTATATCTTCCGTATATTATTCTTATCGCTTCACGCTGTATCCCGCATATAGGAGGGTAGGCAGAGGGAATCTGAGAACCTAGTGTTAGGACACTCCGTTTTCTTATCCGTTCCCCACTTTCCGCAGAATTGAGGGATTGCGTGCGAAGTCGCGGAATTCAACGCCACGCTTTGCCTTGTTATCACAGCGAATAAATGAATATACTAAATATTTTTTTTAACTTCACGCTGCATCCCGTATATAGCAGGGTAGGCAGATTTAACCTGAGGACCTAGTGTTAAAGCACTGCGTTCCCCTCATTCCACCGAATTGAGGCATTCTGCGCTTTGCTTTTTGCTTTAATTATTATAAATAATTAATATTTTCATTTCCTGAAATGGAATTCGAAGAAAAAAATTCGAACCCACAGCCAGTCGCGTTTATGTATCTGCGCTACGACTAGCCTTCTATATATCATTTTGAATTATTATTTAATTTATGAATATTTTATTACCTTCGCTCTATTCCTGACCTGGTAGTTAGAACGAAGCATCATACACTACGGTCCCTACATACTTCTGTCGCCTTGTCCACAGTAATTAACCCCTTCATATATGCCCTATTTATTATGAAATATTTTAGCATATGATTGAATTCAGGACCTTCATCCTACCATACAAACTAACCACTAAACCACCAGCCTGTACTAGCTATTTCCAACGATACTAGAAGTTGATTTGATCGATTGACGTTCTATACATTATTGCAGCATAGACTCAGGAATATAGGTCGAGAGATAAGAAGATTTCAATACTTCAGCTTCATACTTATCAATTATTTTAAATTAGAAAATATATTTCAGACCATAGTGGTGCAGTGACAGTGTTTGACTGTAAAAGGGAGTGGTTGTCAGTTCAATTCCCACTTGAGGAAATGATTATATTTAGATATCATTTCCTTGTTCTGGTAATACAAAGCTCAGTGTTGATTTCTGCCAATCAGCACGTAATGTCTCTAAGTCGGACGGAGAGAGAAGAACAGAATGTCTTAACACAAGGTTCTCTCTTTCTATTCTATGCGGGATAAAGCATAAAGCTGAAAATATTATATATTTTTTTATGGATTTAATATGTATTATGTTTAACTTGTCGTGGCGCAGAGGCACAAGCACGCGAGGCAAAAGAACAACAAGGCAAAGTGCGGCGTTGAATTCCGCACGCACTCAGCACGCAATCCCTGAATTCGGCGGAAAGTGTGGAACGGAGTGTCTTAACACTCGATTCTCTCTTTCTATACTGCTATACGGAATAAAGCAAAAAGCTGAAAGAAATATTCTTATATATTTTATAAGTACTCCAGGAAATTGAATTTTACATTTCCTGAGTTTGGTAACAAGGCAAAACGCGGCGTTGAGTTCCGCCACTCAGCACGCAATGCCTCAATTCGGCGGAAAGTGGGGAAACGAGTGTCTTAACACTAGGTTTCCTCTGCCTACTCTGCTATATGCGGGATACAGCGTGGAGCTATGTATGTATGTATGTATAAGTATTAAGTTCTATAAGTTGTTATTAACTTAATTGTTTTCTATATAAATAATAATACAGGAGAATTAATTAATGTTAGATTAGTAATACATTTTATTGTTATTATAATAGAAATAATATATAAATGGCCACCATTGTGTTAAACTCAATTGATTTTAATCAATCATAGTAATATAATAATACATCAAAGAAAAACAGCTTCACGCTTCATCCTACATTTTTAATTATACGTATATAGACAGAGACTAGTGCTAAGACACTAGCTTCTCCATTATCCAGTTGAAATTTAGACATTGCGCGTAGTGTACCAGTCCAGGAAAGTGAAAATAATTTTGGATATAATCACCCAGTGTGAGAATTGAACCCAACAACTAATCGCGTTTGCAGTCAGTTGCGCCACGATGGCTTCGTAATTTATAAATAAATAATCATAAAATACTGGGGTAAATAGCGAATAATTAGGTATCGCTGAAAAATGCAGAACATTTTCCGGTGAAACTAATCAAATTATGAAACGTAAAACATAAATCAAAATCAAAAAGGCAACTAGCTTCTCTCGAATCGTATATTATTCGCATCGACTCTATTTTTTTTTATGTACCGTGAAATTTTACTTGGTGAAACAATTTTTATGATTCTTATTAATATGATAGCTAATATGGTCATATTTCTGATATGGTCATATTTTTTTTTTTTTATTGATAACGGACGGCAAACGAGCAGAAGGACCACCTGATGGTAAGTGGTTACCTTTGCCCATGAACATCTACAACACCAGAGATGTTGTAGATGCGTTGCCAACCTAGAGGACACAGATAGAAGGGGAGGACAATGTAGTAGTCCGCTATCGGAACCACCACATTTTGGGGAAAGGATGGGTGGGAAAGGGGAAAACCTGGCTTACATGCCATCGAACCGGAACACATCATAAGATATTTGGCGGTTCGTCTTTGACATGATAGTGGTCGCGAGCCAGACGGAGGACGAACCTCCTACCACCAAGCAAAAATATTAAAATTTAGTTAAGATCTGACGAATAATTTTTGAGTTGTTCATAGTAATGTTATTTTTTTAAGGCAATTTTATTCGAATTTTTTTTTTTCTATTAAAATTTTAATTATTTATATGTACGACACAAAAGGTATAACATGTCCGGTAAAGATATAAAACATAATGTTCACAATAAACGTTCCTTTTCAGGTACTAAACTATAAAAAGAATTTACATTTCAATGATAAAAAATATTCAAAATTTCCTATTTTCTACTATTTCAGTACTACAAAACTATTGTAATTTAAAAAACGAGGATCCTTTTGTTAAAATATATCAATAAAAGCTGCTTTTGGTTTAGCTTCATACAAAATAGTCCAGCTTCATTTTACTAGTGCGCTACGGATTCCTGACTTTGTAGGTCATAGTATATTGATTTTTGCATAAAATTATACGACTTTTCCTTTAATCACGCCATTTATAGAGTGGTAATGGAGATTCTATAAATATCTGTCGATTTTTTATATTGCTTCATCATTTTAACCGATTTTGTTGAAAAGGTAGGAGGTTATCGATTTGGCTGTATTTTTTGATGTGTCACAGAGTAAATACTGAGTGAACCAAATTTGACGATTTTTTTTTTATATGAGCTAGTACATACTGATAGATAGATGTGGTCCAACTTAAATGTATCTAAGATCTGACGGGTATTGTGACTATTTTTGAGTGATTCGTTCGCTTCGCTTCGTCTTATTAAAGAGGGGAAATTAAAGTAAGTCAAATATCCAACTATGCCTCAATAGCTTCTAATAAAAATTTTTTTCAATATAGAATATATTCATTGATTGCCCAATTATTGTCAAATTCTGTTCTATTATAATTATTTTTTTAAACGACTAAAAGAAAAGGAGGTTCTCAATTGTATTTTCATATATGTATATACTGCATATCCTTTTAACGGGAGAACCGATTTTGTTGATTGCTTTCTATATGACAATTAGTGCTTCTGAGAGGACGGGGTTAGAATACAATTCCCCTCCGCCGCTGGGTAGCGTCCCGTAAGAGGCGGGTATACCAGTAGTTTGGTGGTAGGAGGTTCCTCCTCCGACTGGCTCGCGACCACTATCATGTCAAAGACGAACCACCAAATATCTAATGATGTGTTTCGGTTCGATGTCATGTAAGCCAGGATTTCCCTATTCCCACCCATCCTTTCCCCAGAATATAGTGGTTTCGATAGCGAACTGCCGCGGCCACTACGTTGTTACCTCCCCCTCTCATCTCCCATCACTAGACCGGCAAAGCATTTACAATTCATCTGGTGTTGTAGATGTCCATGAGCGAACCACTTACCATCAGGTGGTCCTTCTGCTCGTTTGCCACCTCCTGCTCCTTCATCAACAAAAAAAAAATTAAAATATGATTCAATTTAAATTTAGTTAAAATTTGTTTTTGAGTTATTCGTAATATTCTTACTTTTTATTGCATTTTCTTTGAAGTTGGTTCGATTATTTTGTTATTCTTAATTATAATTGTTTTATTCTTGTTTTAATTTTCTTTACAAAAGTGAAGATTGTATAAGTGATAGATTCAAGTTCTCTCATAAATTTCATTCTATTGCAATTTTTCCGCTCACAAGTTGGTCAAGATTTATAAAAAAATATCTTAACGATGCTTCTTTTCTTGAGAGGCTTTGTAAAGTGACCATTGTCTAAGTTGTTAGTCACGAATTATGGTCAGCTCATTATTTTCTAGTATAGCGGTAAAAACTTATATAATATTAAGGCGTGTCGTAGTAAAAATGTGCAATTGTAAACGCGACAGGTTTTGGGTTCGATTCCCACTCCAGGAAATTTTTAAATTTAGTATCTTCATTTTCTGGTTTTGGTAACAAGGCAAAGTGCAGCGTTAAGTCCGCCACTTCGCACGCAATGCCTCAATTCGGCGGAAAGTGGGTAACGGAGTGTCTTAACACTAGGTTCTCTGGTTCCCTCTGCCTACCCTGCTATATGCGGGATACGGCTTGAAGCTAAAAAAATATATGAAAAATAATTTAAAAAGAATATTGAGGCCATGATAGTGTAGTCTTGTAGTAAGCGCGAGTGGTTGTGAGTTCGATTTCTGCTCGGGGAATGATTATATTTAATTTGTTTTCATTTCTCTGCTATAATATTTGTATTGAAAAGCACAGTATTAATGTTACAAATTTAAACCGTTAACAGAAAACACCCTTCATCATTCTCTTAGCATACCTCCACCACATATGTTGAATACTTGAAACTAAAAAATGATACTCTATAAAAATATATAATATTTATGACTTTGTCTATTGAGAAAAGCAGTTATTCCGGAAAATATTCTTATGTATAACGATTGTAATTTAGTTTTTTACAATTGTAGCAACTATTTGGATTGGATTTGGATGCAGCATAGAGTTCCTACACTTAACATAATTCGCGCTGCAAAGCAAAGGACAGTGTCTTAACACTCGGTTCTCTTTGACTACCTTGATTGCGATAAACCGTGAAAAAATTCAACTATTTTATGATATAAATGTATGAATAACTGTTTCCAATTACACATTCTAGCTAGAAATCTTGATATACACATGACAAGTTGAGTAAGTCAAGGAACACATGCGATACAAGGTATCAAAAACTTTGGCCGTTAATAAGTTCCTTCAACTATATATCGTGCGTTAGGAGTTTACGAGCGTATGCGACATGTGTTGTTGGCTAATTTAATAATAAAATCGTAACTTTGAGTGATAATAAATTCTAAATATTACATATGTATGGTATAGTGGTTTTGTGTTGCTTGAGTTGTAGATTCGAATCCTGGTAGTGGGTCTTTTTTTTATATTTTTTTAATTTTACCTAGCTTTGGTTTTCTGTCACACCATTAGTGTCATTCAATGGGTAAAAACTATAAAATGGATGTACTTATCCTTAGGTTTTTGTCTGCAATGCAAAATATAGAACAGGTGATAAAATAAAAAGAATGAAAGCCAAAAGTGGATAAAGATCCCGCTGAATTTAAGATAGCAAGTAGAGAAGCGGAACTCAACGCCGTGAATTATCTTACGAGATAAATCAAAGTAATCCGCGCTTACAGTCAGACTGGTGCCACTGTGCAATGATAGCCTCATATACATGTATGTAATTATAATTATTATTATAACTATAATAATAATTATTAGCTAAACCTAATTGTTAAAAGGGCATCTTTTCCATCCCGCATATAGTAGGGTAGGTAGAGGTAACTTGAGAACCTAGTGTTAAGACACTCCGTTCCCCACTTTCCGCCGAATTAAGGTATTATTAATAGGTAGTCAGGGAGAATTTTGGTTTCACGCTCTATCCCGCATATAGCAGGGTAGGCCGCGGCAACCTCAGAATCTAGTGTTAAGACACTCTGTTCCCCACTTTCCGCCGAATTGAGGCATTGCGTGTTGAGTGGTGGAACTCAACGCCGCGCTTTGCCTTGTTAACAAAACCAGGAAATGAAAATATTAAACTTTTACATTTCATGGAGTGGTTTCTTATACATATATATTTATTTACAACTTCCTCATCCCTTCCTAATAGCAAATTAATCCTTTTTTAATAATTTAATTAAGGAAATAGCACTTTACTTACGTATTAAGTTTATCCTCGCAAAGTAAAAACCTAATAAAAATAAAAAGATTTTTCCACGTAAAACTTGCATTTGAAGCAACATCAAAAATAATTATACCACTTTCGACAAATTTCAAACTACCCGTCATTTCCATTTCATTACCGTTTCAAAGGAAGTCGGTGCAAATAAACTTGAGGAACGTTTTTTGGTAGAAAGTTAAGTTTAAATTCGTATTCGTAACCCTAATTTACCCAAGTCTTGCTTGACACTCAGCGCACGTATTTTTCCCTTAACTCCTGTACGCACAATATACGACGAAGTTCTTTTGAAATTATAACGAAGAAAGTCGTATATGTACCGCTAGTTGAAATATTGTTATAAGTTTGAAAAGTTATGCTCTTCATATAGAATTGTATGTAAGTCGAAGTCCATAATGAGATGTAGGGCAGTTATTCTAAACATATTACATTTTCTTATTAAATGGCTGTTAATTTAAACTTTTCTTTGGATGATATTTGACATATATTTGAAGTATTCTTACTGTAGTCTATTTTTAAAAACAAAATCGTGACAGAGTTTTGAAGTATGTTAGCAAACACGCGATGATTATAGTTTTGATTTTCAGTGGAAAAATATTGTCAATTTTTTTGTTTTGCTTAAACAAAACGTGGCGTTGGGTTCCGCACGCAAATACGGAATATCTCTAAAATGGATAGGCAATGAAGAATTACGTGCCTTAATATCTGAGATGACAATAGATGGATAAAGCCAAAAAAGAAGCTTATTCACGCTTTTCCCGTATAATAGGTAAATTAGAGAGAATCTAATATCAAAACACTGTGCTCTAAAATTTCCGTCAAAATTCTCGGAATTCTTGCGTGCTAAGTGACAGAACTCAAGACCGTGCTTTGTATTACCGGAGCGTGAAAATGAAAATAAATAATAAATAATATCTTTATTGGACCAAAAGAAAAGTTATACAGTAACCAGATACATAATATGATCGTGTCACTTTTATTGTTTTGACACTGGTATTTATAAACTCTGGTACCCATTATAAGATTTAACTTGTGTTATGGGTACCAGCGCTTTTACAATTTTAAGAACCTTTCGGTACACTTGTGTCTGGATATATATATTACATAAAATTTTAATCCAAAGAAACAAAACAAAGAAAAATTAAGACAAAAATCCGAGTTATAAAATAGCTATTTTAATAAAACTCTCTGTTTTCTCGTAAACCTGTGCTTGTAGGAACATACCCACTTGTGCCTTGCTAGGTATAGTCTAGGTATCTATCTAGAAAGAGGGAATATGTTGCAAATTTTATTAATTTTATTATAAAGATGACTCCCGATAGAAAGATAATGTCTTTGGGCAGTACCAGTTTTGCATTTGTATGTGGTATAAATGAAATATTATCATTCCACAATCATTGCGTTTCCAGACAGTGTCCTATAGCGCCACGATATAATAGAAGTTGTTATATATGTATTAGACCAGTGTTTCCCAACGTGAATTTCAGGTTTTTCTTATAAATTTTGAAAATTTACTTACTATGTTTCGTTAACACATTCCAAATGATTTCTTTCTACCACCTATCATTTAAGTTTCTTAAGTTAACAATTCATTTTTTTTTATATTAAAATTTATATAAATATAAAAATTTTAGGAAACCACAAATATAGAACACAACAAAGGTTTGAGAAACACAAATAGACTATATCCCTCGATATCCTATTTATATCAGGGGAAAAATCAAGGTAACAAAATCAAAGCACGCGAGTCCAGTACAAATCCGAATCAAAGCTCAACTAATTATTAAGTTCGTCGAACCGTGGCTGAATTTCAGAAAGTTGTTTAATTTGTGGCGCAGAAGAAGTGTCCCCGGTTCGCGTTTAGGCACGTAATCGCTCTTGCAACTTGTAACAATCGTTAACGTGAACCCACTAGATGTTAGTGAAACTGAAAATTATTGACTTTAGTATATTATTGTCCTTTAAATTGTATTACGACGCCTGTCGTGGTGTAGAGGCACAAGCGACTGTAATCGCGACAGGTTGTAGGTTCGATTTCCCTTCCATGCAAAAGTTAGCATTTTCATTTCTTGGGTTTGGTAACAAGGCGAATTGCGGCGTTGAGTTCTGCCACTCAGCACGCATTGCCACGATTCGGCGGAAAGTGGGGAACGGGGCGTCTTAACACAAGGTTCTCAGGTTCCCTCTGCCTACCCTGCTATATGCGGGATATAGAGTGAAGCTAAAAAAAAAAAGAAAAAAGACTTACTATTAATAAAGAGTTGCGCCGCAGTGGAATTGCGTTTGACTTTAAACGCGGTTTTGAGTTCGATTCCCACTCCAGAAAATGAAAATATTAAATAATTATAATAATTAATATATAGTATTTTCATTTCCTCGTATAGGCAAGGCAAAGCGAGGCGTTGAGTTCTACCGCCCAACATTCAATACCTCATTTCGGTGGAAAGTTGTGAACGGAAATCTTAAGAGAACGGAGTGTCTTAACACTCGGCTCTCAGGTTCCTTCTGTCTACTTTGCTATGTGCGGGATACAGAGTGAAGCTAAAACACATTATTAACCCACCAAGCATCGATTACCTTCAATACATACTTTTACAAAAACATATTTTTATGTATTTACATACATTTCATATTTTAATTGAAAAATATACACAGATCTAAAACAAACCAAATTCAAATAAACACGTTTATTTATTTTTAATTTATTATAAAAAACGAACTCATTCTATTTAATTTAAACTATTATTGTTTATAGAACAAATTGAAAATAGTGCGTACGTAATTGAAATAATAAAGAGGTATCAAATATTATGATTTTACAATTATTTTATTTCAAATGGGGTGCGATAAAATATGTGTGTGATGCATTTCTCTTTTGAATGATAAGCAAAATCACTAAATTCTAGAGACTCTATGTGTGAGTCACTTAGTTTTTCTTAAATAAGATACTGTCTTTTTCACTTTTACATACTTACATACATACATAGCTTCACGCTGTATCCCGCATATAGCAGGGTAGACAGAGGGAACCTAGTGTTAAGACACTCCGTTCCTCACCTTCCACCGAATTGAGGCATTGCGTGCTGAGTGACGGAACTCAACGCCGCGCTCTGCCTTGTTAGCAAACCCAGGAAATAAAAAATCGATTTCCTGGAGTGGCAATCAAACCCACAACCTGTCGCGTTTACAGTCGCACGCTTGTGCCTCTGCGCCACGGGTATTATTCTATATATCATTTTATTAATCGCGAAAGACAAACTTTGGATTATTTTTTATAAAAACTATACAGACAATTGGCAGAAAATTGGCATAAAAATAGTACACATTGAGAAGAAATATGGGAGCCCAATATTTTTTTAATAATTTATCAGGAATATATTAAATTGATTTCTTATACTATTTGACATACACTTCTGAGTAAAGTGATATACACCTTACTATGGAAACGTGTATTTTACACGTCTACTTGTTCAGATAAAGTTTTCCTCGACTGAGCTTCGAACTCAGAACCATCGTCTTCATTCAGGCATTCGCCAACTGTTTCTTAATAAAATAACAAATATATATTATAAAAAATATATATTATAAAAAATATATTAATATATCTAAAATATATAAAATAATTATATCAATAGATATATATCCTAATGAGTTCCGTTGTCTGTCTCAAGCTTACGAACTGTTTGAGAGCCATCAACACTAATGAGGCTCTTGACTGTCCCTCGCTGATTAAATATTTTGCTTCTACCACCTTTTAATAACAGGAAATAATCTTAATTTTATTGTTCACGGGCATTACTTTAATGATCTTGAAGAATGTGCATTTTTTAACGTAAATTTTGGTTACAATTAAAAAACGCTTGTCGTGGCGCAGAGGCACAATCGTGTGCACTGTAAACGTGACAGGTTGTGGGTTCGATTCCCACTCCAGGAAATGGAATTTTTCATTTCCTGGGCTTGATAACAAGGCAAAGCGCGGCGCTGAGTTTCGCCACTCAGCACGCAATGCCTTAATTCGGCGGAAAGTGGGGAACAGAGTGTCTTAAAACTAAGTTCTCAGGTTCCCTCTGCCTACCCTGATATGCAGGATACAGCGTGAAGTTAAAAAAAATATAATTTGTTTGTATATTACGTATTGTGGAAGACGGAGTGTTTTAGCACTACACTCTTCATACTTTGTTATACGCGGGAGTCTTAGCACTAGTTCTCTCTGATATCCTACTATGAGGTAAAATAGGCTAAGAGAAAACTACTTTAGTCTTTTCTTTCGTGCTGAGTGGTGGAACTCAACGTCGCGCTTTGCCTTGCTACCAGAGCGAGAAAATTAAAATACTAAATATGATTTAATATTTTCATTTTCTGGAGTGGGAATCGAATCCACAACCTGTTGCGTTTACAGTCACACGCTTGTGCCCCTGCGCCACGACAGGCCTTAAAAAATATTTTCAATTATTCCTAAATAGAACAGAGTGTCGTATCACTACACAATAAATAAATGTATAATACAAAAATAACAAACTAGCCTATGTACTGTAATCAAATTCAAAGTAACTTGGTAGCAAGTTGCTGCAACTTGCTAGACTTACTGATTTAAATTTACAACTTGGTCTGTCCCCTTGCACTTGCAATTTTAACGATCACCAACTAAGTTTATATGAAATCAGATTGCGCATAGAATAACGGCCGACTACTTTTTTATATTGTATTATGCTTTATAAACGCCTGTCGTGGCGCAGAAGCATGTGCGTGCGACTGTAACAGGTGGTGGGTTCGATACCCACTCCAGAAAATGTAAAAGTTTAGTATTTTTCAATGGGTTTGGTAACAAGGCAAACCGCGGCGTTGAGGTCCGCCATACAGCACGCATTGATTCAATTCAGCGGAAAGTAGGGAACGGAGTGCCTTAACACTAGGTTCTCAGGTTCCCTTTCCCTACCCTGTTATGTCCGGGATACAGTATGAAGCTAAAAAAAAGAAGCTTCACGCATTATCCGAAGTTAGAATAAACCAAGGCACTCCACCGCATTAACTCGTTCGCTTTTATTATATGAGCTAATATATCCTATTAATGTTATAACTCCGGAATTATCGTATCTAGATTAAATGTTTGAAATGAAAAACTAATAAATCTATTAGTAATAGTCTAAAAAATTTTTATGTGGCTTATCAGAAGATTCATCACCTATACTGTATAATATACTAAAGCTACTCATCAGGAACACTAGCTATCATATATAAAAAAGAATCTCACAATTGGTCTACCCAGTACAAAAACGCCTGTCGTGGCGCAGAGGCACAAGCGTGCGACTGTAAACGCGACAGGTTGTAAGTTCGATTCACACTCCAGGAAATGTAAAAGTTCAGTATTTTCATTTCTTGGGTTTGGTAACAAGGCAAAGCGCGGCGTTGACTTCCGCCACTCAGCACGCAAAGCCTCAATTCGGCGGAAAGAGGGGAACGGAGTGTCTTAACACTAGGTTCCCTCTGCCTACCCTGCTATATGCAGGATACGGCGTGAAGTATGTATGTATGCAGTACAAAAATATGCAATAACACACGTAAAAAATACAGTTGAATTGATAACCTCCTCCCTTTTTTAAGCAGCTTCACGCATTATCCCGCATGGCAGGGTACTCAGAGTGAACATAGTGTCAAGACACTGCGTCGCCGTCCTTCCTTATTTGAAGTCGATCAAAACACAAAATTGCTATAAAGTTACCATTATCTATAGTTATTTGTCAAGACTACAATATTACTCAGCAATACAAAGTGTATTTCAAATCTTATTATTATGTAAAATAGTACACAACATAACCAAGCTGTACACTACAAATATTAACATACAAGTAATTTTAAAGTTTCATAGCTCAGTAGTAAAGTGGAACAGTATCTTGCTGTACACGACATTTGTGGGTTCGATACCTATTTAGAAAAATGATTATATTTAAATTATTATTATTACGCGGCGTTAAGTTACGGAATGCAATACGCATAAAATAAAAAACAGAAAGTGAAGAAAGGAGTATTTTAGCAGTATATTCTCACAGCCGACCCTAAAGTATTTCTAGTTTCCCGCAAAATAGTGTGTGGGCAGAGGGAACTAGTAAACCTAGTGCTAAAGATACTTCGTTATAGCATTTCTGTTCCCTACTTTCCGCTGAATTAAGCAGCTTTGCCTTATTACCAGAGCGAAGATCATTTATTTATTTTTTTTAACTTCACGCTGTATCCCGCATATAGCGGGGTAGGCAGAGGGAATCAGAGAACCTAGTGTTAAGACACTCCATTCTCTTTCAACATTTCTGTTCCCCACTTTCCGCCAAGTTGAGCATATATATAGCAGGGTAGGCGAGGAACATACTAAATATTATTTAATACATACATTTCCTGGAGTGGGAATCGAACCAACAACCTGTCTTTAACGCTGATGCCTCTGCGCCACGACAGGCCTCTAATCCAATACTTAAAGAGAAAAATATATCTTAACTTATTGCAATAATAATATAAAAAAATCAAGTTTATCGCTCGTAAACACCGAGTTATAAAGAAAAGAATGGAATTCACTTGATGGCACCTCAGGATAATTTAGTTGGAGTGTCTTTTTATTTTTCTCGACTTTATGAGATCGTTTGCGGTTTCCACCTCCCTTTACAATTTATAGCCGCCACTATCAATTGTCGCGAAATGCTTAAAGCCTTATGGTGCCTACTGAAGCAATTTTTTTATTTAACCTTTCTATGTTTTAATACGTGAAGCAAAAACTTTTTACCCCTTTTTATGAAAGTTACGCGGACGGAGGAGCATGAAACTTGGCACACTTATTGTTTATATAGAGAAGGAGTGCAGAATGCTAACATTTTTTTTTTGTAACTTACATACAGCGTGCTGTATCCCGCATATAGCAAGGTAGGCAGAGAAAACCAGAACCTAGTGTTAAGACACTCCATTCTCTTTCAACAATTCTGTTCCCCACTTTCCGCCGAATGGAGGCATTGCATGTTGAGTGGCGGAACTCAACGCCGCACTTTGCCTTGTTACCAAACCCAAGAAATAAAAATACTAAATTTTACATTTCCTGGAGTGGGAATCCAACCAACAACCCGTCAAAAATAGCAAGCAACAAGCGTTAAAAATATATAAAATTAATGAAA
>JAKGSA010000088.1:387843-414222 GCA_033558755.1 Philaethria dido | reverse complement strand
CACTTATAACCTTTACGCCTCTCCCAACCAAACAAAAAATGCTATACACTTGAAACTTGGTACAGATGTTCGGGAAGAGTGTACCAACATAACAAAATAAAAAAATCGATAATCGAAAGTACACCTTAGTTTTTGAACACACCTCGTATATAACTTGGTTATATAGATATACATAATTCATTTGCCACATCCCACTCTACACCACAAAGCTAGTGTGCTTAAGTATTCTTAAATAAAGGTATGCTTTGTTTTTTCTAAGAAAACCTTCCAGTTAGATGCGTGTCATTGTCGTAAAAGCATTTCCTTTGTGGTTCTTTGTGTTGTATGATTTGCATACTATGTCAAGCATATATTTAGACTTCGTGGTACATTGTTGGAATGAATCAAATCTTGAGTTTTTACTTTGATTTTAGATGACGTGTCTTATTTTATTGTTTTCCGCCAAAAATACGTCTCACATAAGTACGCAATCAATAATGGTTGCCTGTAAAAGATCAATTTAGTGATAAGGCCGTCTTTGCTTAGTCACATATTTGTGTGTTTTGTAATTCTCTATTTATTATGTGTAATAAAGTGTTTTATTATTATTATGTATCTCATTATAGTTTTGGTTCAGGTCCACAGGTCCAACACTTAGAAGTCCCGTTTGAGACAACAATATTTTTTATTCTGACGCATTGACCGGGATCCATTTCTGAGTAACCATGTTATTATTTTAGTGTTGTTTGAAACTTCAAAAACAGGAGGTATTTGAATGTTAAATTATCTATTCGTATATGAATTAAGAGTTTTTTTTATCATAGAATATATTTCTACAATATGTAGCGTTTATTTTAATTTCAATTTCAAATACTGCCTCATATTAAAATGTGCTTTTTGTACTTTTAAGAAAAGGTTACCTATTCAACTGTTTTTCATATATCTGTTACCGCGTAACTTTGTATTGGCTGAACCCAATTTTGATGGTTATTTTTTATATGATCGCTATTGCGCCTAATAAATAAATTTATTTAAATTTAGTAAAGATCTGTCAAGTAGTTTTTTAGTTATTCGTTATAATTAAACTTATATGCATAGTACAAGCGGGAGCGGGTTGCTAATATTCTTTTAATAATCTAGAGTCAAAACACTCTATTCACCATTAAAAGGCGTAACTCAACGCCGCTAAATATTAAAAAATCATATATCAAATTAATACTACACACTACTATTCAAGAGAAATTGTTGTTGAAATCTTAATAAAAGCTAGTTTAATAAAGTTTGCAATGAAATATTCGTGACAGCGAAGACACCTGCAAAATAGAATTAAAGACGCCAGTTCAAGCAATCTCTTTCACCTAAAATATAACGGCTTATTGTATATCTGTGTCTGTCTTGGGCTTGTTTTGACGTGATTTATGATTTACTATTTAAATATATATAATTACATCTTATTTATTCTTCTTTTTTTAGCTTCACGCTGTATCCCGCATATTGCTATATGCGGCATATTGATATGTGGGTAGGCAGAGGGAACCTGAGAACCTAGTGTTAAGACCCTCCTTTCCTGACTTTCGCCGAATTTGATTTGATTATTTAATGGTAATTAATATTTATTATAATAGGCTATTTATATAACACAAGCGTGCGACTGTAAACACGACTGGTTGTGGGTTCGATTCCCACTCCAGGAAATGGAATTTTTCATTTCCTGGGTTTGGTAACAAGGCAAAGCGCGGCGTTGAGTTCCGCCACTCAGCACGCAATGCCTCAATTAGGCGGGAAGTGGCTAACGGAGTGTCTAACACTAGGTTCCCTCTGCCTACTCTGCTATATGCGGGATACAGCGTGAAGCTATGCTATTTATAACAGATTTTTGAAATCTGTTATAGGAGGTTCTCAATTCAACTGTTTTTTAAGAGTGATTAATAAATGTCGAATTACTTTTAACGAATTCAAAACAAGGCAAAGCGCAGCGTTGAGTTCCGCCACTCAGCACGTAATGAGTCAATGCGGCGGAAAGCGGGGACAGAAGTGTTAAGAGAAAGGAGTCTTAACGTTGATAGGAGGTTGAAGGTTCTCTGGTTCCCTCTGCCTACACTGTTATGTGCGGGATACAGAGTTAAGCTAACAACAAAATCTGACGAGTTTTTGAGTTACGTTGTACCTTTACTCGTTGAGTAACTCGTTGTACGTTGTTGTTGTAACAATGTTACTTTTTAATGCATTTCATATAAAGTCGGTTGTCTTTTTTATTAAAATCTTAAATATCTAAAAATATTATTTTAAATAGGTTTTTATAAGCTTTATTTAAATAAATATTACTAATTAAGTGAAATTCAATATGTAGTACAACACGTGTGGTAGTACGAAACATCGATATACCAAATGTTTTGTTTGTCCAATTGCCCATCAAGATGTGGGTCGGAGCGCCCTGATTGATTTGAACCTCATAAAATTTCATGAGTTTGCATCGTTTGTCAGCTCTATTGAAAAACGTGAATATTTTGCTTACAATTTTATATGACGGATTAATTTTTGTCGTGAAACATGTATGAAGCTTGACACTTATCGTTATATTATGGTAAAATAACTGATGTATAAATTGTATTACTGTAAATTTTAATTATAAACAGTCTTTTTGTAATGAATAATTAAATTTTAACAAAAAAAGAATACCGATTTCAAATAAAAAAAACAATAAAAGGCATCATTTTCACGAATAACTCAAAAACTACTTGTCAAATCATAACCTTCTTAATTGGGACCATATCATAAACACTAGCTATCATAAATATTTTTTAAATTATTAATTATTTTTTAAATCTTTTTTTTAAATGCACGGAATCGAATCCACGAACAATATTTATCCCGCTGCCAACATACATTAATGAACAAAAAAATTGCCATAATTTATAAAACAAAGTTTATTTTTGCGATCGCTAGAACGGGGCCCCTTCAGAGTTTATTACACGAATATCTCAGCTTAGCACATGCCGGGTCGTTTCATTACGCCTTTAATTTTATGCATGGGCGCGTGCATCGTCATAGAACGTCTTGCTCCAATTTTACACGAGAATGGAAATATTGGGGTGTAAAACCGCGGAATCTTATAAATGTGGGTGTGCTAAACGATTTTCGTGATGTTTTTTTGATTTGCTATGTATATTTTGATGGAGCTTTTGTTGAACGAAATTTTAATAGTGCTTAGTGAAAATTAGTCTAGTAGTATAGTCATATATTTATAAAATGTATAATTATCATCAGTATCCGATCATATATGATGGCATCAGCGAGTCATGCCGTTTACCGTAACGGCAAAGCAATCCGAATTTACTGCCAAGGCGCAACATTGAAAGAAAAAGAAAGAAAACTGAGAAATCACCTATCGGGTGCAGAAAGAGGAGTTTTGAGCAGTGCATGAGAGAAACAATCATAGTGTACGGAGTGTGCTACGGGTGTAGCTAAAAAGGCCTAAAGGCCGGCAACGCATTTACAACTCCTCTGGTGTTGTGGATGTCCATGGGCGAGGGTAACTACTTACCATCAGGTAGTCCTTCTGCTCGTTTGCCACCTTCCACTATATTAAAAAAAAAGTGTAGTGCCCCTGTAAAAAGCACATCAATATTCACCTCCACTGCCCGGGGTTAGATACAGACAGGAGCTCTCTACCTAACCAAAACACATTAACAAAAAATAATACATAACATAGGATTGTTCTATATTTTTCCATATCTGAAAAACAGTGAATGGAACTAACGACCCAAGTGTAGGTTTAAGGGGCCCCTTTAAAATGCGAATTAATATTCACTTCCACTCTCAGCACTCCTCTCTCTGCCTAAGCAAATTAATAATCTATTTTTATTTTCATTTAAAATACTCGTATATATTTATTTCTCTTTCAAACAACGCCACGATTTACTTCCAACCCTAATACAATAACGAAAAACAATACGTAAAATATAGGATTCTATATTTTTTTCATATCTGAAAATAACAAACAGTTCTAATTAAACGTTCAAAAACGCTGGTCTGCTAACAAACTGCCTAGCACAGTTAAATCGTCCATGGATACATCAGAAGCGAATCGTATTTGATAAAGTAAAATACTCATAACTTCACGAGTGCAACAAATATTTGAACAATATTTTACAGGCGTACAGCAATCTAAATTAGAGTTAGATGGGAATTAATGATTTTTTTTACTTTATATTTTTTTATAAAGAGTATTCATATAATGAGATCTTTGATTTTGGCGATGTATTGTAAAGTGTTTTTATTTTTTTTTTTTAATAAAAAAAAATTATTAAAAAAATATTTTACAAATTGAGCAGCCGAGATTTCTTTGTAAGTTGTTTTTTTTTTTTTTTTTTTTTAATAATGACCCATTGTCCCTCTGGCATAACCAAAGATTTTTTATATATTGTAAAGTGTTCGGAACGTCGGGTTTCCAATAATGTATACAATATATTTACAGTAATATTTTGTTCATACGAAAAAATATTAACAATAATTTAAAGAACAGTCAGTGACAGACACGGTATAAATACAAGAAATAAAAATAAGCTGATCACTCCTAGTTTTCGCCTTCAAAAGGTGAATAAATCGTTTATGTCACAAGGTATATGTATGTTTAACAAAATTCCATAAGTAATTACAGACCCGCATTTGCATTGTATTTGAAAAATTCAAAGTCGAAATTAAAAATATATTATTAAGGAAAGTATATTATTCTTTCCAAGAAGTATTCTTTCTTATAGAGATGTTAATGTGTGGAATTAAATGCTGTTGATGCTCGCTCAGGAGGCTTATCGTTGCTGTAAATTTATTATAAAATTTTATTTGAAAAAGAGCAAGTGTTGAGTTCCTTGTTGGCCCTTCTCAGCAGAACTACCTTCCAAGCCGGTGGCAGCTTCCTTTAGGATTGACACTCCTAACATCTTTTATAAATTGACGATTCAAAATTGCTGTTTGAGTAAAGAATAATTTGATTTGAATTGTATTTCCGAATAAAACAACAACAAAAATATACGCGATTAATCCGGTAAAAATAGTTTCATTTGACAAGTATGTATGTATTTAAATTTTTTCACACACCTAGGCAAAGAAAAATGTTTTCGGTAAACTTATTGCTTAGTGCCCAGAGCGGTAGCACTGTTGCTAAGAGGCGCGGCTTCGATTCCCGTTACATTAATATTTTTATACTTTTTCCAAAAAGCTATTTATCATAAAAAAATTTATCATCAAATTTGGGTATACATCGACACTTAGCACAAATATCTTAAAAATAAGCGAAATTGGAGAACGGAGTATCTTATCACTAGACTTCTATCTGTTTGTTCTACCTTGTTATCAGACATAAACTGGAATATTATTTTCTAGAACCCACTTCCAACGCATATGAAACAACATACATCACCACTAAACCATAAAGGTTAATACAAAAAACCGACCCTCCAAGAAGTTTAACATTTTCAATCATAACACTCATATATTATAACTCGTTGGAAATATATTTTTAATCCTTGTCACGACACCGAATGGTGTGGAGGGTAAAAAAACGGAATCTTGGCGATGCCATTACGTGGGAGACAAGATGTACTTGTCTTGGTATACTTTGTCGTTTTGTGGCACTGTTATTCATATTACCTTACATTATATAGTACAGTCAATAACGTGTTTATGAACATATTTAATTTAATTTTTTTTTTTAATTTCACGCTGTATCCCGCATATAGCAACCCTAGACAGAGGGAACCTGAGAACCTATGTTATGTTATGACACTGTTCTCTTTCAACAATTCCGTTCCCCACTTTCCGGCGAATTGAGGCATTACGTGCTGAGTGGCGGTACTCAAAGACAAAGACGACATTGTGACTACCCTGCAGGAAAAAACGTAAAACTAAAAAAAATAAATATTCCACCGTCCATAACAAAAATCTATATTATTAATACTATACCAATCTAAGAGCTTATGGAGCTTACCTTAAGCTCTTTATGTACACATGTTTTTCATTACATAACAATAAACAGATAAATGTAACTGAAAACTATTATTTGGATGTTAACATTTCAATTTACTATTTCAAATATGACTAGTGGCGTACGTTCGCCCACATATCAGGGTAATCAGAGAGAATTTTGTGTCAAGACACTCCGGTCGCCACTTTCCACCCAAGAGACATTGCTTGTTAAGTGGCAAAACTTATTGCCACGTCTTACTAGAGCGGAGAAATGAAAATATATTCATTCGCCCGAGTGGGAATCGAACTCACAACCAATTTCACATACAGTTAGAGACCCACAACGCCACAATGTCCTCATTTTCCATTATATAACAAAAAAAACGTATATTCCTCATATAAATGTCACTCAAAAGTATTATTTCGATTTAAAAATTTCAATTCACGTATTTCGAATATGACCAGTGGCTTATGTTTGAAATGGCGGTCCCGTATCTGGCATCAACCAGTCAGCATTTTAGGATTAACTAGTCAACTGTGCTCCATTGCACTCGTCCCATAGAATTAAATTATTAGACTGCCTTTGTGATTATATTATGAACAATATGGTTTCCTCTACTTTAGTTTCATTCATGTTTTCAATTTAGTACTTAAAAAAAGATTTTAAAATCCCTTTTTTGTGCCTTGATGGCGATTCTCCAAAGCTTTTTATGTTTAAATATTATATAAAATTGCTTTTTTGTACGAGTACCTGTCTTTTTGTATTATACAATATTAAAATTATAAATGGTAACGCATTTTTTTCATGGATAATCAACGAAATGCGAAATTTATATGTTCTAAATTTTGCATTTGTTGAAAGGTTTAGTTTTAATATGAGAAATATTTGAACTGAAATTAAAATTTATGCTATATACTGAATAAATTTCAATTGAATAAGGTTTTAAGAAGTGGTTCATTTTTTTAGCTTCACGCTGTATCCCGCATATAGCAGGGTAGACAGAGGGAACGTGAGAACCTAGTGTTAAGACACTCCGCTCTCTTTCAACAATTCCGTTCCCCACTTTCTGTTTGATTCCGGATTGAGGCATTGCGTGCTGAGTGCATATTCATATATGAACAAATAAATTGACAATCAAATTGTAACTTTTATCCACTCATGAAGCATTTAACAGGGAATACGCAGAGAACCTAGTGTTCAAACACTCCATTCACTACTTACAGGCTCTGGAAAAGCCGGGGACATAACGTAAATTATGTTCCCGTAAATATGTATTAAAAAAAAATAACAAAGCGCGGCGTTGAGTTCCGCCACTCAAAACGCAATGGAGAACGAATCGAATACTGGACTCTCTTAGACTATCTGAATTGCTGCTAAATTGTTATATTAACTATTTTTTACTCAAAATGTGTACATAATTATAATTTTTCCATTTATAATTTATTTTCATGCAAATATTAATTTCTTTATATAAAAAACACAAGATGGTGCAGTAATTAGGTCAAAATTGCGACACCCAGTTCTCTCTTGCCACATAACGAATGAAACAAATACATTTCATACTCGGGGAGACCTATTTCGCATTATAATATTACCTCAAGGAGTCAACATATTGTTACTATAATAAATTAACATATTTAAGACTTTAACACAGAAAGAAAGACGAGTTCAAATAAAATGTAACTTTATTACAAATAACTTAAAAACCACCCATTTAATACTAAATTTAAATGAGATTACATTACAAGCTTTAGTTATCATAAAAAAAAGATTTTTTAGTTTCTCTCGCATAGAGTCAAGACACTCAGTTCTTCACTTCGTTTCACTAGTGTAAGTTTTTTAGTTTTCACTTCGGTATGGCTCGATAACGCCTGTCGTGGCGCAGATGCACAAGCGTGCTACTGTAAACGCACAGGTTGTGGGTTCGATTCCCACTCCAGGAACAATAATTTTTCATTTCCTGGGCTTGGTAACAAGGCAAAGCGCGGCGTTGAATTCCGCCACTCAGCACGCAATGCCTCAATTTGGCTGAAAATGCCTGAACACTAGGTTCCCTTTATCTACCCTGCTATATGCAAGATACAGCGTGAAGCTATGTACTTCGGTATGTGGAATAAGCAGAGAGAAATAATAATAAAACACTCTGTTCTTGACCACTTATTAGATCTTTATCTGTTGGATAAAAGAAATCCAGCGCCTAACTAGACCAAATTTATAATGTTTTAAACATTCCCACAAGCCGAAATCGAATCGAACTACTGTATACTATTTCTTCAAGTAAAATTTGCAAACACAAATACACACTCCAATGTACCCCAAATTACTAATAAATTTTCGAAAATTAATGTAATTTCAAAATTTTACCCCTAATTCACATTTGATTTGAACTGTACTGTCTATTTTATCATTGCTATTGGCATTCCCCATACATACCTACCTCTGTTATATAGATAGGTAGTAAATGAACTGACCGACATTAACTCATCCAGTACAATTGATCTAATGGGGTCATTTGCATAACATCTGCCTATACCATGGCACCTATTACCTGGACTTCCTTTGAGTATTGTCATTGTTAATTTTAGAAGCCTTCTTTGTTGAAATAATGAAGAACGGAGTTTTGGCACTAAGTTCTCTTTGGTAAACAACACCTCAACGCCTGTTGTGGCGCAGGGCACAAGTGTGCGACTGTAAACGCGATAGGTTGTGGGTTTGATTCCCACTCCAGGAAATGGAATTTTTCATTTCCTGGATTTGGTAACAAGGCAAAGCGCGGCGTTGAGTTCCACCACTCAGCATGCAATGCCTCGATTCGGCGGAAAGTGGGGAACGGAATTGTTGTAAGAGAGCGGAGTGTCTTGACACTAGGTTCTCGGGTTCCCTCTGCCTACCCTGCTATATGCGGGATACAGCGTGAAGCTAAAAAAAAAGAAAGAAAAAGCATAGCGCTGTAACAAAAAAATCTATCTATATACATATATTGTACATTTATGGGAAGTGGTTTTGTTGAAAGTTCTTAAAAACGACTGTTTCTTATATATTATGAAATAATTTTAAAATTTTAGTCAAATCATCTGTCCCCTAATAGTTAAGTAGACAGAGATGAGGCAATACTCTCCGTTCTTTACTTTCCGCTCGTGTTTGAGAAATGGCATGTTAAATGGCCAAAATTATAACATCCTTCGTTGCCCTACCAGAGCAAGAAAGCAAAAATTATTTAAATATAATTATTTTTTCCAAAAGGGATGTAACTTTGTTTGTTTTTTTTTAATTTATTTTTTAGCTTTACGCTGTATCCCACACAGCAGAGTAGGCATATGGAACATAAGAACCTAGTGTTAAGACACTCTCGGTTCTCTTAGCATTTCCGTTCCCCACTTCCCACCGAATTAAGGTATTGCGTACTGAGTGGCGGAACTCAACGCCGCATTTTGCCTTATTATCAGAGCGAGCAAATGAAAATACTAAATATAAATAATTATAAACATTAAATATTTTCATTTCCTGGAGTGAGAATCGAACCTATAACCTGTCACGTTTACAGTTCCTTTCATCGATATTTTCTTTATATTAATAACAATTTTCTTTTTGCATTTAAATTTTAAAAAGTTAAAATTTTCTAAGTAATCAGCTAATAGTCTGATAAGCCATTACCACCGCCTTCGTTACAATGCCATTACATGATTACACGTCGTCTCGCTAATTTGTGAATGCTCCCACTGAATTATAAGCACCACTACTGTAGTGTACATCAAAGAAAACGTAAGGTTAGGGCAATGCTTTGTTTCATAGTTTTGAATAAGCCTTTAGTCCGGTGTTAAGTTAGAGACAGTGAAAATTGAAAGTCATTTTTGTATTAAGGCGAGATGATTTTTATCATACATATCATTATACATACATAGCTTCACGCTGTATCCCGCATATAGCAGGGTAGGCAGAGGGAACCTAGTGTAAGACACTCCGTTCTCCACTTTCCACCGAATGCAGGATGACCGTGGATGACCGTGCTGAGTGACGGGACTCAACGCCGCGCTTTGCCTTGTTACCAAACCCTGTATCTGCTATCGTGTACTGGGAGTGGTATGTTTTTTAGCTTCACACTTTTTTCCCAGACAGAATCTATTCGTTCTTCACATCCCGCCAGAAAACGTGATTATGCTTGGTAACTGTAGACTACAAAACCAAAAATCCCGGCTTGTTCCGTTAACGTTGGAATTTCGAAAAATCCCCTATACTTCTCTATGACACTATCTGGCAAATTTCAGATTTGTAAGAGCAATAGTTTCCCTTGTACTTTACCTGTCAGTCAGTGTTTAGAAATAATATGATTATTTTAGGCAACGCCTGTCGTGGCACAGAGGCACAAGCGTGCGACTGTAAACGCGACAGGTTGTGGGTTCGATTCCTACTCCAGGAAATGTAAAATTTAGTATTTTCATTTCTTGGGTTTGGTAAAAAGGCAAAGCGCTGCGTTGAGTTCCACCACTCAACACGCAATGCCTCAATTCGGCGGAAAGTGGGGAACGGAATTGTTGAAAGAGAATGGAGTGTCTTAACACTAGGTTCTCTAAGTTCCCTCTGCCTACCCTGTTATATGCGGGTTACAGCGTGAAATTTAAAAAAAAATAAAAAATTTTAGGCATAAGCTGATTTTGTGCCTGAATTTAAATCAAGCAAATCAGCAATGTTTAATATAGTTTTGATTTCACCGCTCATTGTTTTTCTTTATACCCACGCTAGTGGTTTAATACTTGCTTTTTTATTCTTATAAACGTTAATAAAGCTCTGAAATTTATTTCCATTTTTCACTAAAAATACTACTTGATTTCATGTACAGTCAGCCAGTAAGCCATATAGAAATATTTTGCTCAATAATTTAAAAAATAATTGCATGTTATTTTTTTTTATGGATAACGGATGGCAAACGAGCAGAAGTACCACCTGATGGTAAGTGGTTACCTTCGCCCATGAACATCTACACCACCAGAGATGTTGTAGATGCGTTGCCTACCTAGAGGATACAGATGGAAGGGGAGGATAATGTAGTAGTCCGCTATCGGAACCACCACATTTTGGGGAAAGGATGGGTAGGAAAGGGGAAAACCCTGGCTTACATGCCATCGAACCGGAACACATCATATGATATTAACTACTGAGATACCCGCCTCTTACGGGACGCTACCCAACGGCGGAGGGGAATTGTATTCTAACCCCGTCCCCTCACAGGAAAAAGGCAAAAATTATTTATTTATTTAATCAAACACCTACATTTCGTCGAGAACAAAATTATCTATACCATATTAGAAAAAAATACTAAAGAAAATCTAACAAAGATTTAATATTATTTTAATATAGTAACACAAAAAGCACAGCAAGGCACACAGATATTAACAATAAACCTAGCAGTGCTCCGCCACTGTAATTAGGTCAACAACAACGGAATAACTTTTGCCGCTCGAGGCGAACGCGTTAACACATCGTAAAATATTATCAAGCTGATGAAAATTAAATTTTCCATATACTGTATGTAATATGCCAAATTTTATTGTAATGTTTAATTTTATGAATATTTTGCTGAATCTATGCTTGCTTTGGAATGAACAAAGATTGAAAATCAAAAACTGATTTTTTTAGTTTCACGCTGTATCCCGCACAATGCAGGGTAATAGGAAACCTGAGAACTTAGTATTAAGACACTCCGTTCTCTTATGATCCGTTCCACATTTTCTGCCGAAATAAAGCATTGCGTGCTGAGTGGCGGACCTCAATGCCGCGCTTTGTCTTGCTACCGAACCCAGGAAATCAAAATAATAAAATTTAAACTTTCCTGGAGTGAGAATCGAACCCACAACCTGTCGCGATTACAGTCACACGCTTGTGCCTTTGCGCCACGATAGGCCTCTGAAAAACTTTCGTCCTCATATATCTGACTGACATACAAGTTACAGACGAAATTAATTATTAATTACCAAGTTAATTACTGGCCATAGAATCATGATTTTTTTCGTGGTCCCTTGGGGAGTACAGGGACACTAAGGATTTCTCGAAATCCCTACGAAAACGGGGAATAACAATAATTTTTGAAATAACCATTAAGTATTACAAAATATTTAATTTAAATTTTGTAATATTCATAAAAAAAACAACTTTAAATAAATTATACTAAAATGATATTTATTATAAATAGCTCAAAAAGCGCGGGCTTGAGTTCTCCCACTCAGCAGGCAATGCCTCAATTCAGCGAAAAGTGGAGAACGGAGTGTCTTAACACTAGGTTCCCTCTGCCTACCCTGCTATATGCGGGATACAGCGTGAAGCTATGTATGTATGTACGTCAAAAACTACTCGTCCAATCTTAGCATACACATAAAAAATCTATTAAATCTCACCTTTTTTAAAATAGTACTAAAAGTATTCATATTAACCTACTTAAGTAAGCATATTTTATGACTAACAGAACCCTCCCACCTCAGTAATTCAGAGAGACAACGCGTAATTAATTTCTATCTAATTACATAGTGATTTGCGAGACACGTCTTAGAATTATATAACATACTGAAACTACTTTAGACGATTACTAATAAAGCTAGTACGTGATGTTAGTTTGAGGCCCCAATTAGATTTTATGTAGACATTAATTGGTGGCGCATGGGCACAAGTTCGATTCCCACTCCAGGAAATATTTCATTTTCCTGGGTTTGGTGACTAGGCAAAGCGCGGCGTTGAGGCACACAATGCTTCAACTCGGCAGAAAGTGAAAGAAAGAAACGGAGTGTCTTAACACTAGGTTCTCAGATTCGTCTGCCTACCCTGCTATATGCGGGATACAGCGTGAACCTAAAAAAAGATAAACAGAGAAAACCCAGTTTTAAGTCACTCCGTCCTCCGCTTTCCACCATAGTGAGTAAAGCCATAGCAGCCACGTTTTATCTTCCTAGAACAAAAAATAATTTTAATGTAATCAGTCTCTTACAGAAATTGAACTGAAAACTATCAGTCATACAATTAGGTACTGTTCTACTGAGCCATCATGGCCTCTAATATATTATAATAATCTGTCCGTCTTTTTGTGAGTTTATTCTCTTTTTCGCATAGCAAGGTTTGTGTCAGTCAAGATACTCCGTTCCCCGCTTTCCCCCTGGAATCGAGACATTGCGTATTAAATAGCGGTGCTCAGCACTACGATTTGTCTTATAATTATTCTTTTGAGTGGGCATCGAACCCATAACCACTTTTGCTTACTGACAGGCGACCCAAATTCTCATCTCCTTTTTAAATGTTATAATTTAAAAAAGAGACGACATTTTTTAAATTAAATGCCACAAAAAATGACGGCCTACTTACGTCAGTGTATGAGGATCACAAAGTATAAGCTATCAACGTATTACGGATTAAATCCGCTTAATCGTTACCATGAGAAAGATTATGATCTTTGATCTCGAAAATATTTTCTTGGAAATATTATTTAAGATAAATATATTTAATATATCGTGCAAAATAGGATATTTTTTTATGTTTTTGAAAAACTTCTGTAAATCGATAAAAAATAACAAATAAAAATATATTTCAAATAAAAAGTAATATTATTCCCAATACTCAAAAACAACTCGTTAGATCCCTACTAAATTTAAATAGGACCACGCCAGAAGAACCAACAACATTAGTTCACCCAGTAAAAAGTTATATCATATTTTTGAAGTCACTTAAGATAGATAAAGGACTGCGTTCAATTCCGCCACTTAACACGCAATAGATTAACGCTTGTCGTGGCGCAGAGACACAAGTGCGACTGTAAACACGACAGGTTGTAGGTTCGATTCCCACTCCAGGAAATGTAAAAGTTTAGTATTTTCATTATCTGGGTTTGGTAACAAGGCAAAGCGCGGCTTTGAGTTCCGCCACTCAACACACATTGTCTCAATTCAGCGGAAAGTGATCAACGGAATGTCTTAACACTAGGTTCTCAGGTTCCCTCTGCCTACCCTGCTATATACGTATGCAGCGTGAAGCTAAAAAAAACGCAATATTTCGAATTGGGAGCGGAAACGATGGAGAATGGAAAGAATGGAGTGTCTCGACACTAGATTATCTCTGTCGACACAAAAAAAAAACAACATGTGAGGTCTATTTAAACGACAATTTAAAAAATAAACTAAATCACTACTGTCTTTAACAGATCTTAACCAAATATAAGTCCCAGGACGAAACTGTGTTTAACGAAGCATCACAAATACGGCTTTGATGTGAATCCATGCTCGATTTATATACAATACAACTTGCAACGTAACAATAGTACTCGTATATCCGTACTTCAGTGTATAATGATAAACTGTCTCCTTAGTGCGATATGGTACTAATGTTTGAAAAATTTATGTAAAAGAAATATTTTTTTAGCTGACTTCAACATTTTTTTTTTAACTTCACGCTGTAACCCGCATATAGCAGGGTCGGCAGAGGGAACCAGAGAACCTAGTGTTAAGATACTCCGTTCTATTTCAACAATTCCGTTCCGGACTTTCCGCCGAATTGAGGCATTGCGTGTTGAGTGGCGGAACTCAACGCCGCGCTTTGCCTTGTTACCAAACCCAAGAAATGAAAATACTAAATTTTACATTTCCTGGAGTGGAATCAACATAATTTTAATAAACAAAAATCCTTTTTATGTCCGACTTCAAAGAAAACGCATTGTAAGTTAGGTTTTTTTTTTAGCTTCACACTGTATGCCGCATATAGCAGGATAGGCAGAGAGAACCTGAGAACCTAGTGTTAAGATACTACGCTCCCCACTTTCCGCCGAATTGAGGCATTGCGTGCTAAGTGGTGGAACTCAACGCCGCTCTTTGCCTTGTTACCAAGCCCATAAAATGAAAATATTAAACTTTTACATTTCCTTACATGGAAATCGAACCCACAACCTGTCGCGTTTACAGTCGCACGCTTGTGCCTCTGCGCCATGACAGGCGTAAATTATTATGATTAACTCAAAAACTGCTCGTCAGATTTTTTGAAGTCGGTTAAAAAAGATGAAATTGAGAACAATTTTGACTGTATTTTTTTATTTGTGTGATGCATAACCTTTTACTGGTCGAACTTATTTAAATGATTGTCTTTTTAATTAATTAGTGAGTGCTTTTGATGTGGTTTCATTTAAATTTACTTAAGGTCTGATGAATCGTTTTTAAATCATTCGTAAAAGAAATAGTTTTTAGTACTGCCACTTTATATTAAATCGGCCATGTAATTATTTATATATTCTTTTAAAATCAATATTTTCACCTAAAAATAGCAAATATATAAAAGTATACTATTGTTCCAGGTCAAAGTAATGCTACGCGTAGGCGCTACCGGGGAGGGCCCCTTCACCAGTGGAACACAAACCTTCTCTCTGGACAAACGCAAGAAACAAGTGACTCTATGTGAAACAGTCCCCACCGCTACCGCTCCTGAAGACAGAAAAGTAGGAGTGGCTGCACCTAAAATGTTTGCATTCGATGCTATATTCTCACAGGATGATCCTCAGGTATGTACATATATCTTTTCTTTTTTTTAGCTTCACACTGTATCCCGCACATAGCAGAGTAAGCAGAGGGAACCTTTTTTTTCTTTTAACGTGAGGAAATCTTTTACGGATACCCGCCCGATCGGGGCCTCGGGACGGGTGTAAAAGGGCCGACCGTATACCCACTAAAACCTCACGGTGCTCCTCCTCTACCGCCACTGGCCGAAGCCCTCGGGAACTCCCCCAATCATCCGTGGAAACCTCGTCGGTAGGCAAAGGGAACCTGAGAACCTAGTGTTAAAATACTCCGTTCGCTTAAGATTTCCGTTCCCCACTTACTCAGTAAGGAATATATAAAAATTGTAATGTATTTTTTAGCATGAAGTTAACATAAATAATAGCCTTATCTCTATCGGGCTAGTCAGGAAGAATAGCTAGACACTTCGGTTTCTGTATATTTCTTCCGCCTCATTCACTGTCATCGAACTCTACATATATGCTGTCCGGGAGTTTTCATGAATTTTACGTAATCTTTCTCTAGTATCCTTCCTCCTTCTGGAGGATTATAATGATATGTATAATTTATAATATTTATATTGAGTTCCATAACCCAACATGCAAAGTTTTAAAATTGTTGTGGGCTCGATCTTCACTCGAGGAAAGATTATAAGTGATAAAACAAAGTAATGCGTTAACATTTTCACACAATATTTCTATTTCAGGCGTGAATAAAGGAGTGTCTTGACTTAAAATTATTTCTGTTGTATACAAGACAAAAGCGTGAAACTAAAAAGACTATAATAAATTATGGTCGTGTACATAGATTTCAATTCGGCGGAAAGTGGGGAACGGAGTGTCTTAACACTGGGTTCCCTCTGCCTACCCTGCTATATGCGGGATACAGCGTGAAGCTATGTATGTATGGTATGTATAGGTTTTTAAGATAAATATATTCTTAACAATTTGTGTAAAATAACATCATAAACCAGCTTTCATATTTCAGTTTAGAAAATTTTAGAAATATAATACGCCATTGTTAAGCAATATTTAATACACAAACCTAAGCACAGACTATGTAAGCAAGCGAACTTAAATTAGCGTGGAACGTGTGTAGAGTCATCGGATATTCCGGAGACATGCTCGCGTCTCGAACTCTACCGTCGAACGAAAAAGAACGCTTATTTAAAAGAAAAGGAAATTTTTATTGACGCTTTGTACCACGTCACGTTTCCACGTCAACAGGGCCCCTGTTGACGTGGTGTAAACGCGTTGTCTTGGCAACGTGTATGTCACTTTATGTGAAAATATATGTCAAACGAATAGTTGTGTGTGTATGTTTGGTTCATTAATTTTATTTATTGTAATTTTTTTTATGGTTACCTTCGCCCATGAACATCGTTGCCAACCTAGAGGACACAGATGGAAGGGGAGGACAATGTAGTAGTCCGCTATCGGAAAGAGGAAAACCTGGCCCATATTTTCATAATAATTTCAATTTATTTAAAAGAATTATCATAAAAAATATCCGTATCAGGAGAAAATAGGTTAATAAGTCAACTTGCATACACATTTTTCTTAATATTAAAAGACATCAAGTACATTAATGTAAGTAATCTTTAAATAAAAAAAAAATATATATATTTATTTAAATAGTATAAAGTCTATAATAATTCTTAAAAGTGACTGGAAAATGATATTCGGAGTGTTTTAACTCTCTCCGGCTACCCTGCTATATGTAGAAGAAAGTTTTAAACCAAAGAAATAGACAGAAAAAGTGTATTTTATTCAAAAACCTTACAAAATATGATTCTTTGCCATATTTTTCATTATGAAGTGAGCAATATAAAATTTCACAAACTCTACCTGCAAGTATATAAAGCACAAAAGATATTCATAAAGCGCCCTAAATATATTATAACATGAGGTACGAAAACATTTTTAAACGTCCCCGTATTCAACAATTTTCTAACTTGCCTCGTTCCCTGTCGCGATGTTCCATACTCCTGATATTCAAGCACATTTTTCCTCGAATTTCATGTTTAAATTGTTAAAAGGCTGTGCAACGTTCGAATATCACCAACTATGTACTAAAATTTCACATTTTGTGAAGAACATTAAAAGTTTAAAATATTTGGCAAAGTTTGCGTTGAAGATAGAGTTTTGTTGCTCGCAGATTTGTTTTATAACATATGGGTATACTTTATGTAGGCATATGTTTTATCAAGCTTTTGAAAGAGAAATTGAAGAGAACGCCTGTCGTGGTACAGAGGCACAATCGTGTGACTGTAAACACGACAGGTTGTGGGTTCGATTCCCACTCCAGGAAATATTAGTATTTTCATTTCCTGGGTTTGGTAACAAGGCAAAGCGTAGCGTTGAGTTCCGCCACTCAACACGCAATGCCTCAATTTGGCGGAAATTGGGGAACGGAATTGTTGTAAGAGAACGGAGTGTCTTAACACTAGGTTCTCAGGTTCTCTCTGTCTACTCTGCTATATGCGGGATACAGCGTGAAGTTAAAGAAAAAAAAATTGAAGAGAAAACCTATTGTCGGCAAACGAAGTGTTACTCTGATGTTCTGAGATCGAGACATTGCTTGTAGAGTGACGAAACTCATCGCCGTGCTTTGTTATCAGGGGAGTGAAATGAAAATAATTAAAATGTCATCATTCCCCGAGTGGAGATTGAACATACTGTCTAAACGTGTTAACAGCTAGACTCTGTACCACTGCTCTATAATCTTCGTTTAGAGGAGGAGTTATGTATTTATGTTGTCTTTACCTTTTTCTTCGTAATTTTACTTTTTCTTTTCTTTATGCGCGTCATAGGAAATAAGCATACATACATACATAGCTTGACACTGTATCCCGCACATAGCAGGGTAGGCAGAGAGAACCTAGTGTTAAGACACTCCGTTCCCCACTTTTCGCCGAATTGAGGAAATAAGCAGAGAGAAAATGTTGACAAATCTCTTCATTCTTTATTTTATGCTCATCTTTGCATCTTTTTTTAATGTTATCAATGAACGAAAATAAGCGTAACTCAACGCCGTTCTCTATATAATCATTACATCTAACATGATACCATACATGACTACCTGTCTTGCATGCTATCTCTTCTAATATGATAATTCACAACCAGTTAGTGAATCACAAATGAGCCTCAAAGGAATCGAAAATTCAACTTAAAACACAAAATTATCTTAAATTGACTGTATAATGATCTAACAAGACTATTTGAGCACATTACGAGTACTAAATCACGACAATCCGACATCGTTAATACTGTATAATCTCTGCGTACTATACGTTACATACGTTTGGTAAAGTTTAAATTATTGCTTGCTAATTACTTTGTACGTATTCAAATTATTCCTGTATTTACTTATTTGTTAACGCTGGTTGTGGCGCAGAGGTTGTCAGTTCGATTCCCACTCCAGGAAATATAAAAGTTTAGTATTTTCATTTCCGCGTTGAGTTCCGCCACTTAGCACGCAATGCCTCAATTCGTCGGAAAGTGGGGAACGGAGTGTCATAACACTAGGTTCTCAGGTTCCCGTTGCCTACCCTGCTATATGCGGGATAGAGCGTGAAGCTTAAAAAATCTTATTTTTTAGTATTAATTTTATATTTTTGATTTGCTCTACTCTAATAAGACAAAACGCAGCGTTAAGTTACGATATTTAACTCGCAATGTCTAAAATTCAGACAGAAAGTGGCGAACGAAGTGTCTTAACACTAAATTCTTCCTGACTACCATATTTTACGAAATACAGCGTGAAGCTGCTTTCTTTCTTTCTTTTTCATAAAATTATGCCATTACCAAAATAAAACATATACTTTTTAAACCGTACCTCGAAATACAAACCAAAATCAACAAAATTGTCTAAAATAGCAAATCTAGGCTTATATCTAGGTAGACCTATACATAGGTTTATCGATACACTATAACTCGGCGGTCGGCTGACGGCGGCTTAGAGGCTTATACGCACCGCTTACCCGCCAACGTACTGCCAGTGATTGTAATGAAATTTACTTTTGAGTGAATTTCGTGTATGAAAATAATAAAAAAAATCACTACCTATTGTTCTCTGTGAGTGCGATAAGCAAATTACGGAAATATCATGAACACGGTGAAAGCTGAAATTTTGTTTGTGGTAGGTTTGTTAGCATTTACATTTTTGTTTGTGGTACAAATTGGAATGTTTCGGTTAAAATGAAATTTTGAATATGAATTGGTTTTTATATATTTTTTGGGTAGATATGTTCCATATTTTGCTAGGGTTTTGAGAGTTTTTTTTTTAACTTCACGCTGTATCCCGCATATAGCGGGGTAGGCAGAGGAAATCAGAGAACCTAGTGTAAATACACTCCATTCTCTTTCAACATTTCCGTTCCCCGCTTTCCGCCAAATTGAGGCATTGTGTGTTGAGTGGCGGAACTCAACGCCGCGCTTTGCCTTGTTACCAAGCTCAAGAAAATGAAAATACTAAATTTTACATTTCCTGGAGTGGGAATCGAACCCACAACCTGTTGCGTTTACAGTCACACGCTTGTGCCTCTGCGCCACGATAGGCGACAGGGTTTTGAGTGTTAGTTCGGTATTTAAATTCTTGTATAGCAAAACTTAACGCGATTTTTCTTTTAGCCAGATCGAGATAATAGTTAAATTGGAAATGTAAATATTCCCTCAAGTAAACCTACCTATAAATATTATGAATATCAAACACGTCTTAACTGTGCCATATTATTATACTTTACAAGAATGCGCCTGTCGTGGCGCAGAGGCACAAGCGTACGACTGTAAACGCGACAGGTTGTGGGTTCGATTCCCACTCCAGAAAATGTTTTGTATTTTCATTTCCTGGGTTTGGTAATAAGGCAAAGCGCGGCGGTGAGTTCCGCCACTCAATACGCAATTCCTCAATTCGACGGAAAGTGGAGAACAAAATTGTTTTAAGAGAACGGAGTGTCTTAATACTATGTTCTCAGGTTCCCTCTGTCTACCCTGCTATATGCGGGTTACAGCGTGAAGTTAGAAAAAAAAGAATAATTTCTATTTCATATAAATCATTACATTAGTACTTATTACTACGTTTTCATTTTCAAACACTTTGTTGACCTTGAGAAGAGATAAATACAATATTTTCATAGTAATATAATTAATTTGCAAGAAAGAGTGTCATAAGGTCATAGTGGCACAGTGAGACAATGTCTCACAGTACAATAAACGCAATTGGCTGTGGGTTCGATTTCCACTTAAAAAGCTAAGTCGAATATGGTCTTAAATGGTAGAACGGAGTGTTTTGACACTATGTTAACTCTGACTACCTTTTTCTGCGATAATATTCGTAAAGTTGGCTTTACAATGATGTCTAATATTACCGTCTATATTTACATCCTCAAACTATAACCTTCGCAATAAAAAAAGTCCTACGTATATTGTCCCAATCCCAAAAAGTAAATTTAAAACAAAATTTATTAATTTGCAAGAAAAAGCACACAACCATACCTATAGCCACACCATCATGAAACAATAGAATTACAAAATTGTAACCCGTAAAAGGGTTTTATGGGGTCGTTTGTATAATACTGATTGTTACGATAATTTGATAAACTACCCTCTGGTATTAATTCTAAACGTTGGAACGGGGACTTAAGGGATGCTCATTAAAATTTTCACTCAAAACAATATCAATGTTTTCCTACCTCATAATATAATAAGTCCCGCGTAAAATGTCGTATTTGTATGGGATTTGAATTAAATTGGGTTGATGTTTTTTTTAGCTTCACGCTGTATCCCGCGTGTAGCAGGGTAGGCAGAGAGAACCGAGAACCTAGTGCTAAGACACTCCATTCCCCACTTTCCGCCGAATTGAGGCTTTGCTTGCTAAGCGGCGGAAATCAACGCCGCGCTTTGCCTTGTTACCAAAGCCAGGAAATGAAAATACTAAACTTTTACAATTCCTGGAGTGGGAATCGATCCCACAACTTGTCGCGTTTACAGTTGCACGCTTCTGCCTCTACGCCACGGCAGGCGTTAGGTTGAAATGATTTTTCCAATATTATTTTCTTTGTTTTTACTAAGATAATTATTTTGTTAATATCATTATTTTACTATGATAAGACAAAGCGTTACGTTAAGCTCCGCTACTTTCACGTATTCTCTTCGTTTTCGGACAGAAAGTGGAGAATAAAAAATAGCCCAAAATTTAGATTACAAGTGTTAGAAATAGTATGAATTCATAAACACAATATGTAATTTACAACAAATAGAATGGTACAAAATATACTATTATAGTAATTATTTCTTTATTTGTACGTGTAATACAACATTCATATATATGCAAATTTATTTTTTTAACATGACAACATTAAGTTTCAACACTATAAATGACTTTGAGCAAAAAAAAATCATAATCAAGAGAATAACAGATAATATAATAATTAGTCTTTTAATTGAAGACTTGTATGAAAGATTTAATGAAATATAGACTGTCTCTAAATTTTTTTTTTTTTTTAATTAAAAAGTTAAAATAGATAAAGATTAAATATTAAAGAGCAACTGTTGAGTTTCTTGACGGCTCTTCTCAGCAGAACTGCCTTCCGAGCTGGTGGTAGCTTCCGTTAGGACTGACACGACTGACACCTTTGTAAATTGATGATTCGAAGTTGCTTGTAATAGCCTACTTGAATAAAGAATATTTTGATTTTGGTTGTTTTTGGAAATAAAATAAAAAGACAAGAAGACCCAGAGGAGACAGTAGTCTTTTAACAGTAGTCCAAGCCTGAGTAGTGAAGCCCTAAGAAAGGATTTCTGGAAATTCCTAGCAGGAAAAACGGGATTTTAGATTTCATAGTCCACACAAATGAAATCGTAGGTTACAGCTAGAGTTTGAATAAAACACAATAAAAAACTAAATGAGTAAAATAATTTGTTCTGCCCAATCTGCAATGCGTAACACACTAAAAAAAAATAACTTTACTAAGAAACTTAATAAAGATATTAACCTAATATTTACAAAAGTCACTGCTACATAATGGATGTTATAACGGGCGCCCTACAATGTAATCTGGGCGCTTAAGCGTAAGTCCATTTAATTATCTGGCAAGCCTCCGCGTAAAGAAAACACTGGAACACGGTAAAACCCTAACTTCGCTCTTAAGTACGAGATATGCTTAAATTATTCAAAGCATTATGTGCAGCATACGCGAGTAAGGCTTTATTACGGTGTACTTCAAAATCTGATATATTTACTATGTGGTATATATAGTTAGGTAGTCGACAACATTTTTGATTTAGGCCACTTTTTTATTTCTGTTTAAGTGGAGAACGGAGTGTTCTGACACTATGTTCTCTATGATTACCCAATTATACGGAAAAAAGATGATACTGCAGATATTTTAAGAATATGTAATTTTAATCTTGATTTAATCTTAGATACTATCTTTAAGTAACTAAAATAATTACATAAAATTCTTAAATAAATTAATAATAAATTGAAAATAAATTTAATAAATTAATTCTTAATTAAAATTCTTAAAAAAATCTTAAATAAAAGTAAATAAAATTCTTTAAGTTACTAAAAAACCTTATGAATAACTTCTATTATTTTTTATATTTAGGAATTAGATAGCAAGAACAAATAATGGAATAATAAATCACTCCATTTTTTCGCCTATTCATATAAATATTCATAAAATTGACTACATTGCTAGTGAAGTGAGAACAGTATTTGCTTAACTACTGCTATAACGACTTAAGTAAGCTTTCAAAAAAACTATATATTTCGTACAGCTTCATGCATTTTACCTCATAGCAGGGTAGGGTTTGATAACCTAATCTAGATACTTCGTTATTTGATTTTCGCCCCAAATTACATAAGAAGGGCTAAACTCAACGTCGCGCTTTGTCTTCCAATACAGAGAGATAAAAATAATTTAATTATAATCTTTCCCCCAAGCTTGAATCGAACCCACAACTGATACCAAATCGCTGTCCCACTGCGCCATGATGGCCTTAGATATGTTCCTAATATATATTACATACTTTTTTCGTAGCACATACTACATTGCAAATTTTATATTCACGTATGAACTTTATTAAATTTATTATTCATTAAATTCCTTTGTTTCAGACTGAAATCTGCTCGAGCGCTTTAACCGATGTTATTCACGCGGTCATCAACGGCACCGACGGTTGCCTCTTCTGCTTCGGACATGCAGGACTAGGTATAAACTATTTTATATTAATTTAATATTTATATTTCAATATAATTATTATGCGCCTGTCGTGGCGTAGAGGCATAAGTGTCCGACTGTAAAGCGACAGGTTGTGGGTTCGATTCCCACTCCAGAAAATGAAGTATTTTCATTTTCTGGGTTTGGTTTCAAAGCAAAGCGCGGCCTTGAGTTCCGCCATTCAACACGCAATGCATCAATCTGGCGGAAAGTGGGGAACGGATTGTTGAAAGAGAAAGGAGTGTCTTAACACTAGGTTCTCAGGTTCCTTCTGCCTACCCTGCTATATGCGGGAAACAGAGTGCCAGCGTGCCTCAATTCGTCGGAAAGTGAGGAACGGAGTGTCTTACACTAGGTTTTAGGTTCCCTTTGCCTACCCTGCTATATGCGGGATACATTTATTCTATTAAATGCTGAAAATGGCCATGATTTCCTTTTAAACCGACTTCAAAAGAAGAGGTTTACAACTTGACTATATTTTTTTATGTATGCATGTGTTATCGCATAACTGGCGGAACCAATTTTGATGAATCCTTTTTATAAGATACCTAGTGCTTCTAATGTGGTCCCATTTAAATAGTTTTTGAGTTATTCGTAATAGCTTCATTTTTAATGCATTTTATTTAACGTCAGTATTCATTTTTTGTTAAAATCTTAGTTACAAGATTTAAAAAAATACTTATCGTTTCTTATACATCCTTTTTTTTTTAACTTCACACTGTAACCCGCATATAGCAGGGTAGGCAGAGGGAATTAGAGAACCTAGTGTTAAGACACTCCATTCTCTTTCAACAAATCTGTTCCCCACTTTCCGCCAGATTGAGGCATTGCGTGTTGAGTGGCGGAACTCAACGCCGCGCTTTGTCTTGTTACCAAACTCAGAAAATGAAAACATTTCATTTACTGGACATTTCATTTACTATACATTCTTTATATATAGAAATATAGTACAAAATCTCTTTCACCACGTTCTATAACAATTTTCAAAGCAAAGTATTTAATCTTTTCTCATATATCCGTGGAAGTTAATAAGTTAGTCCGAAGCTGTGTTGCTTACCTTCCGCTTAGGTTACATATTAAAGGAACTTTACGATTCTATTCACCCCGTACGAGTACACCGACGAGCCAACTATTCACCTGTAAGCAGTCTTTAGTATTTACACGTATCTATTTATACGTGCTTTTATAATAGTTAGATGCTGAAAATCGCTTGCAAATTTAAAAAGATATTCTTTTTTGAAAGTAAGGCGGTTACGGTGATTGTGGGTTCGATTTCCACTAAAATGTCTTTAGCTTCTTTTTTTAATATGGTTACGGTAAGATATGGATGCGACTGTAAACGCAACAGGTTGTGGGTTCGATTCCCTCTCCAGGAAATGTAAAAGCTTAGTATTTTCATTTCCTGGGTTTGGTAACAAGATGAAGAAGAAGGTAACAAGGCAAAGCGCGACGTTGAGTTCCGCCACTCAGCACGCAATGCCTCAATTCGGCGGAAAGTAGGGAACAAAATTGTTGTAAGAGAACGGAGTGTCTTAACACTAGGTTCTCAGGTTCCCTCTGTCTACCCTGCTAGATGCGGGTTACAGCGTGAAAAAAAAACAATAATTTATATTTCATACAAATCGTTACATTAGTACTTATTTCTACTTACGCGGGAAGTGGGGAACGGAGTGTCTTAACACTAGGTTCCCTCTGCCTACCCTGCTATATGCGGGATACAGCGTGAAGCTATGTATGTACGTATGTCTGTTATACGTACTAGTTACAGTATAGGTACAGAAACTACTGTACCCAAAAACACTTTAAATATTCAATCGGTGCTCGAGTCGCACTGTTTATCAGACCTCAGCCCAACTTATATATATATATATAGCAAGAATTTGCATCGAAATGCAAAGACGCAAGTTGCTAATTGAAACTTTAATGCATTAGATACGGAATTACGATTCAACTTTTATTAAAGAAGTTTGTACCATTAATCTCTGTGGAGGAAATAGGTGGAAATTTTGGGTTTATTTAAATTATTACTGTTTTAAATAATGAAATATATATGTATAAGGCCTGTCGCGGCGCAGTGGCACAAGCGTGTGTAAACACGACAGGTTGTGGGTTCGATTCCCACTCCAGGAAATAGAATTTTTCATTTCCTAGGTTGGGTTCGGTTCCGCCACTCAGCACGCAATGCCTCAATTCGGTGGAAAGTGGGGAACGGAGTGTCTTAAAACTACGTTACCTCTGCCTACCCTGCTATATACGGGATACAGCGTGAAGCTATGTATGTATATATGTATATGTATACCGCGGTCATAGCAGTTGTGATCTGTCTGTCTAACTAGCGACGGTAGTGGGTTCGTATTTGATCCAGTTTTACGTTTTTGCGGTGAGTCTAGTTAGAGTTATATTCTTTTATATTCCTTTTTTTTATATGTAATATAAATGTGATGGTATTTTTTTGTAGAAGAAACGGGGGCAAATAGTAATTAAAAACAGTCAAAATAAACTACTTCTATAGTGACACCAAAAAAATTAAATATTTACGTATTTTTCACATTTTCAAAGGTACTTAATAACAAAAAAAAGTGAATCACTTACTAAAATATTTGAATCTCGCAATTATTTTACATTTTAAATGTAACTATCTCATAAAATTATATTCTTGTATATAAACTTACTGATAAACATGACACAATTTAATA
>JAKGSA010000088.1:347370-387741 GCA_033558755.1 Philaethria dido | reverse complement strand
TATATATATATATATATATATATATATATATATATATATATCGTCAAATAAAACTAGTCGTTTTTCATATACAATCAAAATTTAATAATAAACATATTAATTAAGATTTAAACAAAATATGAAAACTGTACTTCAAGTAAAATTCAATCAAAAATAAAATTACGAATAACACATAAGCTGCTTGTCACATCTTAACTAAATTTAAATAGGACCACCGCAGACGCACTAGCTACCATATCAAAAACGACTCATCAAAATTGATATGCGGTGACACGCCTAAAAAATCCAATAAACTTCAGAACTTCTTTTTTTTTAACTTCACGCTGTATCCCGCATATAACAGGGTAGGCAGAGGGAACCAGAGAACCTAGTGTTAAGACACTTCCTTCTCTTTCAACATTTCCGTTCCCCGCCTTCCGCCAAATTGAGGCATAGCGTGTTGAGTGGGAAGGAGAGGGAACGGAGTGTCTTAACACTAAGTTTCCTCTGCCTACCCTGCTATATGCGTGATACAGCGTGAAGCTATCTCTTTCAACAAATCCGTTCCCCACTTTCCGCCGAATTGAGGCATTGTGTGTTGAGAACTTCCATTGTTCAAAATCAGTTAAAAATGAAAACGTAAACATTAAATGCTTAAATGTTCTTAATAACGAAATATTATTAACGACTAGATCCATTGTAAGACTTACTCAGCGGCGGGATTAAGGATTTAAATGCAAATTGAATAAAAGCCTCAACGCTACTGAGGGAAGCCGGAAGCGTGGCTTAACGTATCATCCTGCTTATTTCGATGTCGATAGAGTAATTACAACGTCTTGGTTTGTATGTTAAATGTTAGGTTTGGGGAAAATTATATTATGGAAGTAATATATATTTTCAAGTTATACTAATTACTGCACGCAATGCCTCAATTCGGCGGAGAGTGAGGAACGGAATTGTTGTAAGAGAATGGAGTGTCTTAACACTAGGTTCTTAGGTTTCCTCTGCCTACCCTGCTATATGCGGGATACAGCGTGAAATTAAAAAAATGAAAAACTAATTACTTCATCATTTAGCTGTATCCCGCATATTGCTACAGACCCTGCTGGGTAGGTAGAGGAAACTCGAGATCCTAGTGTTAAGACACTCCATTCTTTTAAGATTCCCCTTTCACACTTACTGCCGAATTAAGAAATTTTACATTGACATCTTGTTTTATTTATATAAAATAGTTATGTTTATATAAAATGACATATACGTTAGGCAACGCGTTGTTAACGCGTTAACAGAGATAATAGTAATGATAATTGAAAGAAAATATTAGAATTCAAATTCGGGCGGCAAACGGAGTGTCTTAACACTAGCTTCTTTCTGATTATCCTGAGATACACATTACTTTATATGTTGTCTCTATAAAGCGGATACACTTTTATCATATTTTTGAGATTTCGCAAGATTGATAAAGATTTATCAGAACTTAAATTATTTTTTTTGTCACTATCCCAAAAAAATCTTTGTATGTTATTCTAATACCGAACAAAACTAGCTTCTTCCTATAGATGTCAGTCAATCAAAGCAGAGTAAATAGCCACTATATTTCCAATATCAACCAAACCTCTCTTATTTCATATATTTATATCTCTAATAATAACAAATACCTCATATATAATTATAATGTTTTATATAGTGTCCAAGTTGACGCGTTAACAACGCGATGCTTAGTAACATATATGTTACTTTATATGAACATGGATGTCAAACCATGTTAGTGAGTGTAACATATACTTTTAATGCATTCATTTAAAGAAATATTTTCGTTCTGCCCTCCTTCGCTATATAAACTATAAGTGTGCCAAATTTCATGCTCCTCCGTAATTTTCTTAAAAAGGGGTACAAAGTTTTTGTTTCACGTATTAACATGTTTTAATATATTTCATTTGTTCTCACAGGCAAATCGTATACAATGTTGGGGCGACCGGACTCTCTGTCCTCCCTCGGTGCAGTTCCATGTGCAATATCCTGGCTCTTCAGAGGTATAGCTGAGCAACGCCACAAGTGTGGCACTCGCTTCTCCGTAAGAGTGTCTGCTGTCGAACTTTGTACTAATACGAATCAAATACGTGATTTATTGGCACCTTATCATAATGGTTAGTAAGAATTGCTTTCTAGGTGTCTTTTTTTATTTTGTTTTTTATATGTTTTGGAAATAAACCTATTTTCAATGAACGATAAAAATACAGAGTTCTATAGTAAAATAATTTGTAAAATTAAAAAAATATCCACCTGTCGTGGCGCAGAGGCACAAGCGTGTAACTGTAAACGCGACAGGTTGTGGGTTCGATTCCCACTCCAGGAAATGTAAATTTTATGAGTTTAATTTCTTGGGTTTGGTAACAAGACAAAGCGCGGCGGTGAGTTCCGCCACTCAACACGCAATGCCTCAATTCGGTGGAAAGCGGGGAACGGAATTGTCGAAAGAGAATGGAATGTCTTAACACTAGGTTCTCTGGTTCCCTTTGCGTATCCTGCTATGCGGGATACAGCGTGAAGTTAAAAAAAAAAGGAAAAAAAAATATATATAATTTATTGTTAATTTAACAATGGTTTATTTAATTATTTATCTGTTCAATTTGAATAAATTATTTATGATTGATTAAAATATAATAATTTTTGTTTTATTAATTTACATCAATTAAAATTTAAATTGCATATAATAATCACAAACCCAGAAAGAAGCCAAAATCACTATATAATAATTCAACAATTTATCTTTTTCATTAGATACAGAACAGTCACCAGGGGTCTACCTTCGTGACGACCCACTCTTCGGTACTCATTTACAAAATCAATCAGAACTACGTGTACACAGCGCTGAGAAGGCTGCGTTTTATCTCGATGCAGCGTTAGCTACGCGAGGAACGAGAGAAGAAGGGAAGGATAGCCATCTCCTGTATACCTTACATGTATATCAGTATAGTGTCGGTGGAAAAGGGGCTGGTGAGTGTTTTGTGGTATATTTCTTCTTTTTTTATTGTATGTAGGCGTAAGTATAATTTACGTTTTAAATATTTTTATTGGTTTAGCTAAATTAAAGCATTAAAAAAACAGCTTCACTCTCTATTTCATATATTAGAATAATCAGAGAGACTCTGTGTCAAAATATTCCGTTGCGTGTTAGGAAGCGGAACTCAACGCCGCACTTTGTCTAACCAGAACGAAGAAATTAAATTGATTTAAATATAATCATCCACTCGAATGGGTATTGAACTCATAATTAATCGCATCCAACGCTATCCCACTGTGCCACAAGGGCCACTTATTAAATTTATTTGTTTTTATTTTCTGCTACAAATATAATAAATCAAAACACAATTTATATCTTCAATATTTTTATTGTCTTTCCTAATTAAAAATATTAAAATTATTGACTTTTTTTTTATTTTTCATATTTAAGTTTCACGTTCAACGTCAAAGACCATTTTTTATTACAACAGCAAGAATTTCAATCTATCACTTATTTGTACTGCAATGCTGATTCTACAGCTCCAATGAAATTGAATGTTTGATTATTCTCGTTCAGGCAAATGTCTAGAGCTTTCTCTGTCGAGACGGATTTAAAATAACAATTCGTTTCTTTATTTACAGTTGCCGGAGGGAGGAGCCGCTTGCACTTGATAGACTTAGGGAATTCCGAACGGGGGAAAACTAACGGCGGAATTCCACTATCGGGCTTAGGAAATATACTTCTTGCAATATTTAATGGGCAACGACACCTACCTTATAGAGATCATAACTTGACGCATGTATTAAAGGAATGTTTAGGCTCGTTAACGTGTCACACAGCCATGATAGTCCATGTGTCTCCTAATGTCCAAAATTATTCAGATACATTAACAACTCTGCAATTAGCTTCGAGAATACATAGATTGCGTAGAAGAAAAATTAAATATACTTCAAACAATAATGCTGGTTCTGGTGGAAGTTCTGGAGAGGATGCTTCTAAGCCCAGCAGCAGTGAGCCAGATCCATCGAGCAGTGATCTATCTGCAGATACGGTAATTTATGTCGGACCTTCAGATGACGCAACAGATGGTGAGCATCCACCAGTATATATACCTCATATAAATACAGTTTTAAGCAAAACATTAAGGGGCTCGGCAGCAGATCAGAAGCATAAGTCGTCTTTGTCGAAAGTAATTGAAGAAAAAAGTCCCATACATAAATTTCACGCATCACCTAAAGCTTCTCCCATGAAAAATGTAACACAGCCAAATTTTTCGCCAAAATCTTCCCCGGTACATAATATTACATCTAAAGCAACACCTTTAAAAAAGCAAAACTCAAAACATGGAGAAGAAGGAAAAAGTACAAGCGACGAGCAATGGATTGATGGACCTAGAATATCAAAATCAAAATTAGTCGAAGCTCGACATATTATAAAGGAAACTCAAGTAAAGAAGAGAGAAACTTGGATAGATGGCCCGATGCAAGAACCTAAAGCTCCTCTACAATTTGAATCTGTACCAATTCAACAACCTAGTAGTACAGTACCCCTACAAGTTGGAGTTCTTAATTCATATGGCAACGAAAGTATTGGATATGGTTATATGGATAACCATAAAAAAAATATGATTAAGAAATGGGTCGAAAATCAAACTTCTCAAATACATAAGTCTAGACATAACTCTCCGAGTCATAAAGCCCAACAACCTCACAAAGAAGGGCTCAGAATACCTGAAGATGTGGATACAGGTACACATAGAATGGAAATTAAAGATGCGACCAGACGAATACATGTAGAAGAATCTACTATAAGGACTGGTTTAAAAGCTGGTTCAAAAGGCATGGCTATAGAAGAAGAAAACGTTGGTCCACCTGACTCAAATTATTCTAGAAAACAATCAAGTGCAAAATCATCAATAAAAAATGAACCGGATGAAGACGATGACAGTGAAGAACTGGCAGAAATCCCGCCTGCTCTGCCATTAATACAACCAAGTAGTCTTAGTAGTAGAGAAGTTTCAATGGAAAGTTTGGATAGCAAGTATAAAGAGAGAATGAGAATGGATGACGAAATAGTTTCAAGTCATAGTCGAGATATTGATCCTCATGGAATGAGCAAAGGTCCCGCAGATGATGAAGATGAAATATTAGAAATATATGAAATTGAAGAACCACTAGAGCCTGTCCCGATGCAGGATTGCTGTCTTCAAGTTACGGAAGAAGACATTGCATTGTGCATGGGTTACGCAGAAAATCATTTTGAACAATTTGAACACGAAGAAGGTGATGATCACCCTCTTAGAATCTTAAGTCAAGAAAACCTAACCGTAGCATCAACATTTACAGATACTCTTTCTTTATATAGTGAAGTTGAAAGACAAATTAGAACAGAGGCATATCTTAGACAAACAATTGGATTTTATACAAACAATTTTATAGATCAAACACCGGATATAAATCCTCATGAAAGTTTACCTTCATCGCGTTCCCGCTTAGAAGAATTACTGGGTTTGACTGAATTGTATGGATCACGACGAGCGTTAGATAATAGCAACGCACAAGCATCTAGAATCGCGCCTCAATTTCAGTCTCTCTCAATGTGCAATGTTAGAGACACTGAGGATTATCATGGCGACGGATCCGTATATAGTGAACCCGCATATCGGCCTAGTGATAAAATATGTGATAGTTGTAAGCGGTCTATGTCGAGACCAGGTAGTGCTGTAGGTGAATGCGATGCATATCACGATTTAGATGTTACACATAACGATTCATACGGCCCTTTTGAGAGATATCGATCTAACGATATAACAGATGCCCGTATAGCTTCACTGAGGCATCCTGATGGGGCATCAGATCCAAACTTAAGAGAAGAAAATCGGCTTCCGGGTAGTGGTGCACCATCTAGTACATTTCGAGACTTAAAATCAAATTTACACCTTGAAGTAACACCGCCTGTAGTAACAACAGAGCCGCGATCTGAAAAATGCGAAAAAGGAGACAAAAACGTGGCAAGGATCGTTGCTGGTTGTAAGCCAGATGGTTACGATAGTGGACATGAATCGACACCAAGAACTGGTAAACACAGTCCTGCTGGCACGTCAAGGAGAGCTGAATCCGGATACGACTCCGTTCCTAGAGACTCTGACGCATCATCACTAGACTCTTACCCAACTAGGAGAGCCGCTGTCGCAAGAGCTCATGCAAAAAAGCACACCACGGCCAAATATAAGCAACACAGTGACCGATCCTTCTGCTCATGGCTGAGGAATCCATTTACCTGCAAATACGCGGATACGGACCCCGAGATTAGTGACTTTTAACAATAAACGAACCTATTAAAGGTACAAAATTGTACTTATACATAGTGTTAGTTCTAAATATATCATTAAGCTACGTTACCGAATTTAATCTGGAGACTGCTTTTGTACTCTAGATGTACTCGTATATACAACAGCTTGGCACTGATCCAACGAGGTTACTTACCACTGTATTTTTCTAAACCTTATGAAGCTTCTAGTTGCTCCGAAATATATTTTTAAAGACGTACTTAGTGAGTTTAAAACATATAATAAATGTTACGCAACGAATGTTCGACCCAGTTAGTGTTTTGCTCATTTTTTGTACTTTTATATAATATATACTTGGATTTTTAGCTTATGATATAAGTAGAAACAATATTGAGCGTCTTCCTCCGTCTTCCCTTTGAAGTCTTTTGAAATCTTACTGAAGGCACTGCCGTTTCAACTATCCTAACTCCAAATACAATTTTCGATACTGTTTATACATTTCAACCAATCACTTAATGGTAGTTTGAGAAATGACCTCTTTTTTCGTTATCTTCAGGAATTACCTTTTATTTTTTTTTATTTTATTTTTTTTTAACTGGTTAAGTGAATGGATCGAATGTACATTTTTATAGTGACATTAAAAATTATCTAGAAATAAGACTGTTGTGTCATTGGCCATGTTCTGAATAGCTTTAATATTTTATTATGATCTTCGAAGTCGGCATGTCCGTTTTTGTAAATAACTCGAATGCAATCACTAAGGCTTTATATGATGTTGGTGAATTTAGTTATCGCTTTATTGTCAATGTTCTGTTATATACCATTTAATATTATATAAATATATATATCGTAAATTCTAATATGCGTTCGTATTAGTTTAAAAATAAAATGTTCGATGTGGACTGATGCTATATTGTTTTACTTGAATCCCCTACACTTAGAATTTAGAACTATTAAAATATTTATTTTTTTTAACTTCATGCTGTATCCCGCATATAGCAGGGAACCAGAGAACCTATTGGTAAGACACTCCATTGTCTTTCAACAATTCCGTTTCCCACTTTCCACTGAATTGAGGCATTGCGTGTTGAGTGGCGGAACTCAACGCCGCGCTTTGCCTTGTTACCAAACCCAAGAAATGAAAATACTAAATTTTACATTTCCTGGAGTGGGGATCAAACCCACAACCTGTCGCATTTACTTTCTTGTGCCTCTGCGCCACGATAGGCGTTAAAATAATTAATAAAGAAATATTTATTGTACTACACTTTACACACACTAATCAAAATCTTTAACTAAAATTAGTGCCAGCAACATAAATTTTCATTCATGAGTTTGTTTTAAAGCTCAAAAAAAGCTCAAGCAACTTCAAAAACGTAGTCTCTTTGACGCTAATCGTTAGCATTTTATTCCTAAATGCAAAAATATTGTAGAAGATAACAAGAGACATTAATTTGCAATTAATATATTTATTTTATATTTGTCTAACCATTTGTCTAATCTATGAATAACATATTACTAGAATTCAAAGGTGTCCGTTACAAATGTATGAATATTTACAAAATATACGTAAGGCTGATTGTGATGAACATCCATCCAATGTTTATTATTCTACCACGCAAAACATACTGAACGATCTAAATCAAACCTTACAGTAATATGGCTTATACATCTGAAGAACACATGGACTTCACTGTGTTATTTGGCTAAGCCATAAATATCTACAATTCATAAGAAATTGGTATATCACTTAAATCCTATCACAAAACAATTCCAACATTTACTTTCGCATTACACAAAAAATCTTAAACCAACATTAAACTTCTATTTATTAAAGGGAATGAAACTCTGCATCGAAACCCCATGAATAAATAACATAAAACTGGCAACTCCCTGAGGGTAATTGGGGAATCTTATGGGATACAAAGTTTATCCCTGAAAAAAGTTTTAAGGGGCCGCCCTATTATCTTTCATTTCTGTGATTTAACATTCTCCTTACGCGTTAAGAAAATCATGCTATCAAACACTACGGTTACCCTCTTCAATGTGGGGTGACAACTTTGCTTCGAAACCTCCCAATAATTTGGCAAAGTGGCAGCTGCTTAGCCCATAACGATTATCGAGCGCTAAAAAGATTTTCGCCTTTATATTTTCACGTGAAGATTGAAGGGGAATTGGTATTATGAAATGGCGTTTTAGCTAGCTTGTTAAGACAAAAATTGGGCAAAATTTTGATGTAAGTATTGATGGTGATAAGATTTTTTTTGATTTGTATAATAATCAAGTCCATAACAAAAATGAAGTACAAACCTTACCTTACGCCTGTCGTGGCGCAGAGGCACAAGCGTGCGACTGTAAACCCGACATGTTGTGGGTTCGATTCCCACTCCAGGAAATGTTAGTTTTTTTCGTTTCCTGGATTTGGTAACAAGGCAAAGTGCGGCGATGAGTTCCGCCACTCAGCACGCAATGCCTCAAGTCGGAAAGTGGGGAACAAAATTGTTGTAAGAGAACGGAGTATCTTAACACTAGGTTCACAGGTTCCCTCTGCCTACCCTGCTATATGCGGAATACAGCGGGAAGTAAAAAAAAACCTTACCTTACCTTAGGTTACCTTATATTATAATCCTGGAGTACTGTGGAGAATTCTTCTGACAAAAGTCTAATATTAGCGTATCAGAGATAGATTTCTTAATACTGAAAAACGAGATGCAGTGATGTATCTTCCTGATTATCTTGTAAATTTCAGAATCAATACTTACATGGGAATAAGATATATGTGAAGCCCTTGTGGCACAGTTGGGCAATATTTTAATGTAAGCAAGATTAAGTATGGGTTCGAATCCCATTCGAGGAAACGCTTATATTAAAATTATTTTTATTTCTCCGTTCAAGTCAGGTTTAATAATGCACGGCGTTGAGTTTCGACATTCAACATCTACGATTACTCACTTGATTTGCGTAAAAAATATGAAACTGAAAACATATATGTTGTAAAAGTATATTTATATGAAATAAGTTTAAACTAATACCTAAGCTTACATTTGACTCAACGGATTCCTTAAAAGACTATCCAATATCTAAAACACCGTAATGATTTCACATTTAATAACGCCGACTCTGTCACGACACATAATACCACAACAAGAACAAAATACGAAGAATAAGGTACACGCGTCGGCCGGGGAGTCGAACCTACTACGTGACACGAAGACCAAGCGATAGAAATCGAAATATCGTAAACAGTCCAAATGAAAACACCCCTTATTCCCTCCAAGATAAAAGTTAGAAGAAAATTCGTTATTTTATGTGAAATATTTGGTACGTGACGCGGAAGGAAAGATGTTCGGAAATAATAAAATGTACACGTACATGGATGCGTCATAATAACCTCTTCGTAATGCGGTACTGAAGCTCACTAATCATGGGATAGGATAAGGATAAAGTATATATTGTTATCTTTTTGTTTTGGCAATTTCAAATTTCTTTTACTAATATATATTTTTTATTTTTCTAACTTTACGCTGTATCCCGCATATAGCAGGGTAGGCAGAGGGAACCTGAGAACCTAGTGTAAAGACACTCCGTTCTCTTTCAACAAATCCGTTCCCCACTTTTAGCCAAATTGAGGCATTGCGTGTTGAGTGGTGGAATTCAACGCTGCGCTTTACCTTGTTACCAAACCCAAGAAATGAAAATACTAAATTTTACATTTCCTGGAGTGGAAATCGAACCCGCAACCTGTCGCATTTACAGTCGCTTGTGTCTCTGCGCCACGACAGGCGTTAAAATACATTTTACAGTTATTTATGAATAATCTATGGAAATAAAAAAAAGAAAAAGGAACGGCAGAGTACTGCGACCCTAAGAGAGTCATCTAAATTAACTAATAGAACAGATTAACTTCTCAAAAGATTGTCTTTAACTACCTCGCAAAATTAGGGAAACGCTTAAAAAATTACATTAAAAAAAGCTGAAACAGCGCAAATATGAAGTAAATTTTACACTTAAAAACTTTTCATTAAAAACGAAGCTCAGCGACTTCTGGTTAATTTTATTAGAAATGGTTTCTAGTTATAACATATAACTAGAAACCATTTCAAAGACAATTTAATTTACATTTGACTAAAGAAGCTTCACATTTTATTCCGCATATAAGTCAGAGAGGGTTTAGTGTCAAGACACTCTGTTTTCAATTGTGTTTGAATTTTTCATTTCTTGGGTTTGGTAACAAGGCAAAGCGCGGTGTTCAGTTCCGCCACTCAGCACGCAATGCCTCAATTCGGCGGAAATTGGGGCACGGAGTGTCTTATGTAACACTAGGGAATTTAGTGTCAAAACACTCCGTTCGCAGTTTTCCCCTCGAATTCAAGACATTGCGTGTTAAGAGGTGGAACTTAATGCCATGCATAGTCTTGTCAGAGCAAAGAAATGAAAATAATTTATATATAGTCATTCCTTCGAATCGGAATCGAACCCACAACCAATCACGTATACGTCAGACGCTATCCTACTGCGCCACTATGGTCTTCTCTCGAAAGAAACTATTTAGTAATTACATAAATAGAACTAATTAACAGCAGAAAGCGGAATTCAATCTAAATTTGTAGACAAAAGTTTAAAATAGATTTTTTAAGTATTCGCTTCTAGTGCAATAGTGATGTACGTGATATTTAAAATATCGATAATTTTCGATCTTTTGTATTCTTTTCTTAGAGTTATTTTTATTTAATGAGAAAATACTAAATTATTGTATCATTGTATCTGTTAAATGTTTTATATGTGCAACTAAAATATATAATTTTCAATAAATTAGGTAGAAAAATGTGATATAAGATCCTAAGGTAGACAAAAAGTAAATCCTGTCGTACTAATATTACAAATGCGACAATTTGTGAGTATAGATGGATGGACCTTATCTACAAAAATCTCGGCAAAGTTTACAAAAAATATATAATAGTATACGAAATGCACATAGGCTACAATTTATATAGATTTACAAAATCTAATTATACAATAATTTTGTGATAGTATAAGAATTTAATATAGATAAAAATCAAAAAAACATTCGTTTATACGAAGTCAGTCAGTCAGTCAGTTATCTGTAATCTGTGATTTTTACTATTTTTATCTTCTTCTTCTTAGCATTTATCCCGGCTAGCCAGGGTCTGCCTTCCTACTTAACCTACTCCACTTTGCACGATCTCCTGCATCACGGGTGGTTGGTGGTTTGGATTTTTACTGTGACCTGTGACCACGGACTACCGTAAACTGCTCGATAAGTCAGATTTCTAAAAATATATTTTTATATACTAAAACATATGCGATTAATTCGGTTAAAAAGCTACATTTATCTGAACATCCCTACCCCAATACAATAAAAAAGTAAAGAAAATTTAAAAATCAAACGAAACTAAAATGGCAAAAGTTAGATGCAGCTTCAGAAAGTTTTTTAAAAACACAAATGCATTAGCATTCGTACGTGGCAGGAATAACCGGGGTTGACAATAATCGCGCAGTTAGTCCATGAGATATGATACCGATCAGAATACAAGGTATGTTAAATGTGTAATAGGGGGTGTATCGATAGGTTTTTTGATGGAAACGTGAACTGATTTTTAAATGGGAAATCTGAAATCTTGTTATTTGTAAGGTTGGCGGTACGAAATATTTTAAAAATATCATATGCGATATTTGAGCTTGCCTTATAGATAGATACATACATAGCTTCACGGTGTATCCCGCATATAGCAGGGTAGGCAGAAGGAACCTAGTGTTAAGACACTCCGTTCTCCACTTTCCGCCGAATTGAGGCATTGCGTGCTGAGTGCATTATAGATAATATTAAAAAAAAAATTGTGTCAAGACATCAACTGACGAACCCTAATAATGCCTCTGCTTTGCATTCCAGCTATTTTTTTACAAGTTGAATATGTTTCATTTTAATAATTCTTTTCATAAAACCATTAATATGTTTGTGTCACTTTTTGTTGTCCTCCCTTGTACACAAAAAAAGCTAATGATATATTTATATATTTATAAGTCTATATTATAAAGGATATTTTTATAAAGATACGTATAAAAGTGAGTTACGTAAGTACTTGTAAGTTAGTTTAACATGATAATTATTATCAAATAATATTCTTAATTTGACAAAACTAAATCCAATTAAAAATAAACAAAATAATGCCGATAAAAAAGGTATTGCAAAAAAGACGATAAAATTTTACTATTTACGACCATGATTACATCTACAAATACGTTTGAAAAATTCTACGTACCATTGAAATCATCTTATCTAGCAGTGGCGAGGCGTCCATACAACTCGATTCCCACCGGCTTGCTTACCATAAGCCAAAGTCAAACAAGGTGTAGAACTAAAAAAAAAGTCGCCAAAAAATACAAGCTCTGACATTTTATACCTACTCGTAGACTTTAAAAAAAGGTCATCACCAAAATTCGATATAATTACTAAATACCATGATATCCTATACCACTTTCCCTACATATATATACCGGCTTCCCTAAATATACATCGGCTTCCCTTAAATTACCGGCTTGCCTAACTAGAATTTTCACCCCTCGCCAAAGGTAGATATTACTTTCTAGGTAGATATTACTAGTTTTTGGCGTTATTGAATTACTGACAGACAGCATACAGACACTACTGGCCATATAAAGCTGAAACTTGGCAGCAACTTTTTGGACAATATAGGGGAGCACTAGAAGATAAGATTTTTCTCAATTCCTACGAAAACGAAATGAGATTTAAAGTTTTGTAGTCCACGCAAACAAAGCCGCGGTATAGAGAGAGTAATTATATATTTTTGTTATTAGCAAGTGGTTCTGTAAATCGATTTTAATCAATTGTTTATAGTCATAGTAAATCTGGAATATTTTTCACGCCGTCAAATTCTCGCGGTGAAAATAGAATTTGTCTCGTCAGACTTGAGCTGAATCAATCTGCATTACCCAAGTAACGACAACAGGGCTACGTAAGTGATAAACTTTCAGCTTTTTGAAAATTTTTTAAATATATTTTTTTAATATTTTTAAAATACGTTTTAATGATTTTAAAATATTAATATTAAGTTTTTATTAGTTGTTATTTTTACGATATTGTCTTTTTAGAGAATATTTTTTTTAATAAGTGCATTGTTTGTCTTTTTTTAAATATTTTTTTTTATCTATGATAAATTTTAATGTTTACTGTATTTTGCTGAAGTTTTTAATAGATAGCTTATATTTTATACAGAAGTAATGTAGGTGTCGGAACAACTGTTTATTTTACATGACAACTTAGCCTTTAAGTGTGGTGTATAGTGTACCATATCAATATGTTTAAATGTACGAAAGATATATCACTGTATACTTCCTAAAATAAAATATCTCTCTTTAACCGAAAGTTCTCTTTCTAGTGTATTTTATACGTATGTTACTGCAATACTTTTTACTGAGTGAACCAATTTAGATGATTATTTTTATATGATAGCTTATGCTTCTGTTGTGGTCCCATTTAAATTTAACTAAGACACGAGTAGTTCTTCGTAATAATTTTACTTTTTAGTGCTCTTTGTTGGAAGATGATTTTTTTTGTCAAAATTACAATTATATATGAATTATATAATATCGGTAAATAATAATATAGTAATGACGGATAATGTACAATCAAGAAAATATATGGCTGCTGATGCTATTTTGGCATAGTCAAGAATTGTGTGAAACTCTTGTGCCTTAAATTAGTGCTTGCATAATTAATGTTTAAAAAAATGTTTTTTTTTTTGTATATATATTAATAAGATAATTGTGCTGAAAGAAAAAAAAATGAATACTATTTATCCTAAAAACTCAATTTGTTCCGCCTCATATTTGTGTTCTCCCACAAAAGTCTTATATATTATATATTTATTGAAACCTATGGCTTAATTTTAACGTTTTAGAAGCATTATAGCATATAGTTGAAAATCCAAAAAAAAATGAATTAGTAATAATAAAATAACGCGCAGTATTGGGATAGCACTTGACTGCAAACACGTTTGATTGTGGGTGCACTCTCTACTCAGTGTAATGATTATATTTCATTTATTTTCATTTCCCGATCCCAGTAAGAAAAAGCGCGATATTGAGTTCCACTACTCAACACGCAATGTTTAGAAGTTCAAACGTCTTTTTTTTTTAACTTCACGCTTAACCCGCAGGGTAGGCAGAGGGAACCAGAGAACCTTATGTTAAGACACTCCATTCCCTTTCAATAATTCCGTTCCCCACTTTCCGCCGAATTCAGGCATTGCGGGTTGAGTGGCGGAACTCAACGCCGCGCTTTGCCTTGTTACCAAACCCAAGAAACGCAAAAACTAAATTTTACATTTCCTGGAGTGGGAATCGAACCCACAACCTGTCGCGTTTACAGCCGCACGCTTGTGCCACTGCGCCACGACAGGAATTCAAACATTGCCTGATTAAAACGTCTCTCACCAAACGCCAAAGTCAATTCGGGGGGAAAAGCAGATAGTATTGTATTGACACTATGATACTAGGTTCCCTTTTCCTTCCTTTTATACGAAAAAAAGCGTGAAGCGGAAAAAAATAATTTTTTCGCAATATCTCGTAACATGGACCACACACTAAAATGTGTTGAAAGCCATCTGAAGCCGGCGCGATTTCTCAGGATTTGAGGAGCTTCAACTTTAAGGCACGCACTTTAGAATGTTTACACTGGAGATACTGGAAATTTTATTTCTGGCTACTGTTGCTGAAAAATTGACACAACATCACATAAAATGTATTGATAGATGGAAATAAATAACTTGTATGCATTTTCATCATTTATAATTGTTTACATTTTGTCTCAACCGAGATTCGAATCTGTTATCTCTTTAATGTTAGTGTTTTTATTTGTATATCTTTAATCAGTGACTATATCACTAGAGCGCCGTAGTAAACTGAGTGTAAACGCGACTGGTGGTAAGTTCGATCCTTACTTGGGGGATAATCACTTTCAAATTATTCTCTTTTGTCCGCTGTGCTAAGATAAATCACGGCGTTGAGTTACGCCACTCAACACGCAATGTCTAGAATCGTGTAAGAATGCGAACGTTGCATGATTTAAATCTTCAGATCAGGTTCAATACCTATAAGGCAAAATTCTGATACAAGAAAGAAAAGAGTGATTTAATTCGAAAATTTTCTTACAGAATTTAATATTTATTTAACTTATTGTACACAAAAATGAACACTAAAGTCGATAGCAAATCTAAAATTAAATATACTAGTACATTTGTTTATTATATTTAAGTCAAATTCAAAGCGACAATCTTTTAAATTTTACAATGCGATTTCTAGCAGAACTTTTCTACCAACAGTACCAGATGTCAATACTTAGCGGGTATTAGCTGTATTTTTATCACTATCTTGCTATTTATGGGGATATTACATATTACAGTCTGTAATTCTGTTTAAAATATTACTTTTGGTATGTATTTGAATTTTCTGTAATAATCGTAATTCGACTTTAATATCAGATTTTGCTAAATGTTCTCATAGTAAATTCTTCTTATAAATCTTATAAAGTTTTAAGCTTATCGCATAACTACAATATTTATCTCGACTCATGTCTTAAATTTGGTTGTGTAGTAACTAGTGATAAGATTTATTATAAAAGGACACATGTATGGATGAAAGTGATATGAGGCCAAAATTCAAATTTCAACAAAATCGACCTTGATTCAATTTTTTTTAGCTTTACGCTGTATCCCGCATATAGTAGGGAACCTCAAAACCTAGTGCTATGACACTCCGTCCCCCACTTTTCGTCGAATTGAGGCATTGCGTATAGATGGCGGAACTCAACGCCGCGCCTTATCTTGTTGCCAAACTCAGGAAATGAAAATACTAAATTACTACATTTCCTGGTGTGAGAATCCAACCCACAACCTGTCGCGTTTACAGTCGCACGCTTATGCCTCTGCGCCACGACAGACGTCTACTATGATTATATATCAATGAAACAAGAAAGATATAAGCTCACGAACAAAATGTATGTAGGTACTTCGTTATTTTTGGAACTCATCATTCGCATTTTATGAGACACCCCTTATTGTCTTCAATAAAAAATCCAGGGGATGGCCTATAAAATTTAACGTAGGCGCTGTAAAATGTACCCTTAATAAATTTTGTAGCAAATCAGTTGTGATTTGAAATCAGATACTGCAAGAAATAAACATTAAAGAAAAGAAAAATATTACATACATACGTAGCTTCACGCTGTATCCCGCATATAGCAGGGTAGGCAGAGGGAACCTGAGAACCTAGTGTTAAGACACTCCGTTCCTCACTTTCTGCCGAATTAAGGCATTGCGTGCCGAGTGGCGGAACTCAACACCGCGCTTTGCCTTGTTACCAAACCTAGAAAATGAGAAATTGCATTTCCGTTTGCGTTTACAGTCACATGCTTGTGCCTCTGCGCCACGACAGGCGTTCAAACAGAAAAATATTCACTTACCTAAAAAATAATTGGAACTGAAAACACACTCATAGGATGTCACGTCTTTAAATTTACTGGTGTCCCCGTTGAGGCGTTAACAACGCGTTGCCTAGCAACTTATATGCCACTTTACATATATTATATTAATTTACTATACTTTTCAAGCATTATTAAAAATATAATTTTGCAATCTGCACTCCTTCGCTATATAAACTATAAGTGTGCCAGTTTTCGTGCTCCTTCGTCCGTGTAATTTTCGTAAAAAGGGGTATAAAGTTTTTGCTTTGCGTATTTATATACAGATGATATACGCATATGATAGCTATTTGACCCACTTCTAGCCATCCGATTTACATTTGAAAACTTGTACATGTGTCCGAATCTGATAACATGACCTATTTTCATGGCATGAACCTGATGACCTACGCAGTTTATCGATATAGATAAAAATATTTTTAAATGTATTCCTTTCAATAAATTTCTACTATAAATAATGTTTATAATAAAATTATTTTAAATAATAAGTAAATTCAAAAACTGCGTATAAATTACGCACTGGTAACAACAACAAGGCAAGGCGGCGTTGAGTTCTGCCTCAATTCAGCGGAAAGTCTCCGTTCCCCGGAAATTTTAAAAGAGAACGAAGTGTCTTAACACTAGGTTCTCAGGTTCCCTCTGCCTTCTATATGCGGGAAACAGCGTGAAGCTAATAATTTATTACTCAAAAGTAATGTTTTTTTACATAAATTAAATGTAACTTTACTAACAAGCCATTGATTTCATTTCTCTGGTAGTATTTTATGTTGAACCAATCGATGTGTCCTGGTTGGGGTACGCTTAATGACCCGCAATAACCCGCGCTATCCACTACTAAATCTAGGTTTAGGCAATTTAGGATCTAAATTATTGCTATATATTATAGATAAAATAAATTAATGTTCATATCACTTAATGTATCTTATTATGATATATAAGGCCTGTCGTGGTGCAAAGGCCCAAGTGTGTAAACGCGACAGATTGTGGGTTCGATTTCCACGTCAGGAAATCAAAATATTAAATAATATTTAGTATTTCCAATTCCTCGCTCTGGTAACAAGGCAAAGCATTGAAAACCGCCACTCAGCACGCATTGTCTCAAGTCGGCGGAAAGTGGCGAAATTGAAAAATGTTAAAAAAGGACGGAGTGTCTTAAAACTAGCATCTCTGGGACCCTCTGCCTACTCTGCTACTGCTTTTTTTATTTTGTACATTTTTTTTTAACTTCACGCTGTATCCCGCATATAGCAGGGTAGGCAGAGGGAACCTGAGAATCTAGTGTTAAGACACTCCATTCTCTTACAACAATTCCGTTCCCCACTTTCCGCCGAATTGAGGCATTGCGTGCTGAGTGGCGAAACTCAACGCCGCGCTTTGCCTTGTTACCAAACCCAGGAAATGAAAATACTAACAATTCCTGGAGTGAGAATCGAGACCACAACCTGTCGCGTTTACAGTCGCACGCTTGTGCCTCTGCGCCACGACAGGCGTTTTGTACATCTACCGTGTGTTTATCTATCGTGGGCCACAGTAGATATAATATAAAATAAGAATAATTAAAATTAGCTAACCCAACTGCCGTGACACATAAAAAATACAGTCGAATCGAGAACCTCATCCGTTTTTCAAGTCGGTCGAAAAGTAAAAGCTAAACTAAGTTTCTAATACAGTTAAAGAAGAAATGTAACGGCACGAAACGAGAAACAAGTATAAATTATTCATCGGGAAATTTTGGACATCCCGACTCGACTCGGAATCTCAGAATTTATAAGTATTAAACTTTTGTTCGCTGAATTTTTGTTAAAACTTTACGAATATTTTGAAAAGCTTATTATTGAGGAATTATTTTTTTTGTGTTATTACGTGATTTTTTAAAGAATATTCTTTATTTTTCTTTTTTAGTACTAATTATTTTATAATGTTTGTCGTGGCGCAAAGACACAAGCGTGCGACAGGTTGTGGGTTCGATTTCCACTCCAGGAAATGGAATTTTTCATAATTTCTAATCATGCAATGCCTCAATTCGGTGGAAAGTGGGGAACGGAGTGTCTTAACACTAGGTTCCTTCTGCCTACCCTGTTATATGCGGGATACAGCGTGAAGCTATGTATGTATTATTTTCTTATTTGCTTATTATTTTAATATTTTAAAATTATTATTACACTTTTACTACCAGACAGTGTAGCACTGCGATACGATTGCCTCATCCGTTTTTAAATATGTCATACGATATGCAGCCTTCAACTTCGTTTTTATGGATATAAAACCTAAAACCCCTTTTCTTCATTTTCGTAGGAATTTTGGGAAATCCCAACACTCCCCAAAAGAGCATAACAAATTTCAGCTTTCTACTTTCTTTGGCCAGTAATTTTTCCTGTACGTTATCTGTCAGTCATTTGGTTACGCAAGCGTTTTAAATACATATATAGATAACCTTTGCTATTATATAAAAAACGCGTCGTTGAGATCCATGAATTTGGTAGCAAAGAAGAGAACGAAGTGTCTTAACACTTAATTCTAAAAATTATTGCAAAATGAACATATTTTGAATAAAACATAAGTAAATAATATCAACATAAGCTACCCCCAAAAACAATTGTTATTTCAAAACCCTTACAACTTTCGCTTAGAATACGTAATAAAATTTATTGTCACTAGACATCTGCCTCCCCGGATTGCCCGTGCTGTGCAAACAGTTGTGCCTTGCTGCGAAATGCATGAAAACTTCTATGAATTTTAAATTTTACTTGCCACTTTTAAAGGTTTGGCAGATGGAATTTGGTTTTGTTTTTCGATATTGTTAAAGTATTTTTTTATAAAATATCATTATATATAAAGGCATGAAGTAAAAATTTTGGATCCTTTGGGGAACGGAATTGTTGAAAGAGAATGAAGTTTCTTAACACTAGGTTCTCTGGTTCCCTCTGCCTACCTTGCCATATGCGGGTTACAGCGTGAAATTAAAAAAATGAAGTAAAAATTTTGGATCCTTTTCTATGAAAACTATGCGGGTGGAGTTTTTTTTTATGGATAACGGATGGCAAGCTAGCAGGAGGATCACCTGATGGTAAGTGGTCATGAACATCTACAACACCAGAGATGTTATAGATGCGTTGCCAACCTAGAGGATATAGATGGAAGGAGAGGACAATAGTAGTCCGCTATCAGAACCACCACATTTTGGGGAACGGATAGTGGGGAAGGGGAAAACCTAGCTTACATGCCATTGAACCGGAACACATCATAAGATATTTGACGGTTCGTCTTTGACATGATAATGGTCGCGAGCCAGACGGAGGACGAACCTCCTACCACCAAAGTACTGGGATACCCCCCCTCTTACTGGACGCTATCCAATGGTGGAGGGGAATTGTATTCTAGCCCCTTCCCCTCACAGGCAAAATGAAAATGATAATTGTATTAAAATTGTAATACAAATAGTGCACATGGAGAAGAAGGGCAGGAAAACAATATTTCAGCAATATAATATATAAGAAATATATTACATTAAAAAAAGAAATATTACTCACGCCATATGTTTGACATATATTTTTATTAAAGTAACATATACGTTGATAAGGAAACATGTATTCTACATAATAATGGGGCTATCAAAATTAAATAAAGTCGATCTCAAAGAAAATGCTTTAAAAAGCACAAATATTACAAATAACTCAAAAACTATTCGTCAGTAAATTTCGTCTTACGTAAACTTGCGCCTTTTTGAGATACAAAATTTCCTTTTAATCTATTTTCTAATAAATTCAAATGTAAAAATCAAAAGGGAAACGTTAAGAATATTTTGAAGTTGCTTCAAAAAATAATTAACAAAGAAAAAAAAGTAAAGTATTTCCTTGAACAAAATTCATAAAAGATTACTTTTAAAATTTATGACACCTGCCACCAAACCGGCACAGACTGTTGACACTAAACTTACTTAAAACATTTTTGATTTTAACTAAAATATTAATGAAAAATATGGAACTAAATTGTAAAACTATAATAATATATAAATAATATAAATAAATTGCATACAAAATTTTCTATTACTTTTCTTCACGCTTTTTTTTCACGCATAACTTCACGCATATAGCAGGGTAGGCAGAGGTAACCGGAGAACCTAGTGTTAAGACACTCCGTTCTCTTACAACAATTCCGTTTCCCACTTTCCGTCAAATTGAGGCATTGCGTGTTGAGTGGCGGAACTCAACGTCGCGCTTTGCCTTGTTACCAACCCAGGAATTGAAAATACTAACATTCTGGAGTGGGAATCGAACCCACAATCTGTCGCGTTTACAGTGGCACGCTTGTGCCTCTGCGCCACGACAGGCGTTAATAATCTTTCGAATTCGGTTGGAAAGTGATGAGTGAAGAACGGAGAGTGATACGAGGTTCCCTCTGACCCTGCAATGTGGAAAAAGCGTGACGCTGACTACTGCGTTCCCAATTCCGAACCCTGAGGCTTTAAGAGTGTCAATACTTATTTTTTATATTAACGTGCAATTTGAATATTGTAATAGGTAATTTTAATAAAGAATATATCAATTTCATTTTTTTTTTCAAACTAAATATATATTCTGTCGTGGCGCAGAGGCACAAGTGTGCTACTGTAAAGCGACAGGTTGTGGGTTCGATTCCCACTCCAGGAAATGTAGTATTTTCATTTTCTGGGCTTGGTAACAAGGCAAAGCGCGGCGTTGAGTTCCACCACTCAACACGCAATGCCTCAATCTGGCAGAAAGTGGGGAACGGATTTGTTGAAAGAGAACGGAGTCTCTTAACACTAGGTTCTCAGGTATATATGCGGGATACAGCGTGAAGTTATATATTCTGCTTATCAATATTTCAGCATCCGTGTTTAAACGGACATCTTTCATACGATCTTTTTTATATCCTTTTATATGATTAAAGATGAAAAATAATCGAAAAGCTTTAATTATTACTATAATTCCAAAGTTTACCCCCAAAAATGATAAAAAAATCATGATTTCATAACAAAACACAGCAGGAAATTCTGAATTTAATTCATATTCATTATATTTCCCGAAAGGAAAACGCATATACAACTCCTGGGGGCAGCGTAAAGTTGGCTTTTGCTTTGTTCTAATTACACTCTGGCGGCCATTGGGGCGGGCGGAGTTAAAAAGTTAATTAGCTTTAATTTTAACGACGGCGAATGTTTGAATCTTGATGGAATAAAACACAGCGTAAAACGTTTCCTTTTTCCAAAATTTTCATTACTAACTGACCGTAAAAAATTATATTGTACGGCTGATAAGAAGTTGCCGGATCTCGGTTCCTGGATCTCGGTTCCTATCTAACTACAAAAAGTATGGTGATATTTTTAAAAGTTAAATTAAGTAATGTTTGTTTGTTTAGAAACAATATTATCTTTTTGAGACCATTGTTTTTAAGTAACGTTGTTTAATAGATATACCATTCAAAAATTCATAAGATAAATTATTATTAGCGTCACGCTTCATATAACAGGTTAGAGAGAACGTTGCCGCTGAGGTTTCACGAATGATTGGGGCAGTTCCGTGGGCCTTGGCCAGTGGTGGTAGAGGAGGAGCAAAGTGAGGTATTAGTGGGTATACGGACGGCGTCTTTACAGCCAATCCGAGTCCCCACGGGCAAGTATCAGTAACGAATTTCCTCACGTAAAATAAAAGGGTAAAGAGACACTTCGTCCACCACTTTCCACCTGAATTCGAGATATTCCTTGTTAAGTGGCGGAACACAACGACACCTTTTGTTCTTACCAGAGTAGAGAAATGAAAGAAATTTAAAAGTGATCATTCACGCGAGTGGGAATGGAACCCACAACCAACCGCTTCTTTTCTTACAGGCGCTGTCTCACTATGTTATACATGTAAGTATTTCATAAAGAGAAAAAACTCTTTAGCATAAATTCACCTATCGACCAAAACGCTTGGGCTTTGTGCCCAAATGTAGACTTAAAGGGCCCCTTTAAACTGCGCATTAATTCTCGTCCGAGCTCCTCTTTCTTTCTAACCAAGTTTGAAAAACCATAACCAAGTTTCCTACTAGTGTCCGATAGATTTTTTTTTAACTTCACACTGTATCTCGCATATAGCAGGGTAGGCAGAGGGAACCTGAGAACCTAGTGTTAAGACACTCCGTTCTCTTGCAACAATTCTGTTCCCCACTTTCCGCCGAATTGAGGCATTGCGTGCTGAGTGGCGGTACTCAACGCCGCACTTTGCCTTGTTACCAAATCCAGGAAATGAAAAGGAGAGTGAATCGAACCCACAACCTGTCGCGTTTACAGTCGCACGCTACAGACACGCCACGACAGGCGTTAAATAAACTGATAATAGTACTAGACAGGTCAAGAAATTTTAATAGATTATTTATTTTATTTTTTGATTATAGATACATTTCACTGTTACCACTTTTATATTATAAACAGTAACTTTTTTTAACTTTTTTCAACAGACCTTTTCGTTATATTGAATTTAATATCACAATAATATGAAAGAAGTTTCATTTCAAAACGTGTTCTTGCAAAATTACAATTTAAATACCAGAAACCCGTTTTAAAGTTCCATACATTTTACATCGCAAAGCTAACTTTGTTTTACTATTAAAAATTCTATATTTGAAAATATTAAATTTGTATAATAATGAATAGTTAGTATTTTCATTTCCTTGCTCTAGTAACAAGACAAAGCGCGGCGTTGAGTTCCGCCACTCAGCGCGCAATTTCTCAATTGGGCGGAGAGTTGGGAACGAAAATATTAAGAAAAAGTGTCTTAACACTAGGTTCCCAGGCTCCCTCTCTGCCTACACTGCTATTAGCGGGATACAGTGTGAAATTAAGAATCGACCTTTTTTTTTTAACTTCACGCTGTAACCCGCATATAGCAGGGTAGGCAAAGGGAACCAGAGAACCTAGTTTTAAGACACTCCATTCTCTTTCAACAATTCCGTTCTCCACTTTCCGCCGAATTGAGGCATTGCGTGTTGAGTAGCGGAACTCAACGCAGCGCTTTGCCTTGTTACCAAACCCAAGAAATGAAAATACTAAATTTTACATTTCCTGGAGTGGGAATCGAACGCACAACCTGTTGCGTATACAGTCGCACGCTTTGTGCCTCTGCGCCACGACAGGTGTTAAAAGATACTAATACTAGTTAAAAAAAGATACTAATATGAACGATAAAGTTACATATCCTCCACTTTCCTTAACAAGTACGCAACAATCGCATCTGCGGCACCGAAATCTATTGTAATGCAGTTTACCCGAATCGGCGATCTCCTTCAAAATTACTACGGACGTGATCTGAAGACAAACCGCCTTTATTGTTTTAATGGTCTTTTAAAACTAGCCGAGTGGAAAACTAAGGGTGAATTTACGGCATATATTTATTTGAGAGGTATTGAGATACTACTTTAAAGTAGGGAAGAAAATTTTTGTAGAAGAGCTTGTCTTTGCGTTATTGTCGTTTTATGTGTTGTAAATCTAGTCAATAAATTAAAGCAGTAGTGTCCAGACACTCCGTTCGCGTTGTTCTGCCTTGATTCGACGCATTGCATTTTACGTGGCGGAAATCTTACCTTACCAGAGCAGAGAAATAAAAATTATTTTAATACCTATAAACTTTTCTCAGAGTGAAATTCGAACCCTCAACTAATCCCGTTTACAGACAGACTTGTACTACAACAAGTCTGGTCTGTAATAATTATGGAAATTTGTATTCATTTTTTTTACTTCCTGATCTAGATTTTTTTTTTAACTTCACGCTGTAACCACGCTGTATCCGCATATTAGCAGGGTAGGCAGAGGGAACCTGAGAACCTAGTGTTAAGACACTCCGTTCTCCACTTCCCGCCTGATTTGAGGCATTGCATGCTGAGTGGCAAAACTCAACGCCGCGCTTTGCCTTGTTACCAAACCCAGGAAATTAAAAATTCCATTTCCTGGAGTGGGAATCGAACCCACAACGTGTTGTGTTTACAGTCGCACGTTTCTGCCTCTGCGCTGTGACAGGCGTTACAGTTTGAAATGCATCTAAAAAAGACAGCACATCTAAACTAAGCTTGTACAATTTCACTTAAATTAATGCATTTGAACTTGAAATATTACACCTATACATCGTGCATTGATAAAAATCATAAGAATTAATATCAAACACCAATTTCTTAACCACCTTCCAAAACAGTAGTGGGTTCTCTTCTCGTTCAAAGTACGTTGGCTTCCTGATATAAATAAAATCTTATACTAAACAAAAATTATAAAACATAGAGCATAAAGCACAAGCATCATCAAAAAGCACTTTCACGCTTTATTCCGCATAGGAAGGTAGTCAGAAAGAACTTAGTGTTCAAACAATCCGTTCGTCACCCAAATTCAAAACTATCTTTTCTGTGAAGAAATGAAAATCAATCCGGCGGAACGGAGTGCCTTAACACTAGGTGCTCTGGTCCCCTCTGCCTACCCTGTTAAATGCGTAATACAGCTTGAAGCTAAAAAAAAATACCATAAACAACAAAAAAAAATACCGAAGGGCATGCATGAAAAGGTTAATGACTGTGGACGTGGCGAAAGAGTTATGCAAGGACCGTAGCGTTTGGCGCTCCGTTCTCCCTGACTACCCCTCTATCGTGAAGTTAGGTAGGAATTCAACCTACAACCTAACACGTTTACAGTGTCTATTCCAAAATACCATGATGGCCTTCAAAGCATATCCTCAAAGACTTATTACACATATAACTCAAGATGCCACCTCACAAGAAGCAAGTCACTCTGCTCAGATAATAGAGACGGCCAAATGATTTGTGCGATCGATTCTCAATTTCGGAAATTGGATTTATAGATCGGCTGATAAGGGGATAACGGCAAGTTTGGGCGCCTTTGCCACTCATTTGACTATCGATTTTGCTTCCTGACACCGATTTATTTAGGTTTTTTCAGAAGGTTCAAAGGATTTTGTTTGTATGTTGTATTTTGGGATAAGATATAAGATCTTTTTTAAGATGTTACAGTTTTTTTATGTATGTAATGTGAAGAAAGCAGCTTCACGCTAATCCCGTATATTACAGTGGTAGTAAGACTGAACCTAGTGTCAAGACACTCCGTTCACCGTTTTTCGTTTGAATTCGAGAAATTGCGTGTTAGGTGGCGAAACTTAACTTCATTCCTAAGAATAGTTTAAATAAAATTATTTCCCTGAGTGGAAATCGAATCCACGACCAATCGCGTTTACACTGTCTGTCTGTGTGTTAGACGCTGTCCCACTGCGCCGGTATTGCGTTTATTTAATGTCCACTATAATGCAAAGTATATATATGAATGTAAGTTTGCCTCACTTTCACTTCCAAAACTACTCTACCGATTGTCATGAAACTTTGCAGGTACATATATTCTTAGAGGTATTAAAAATGACATTGGATACGTTTTTTTACGCACTATACACTACAGTATGTAGTATAAACTGCCATTGACCACGCGAACGAAGCCGCAGGTAACAGCTAGTATTAATATAAAAGATCATAGCCCAATACTATGGTGTCATATATTATGAAGTACTTCAAACCTTATAAATAATATGTTTTGTATCTAAATGGTGCAATTGTATGCGATAATAAAGGGATCGCCCGCGAGCTACGCTGAAGGCATTCTTGCCCATAGAATCCTATAAGTGAGCCTTAAAATATATAGCAAGATTGATATCTAAAAGATTAACACGGAAAATGATGAAAACACAAATTTAATTTTTAAGTACTTACATTGGCAAAAAAATTCTATTGAATAAAAATTTATCATTCCAGGAGTATTTTTCAAATATTTATTATTTGTATATTAACATTGTGAATTTACTCAATAAATTTAATAAACTAAGGTCAGTACTATAAAATAAAGTTAAATAGAATAAAGTTTATTAGGAACAAACAGGACTTATTATACGGTAACAGAAGATACGTTGACAACTGCTAAAGTTGGAAACTGCAGCGCAGCGTCAAAACTATAAAAGCAATCACCAAATCTGTATGGTGATGAGTCTTTGGATTCCTTTTTGCGGAAATTATGCAGACGGTAAAAGTATAAAATATGTTACAGTTAAGGCTCATTGAAATAAGAAGTGCAAAAAATACTCTTCTTTAACAAAAGTAGATATAAGATAATGAAATATTTGATATTCGCGATTTTTACACAAATTAAATGAAACTATTTTAACCGGATTAATTGCGTATACTTTAGTATTTGGACATACATTTTTGGAAACCCGTTTTGAATACTTTAGTAGTCCGTGAAAATTTTTAACATAGCTGGACATATGTCTCAGAGATCAGAGCACTTTAAGAAGTTTCCACGAGGTGCGGGTTCGAATCCCGCTACATTTAAATTAAATATCTTCTAAAAATTTGCTTCTGTCTACATTTTTACAGTCAAACGCCTCAACATCTGCGCCACGACAGCTTCAAATAAAATAAAGTACATTATTAGGAAATCACGATACGAGTTGTCCCTTGCGAGAGTTTATATCTTTTAAAATAGCTTCCATACAACCCCTCGTCAAATCGGTGAAAAAGTGGCCTTTTACTGTGTGGAGTGTCCATGAATATTGATATTGAAGGACATAGATCAAATAAAAAATATATTAATATATTTATGTATGAAATAAGTAAATATTTTTTAAAAAAGGGTATTCATTAAATAAAAATAAAAATTTATTTAGATTTTTTTTATATATTTATAATATTTTTGTACGTATTAATAGCAATTTTTGAATGAATGTATAGTTAGAAAGCGCTAACTTTTATCTAGCCATGTCCATCTTCGGCCGTAGTGAAATTTTTTAGGCACTATATATCGCTGCTTCAAAATAGTACCACAAACCAAAATTATACTTTTTACAGCAGCGTTAATAAAAAAGATAAAACAGTTAATTAAGAATCTTGAATTCAATCAAAGAGAAACGATTACTTTACTTATGTACCTAAAAATTCAAAATAAGTGGGTGTCTTTTTTAAATTTAAAAAGATATCAAATATGCAAAGTGTAAAATAAATAAGATTTTAACAAGATAAAGAAAACAGGCTTCATATAAAATGCATTAAAAAGTACAATTATTACGAATAACTCAAAAACTACTTAATTATATTTAAATGGAACCACATTAGAAGCTACTTTATAAAAATAAGAATCAACAACATTGGTTCACCCAGTAAAAAGTGATTTGGTATCAAACTTAAAAAAAATTCAGTCGAATTGATAACTTCCTTTTTTGAAGTCGGTTAAAAAATACAAATATTTTTTAAAAAATATCCCACAAAACTTATACACCGTACAGAACGGGCGATGTCCGATCACGAAATTGCCTTATCGCCTCATCTTACCTTAGGCTTATTCCCATTCCCGTATTTCACATTTTCTATGTTATGTAGAACTAATGTTAGCGTTTTCGCTATCTATTGCGATATAAAGATTAAATATACGTGATACTCGTAAATAAAAACAAGTTGTGTTTTTATGAAACTGAAAATATAGAAAATAAGTACATACATACACAGCTTCACGCTGTATCCCGCATATAGCAGGGTAAGCAGAGGGAACCTGAGAATCTAGTGTTAAGACACTCCGTTCTCTTTCAAGAATTACTTTCCCCACTTTTCGGCGGGTCGAGGCATTGCATGCTAAGTGGCGGAACTCAACGCCACGCTTTGCCTTGTCACCAAACCCAGGAAATGAAAAATTTCATTTCCTGGAATAGGAATCGAACCCACAACCTGTCGCGTTTACAGTCGCACGCTTGTGCCTTTTCGTCACGACAGGCGTTCACGAAATAAGTCACTGAATTATTTTTTCAACTTCACATTCTTTCCCATAATGGAGGTTTAATCATAGAAAATCTAGTGTCAAGATACTCCGTTTTCCACATTTGACCCGAATTCAGAAAAAAAATTTCGAAGACAGGTGAAATGAAAAAAAATTGAATACATTTCGTTCGCAGTTCGCCGTTTCCTAGTCCGTTCTCTCTGACTACCCAGCATCATTAGCTGAATTTGCCGTATTGTTTTTTTGCTTCACGCTGTATCCCGCATATAGCAGGGTAGGCAGAGGGAACCTGAGAACCTAGTGTTAAGACACTCCGTTCTCTTTCAAGAATTCCGTTCCTCACTTTCCGCCGGATCGAGGCATTGCATGGTGAGTGGCTAAACTCAACGCCGCTCTTTGCCTTGTTACCAGACCCAGGAAATGAAAAAGCCTCCTCCTGGAGTGGGAATCGGACCCACGACCTGTCGCGTTTACAGTCCCACGCTTGTGCCTCTGCGCCACGACAGGCGCCGTACTGTTTAGTTTTAATATTTAATAACTACTACATGTATTTTTTTTGAGGCAATAAATGTGTTTCTATTTATTTGTTTTAACATCAGAATTCGGGTGGAAAGCGGCGAACGGAGTATTTAGACACTAGGTTCTCTCTGTCTACACTGTTATGCTATTATATATAAATACGTGAAACAAAAACTTTGTACAAAGTATCCCTTTTACGAAAATTACGCAGACGGAGGAGCATTAAATTTGGCGCACTTATAGTTCATATAGAGGAGTTCATATTCATATATTAAGTTACTCTAATAAATGTTACACACACTACCATGTGTTTGACATCCATGTTTTTATAAAGTGACATATACATACATTGTCAAAGACAACGCGTTGTTAACGCGTCAACGGGGACACTAGTATATATAAAGCGCGAAGCTGCAAATATATATTTTTTTCTGTATACGGAACACATGTGTTTGAAAGTTTACGAAATATTTTTCCTGTGACAGGGATGGCCCTACGTGTGCGTCGCCAGATGTGTCCTTTCGTAATTTTATATATATTAGAAGTTTGTATTGGTGGAAATCTATGATTTATTGTACGGTAAGGTGATATAAATCATTTGTGTTATAATTTCAAGCTTTTGTGCTACCGTCGTATGTTATGTATGGACGAAGGAAAATATTGCGTTTAATTTTTTTGTGGAAAAATTGTTTTTTAGGATATGTATATATATATATATATTTATTTTTAGCTAAAAAATAAAGATTTTTAAAAAATAAAGAAAAACGACTTCAAATAAAATGCCCTAAAAATAAACTTATTACGAATAACTCAGAAACTACTCGTTAGAATATAAAAATATTAATAATTCATAATACAAAAATAATCAAAATTTGTTCACACACTAAAAAGCTATGCAGTAAAACATAAAACATAAAACAATCAAATAGAGACACTCCTATTTCCAAGTTGATTAAAAAGAATTTACGGATAGAACTAAACCTTAAGAAGGCTTGTCCTGAAAAGTATGCATTATCGTTTTCAACTTTAAAAAAACTCGTATATAAATTTAAAATTTTAACGCCTGTCGTGGCGCAGAGGTACAATCGTGCGACTGTAAACGCGACAGATTGTGGGTTCGATTCTCACTCCAGGAAATGGAATTTTTCATTTCCTGGGTTTGGTAACTAGACAAAGCGCCGCGCTGAGTTCCGCCACTCAGCACGCAATACCTCAATTCAGAGAAAAATGGAGAACTGAGTGTCTTAACACTAGGTTCCCTGTGCCTACCCTGCTATATGCGGGATACAGCGTGAAGCTATGTATATATTTATAAATTTAAACAAACAATATACAAATTTAATAATTTCAAATATAACTTAGCTAAGTTACTTCAATTAACTGAAATAACAGTATGAACAGTACATCTCACATTACTCCGACTAAGTGCATTACGCGGTCGTCGAAATCTCTCCAAAACTGTTGTCTACACAGTAGGGACGATTAAGTATCGAGTTTCGATCCTATTTGTTGAATTTCAAAGCCCACTTCCGTTTTAAGTGTACATTAGTGACAAAATATATATTTTACTAGCTGTTACCTGCGGGTTCGCTCGGTTACATTTTTTTAGGTTTCACGCTGTATCCCGCATATAGCAGGTTAGATAGAGGGAACCTGAGAACCTAGTGTTAAGATACTCCGTTCTCTTTTAACATTTCCGTTCCACACTTTCCGTCAAATTTCTTATATATTAGTAGAGTAAACTTTTCTTTTTTTTAACTTCACGCTGTATCCCGCACATAGCAGGGTAGGCAGAGGGTATCAAAAACCCTAGTGTTAAGACACTCCGTTCTCTTTTAACATTTCTGTCCGCCACTATCCGCCGAATTTCTTAAATTTTAGGATAGTACACGAAAGTGTATGACCTATCAAACCTCCCTTTACTCCTCATACTTGTCATATGTGTTAAAATATGATTGCATTCTATCCCATGGCAGTCTTATTCGAACTATAACATAAATAGGTATTTATTAATTAGAACACCGTCGTGGCACAGAGGCACAAACGTGCCACTGTAAACACGACAGGTTGTGGGTTCGATTCCCACTCCAGGAAATGTTTGTATTTTCATTTCCTGGGTTTGGTAACAAGGCAAAGCGCGGCGTTGAGTCTCGCCACTCAACACGCAATGCGAATTCAATTTGGCGGAAAGTGGGGAACGGAATTGTTGTAAGAGAATAGAGTGTCTTAACACAGGGTTCTCTGGTTCCCTCTGCCTACTCCGCTATATATATATATATATATATATATATATATATATATTTAAAATGCTGTTTCATTACCATCCCATAACCGCTCGCAAGGTCGATGGCAGTCCATACGACATACTATATAGTGTATAATGTGTATATGCGTTAGCAGCTATATTTTCTAATTTAAGATTTTATGTTCTAATTTTTTGACAAACAATCGTGTCTGCTATATTTATTAATAATAAATAATAAATGTCCCTTTTAAGACCTGTGTATTTGTACAAAGTTTCATGATAATCGGTTGAGTAGTTTTGGCGTGAAAGAGAAACAAACAAAGTTATATTCACATTTATAATATTAGTAGGGATGATTTTGACCTATCGGTACGTGCACGTTGCTATTGAAGCCACTTTGGCAAATACAGACGGATAGATAGACATTTACATATATATATATATATATGAAGTTATAATAGAATTCAAAGAAGAAGTGAGTGCGGTGTTGACTTCCGCTACTTGTCAAGTAAGGTAGCCTAGTACTGGGTTCGATTCCTGCTACGTTCAAGCTTTTATACGTTACGAAAATATTTCTCTTTTTTTAAGAGTGTGCACTTTAAAAATTATACAGAATATTTTTTTATACACGTATTTCTACGTTGTCCAACATAGCTTCACGCTGTATCCCGTATATAATAGGGTAGGCGGCAGAGGGAACCTAGTGTTGAGACCCTTCGTTCCCCACTTTCCACCGAATGGAGGCATTGCGTGCTGAGTGACGGAACTGAACGCCGCGTTTTGCCTTGTTACCCAGGAAATGAAAAATTCTATTTCCTGGAATGGGAATCGAGCCCACAACCTGTCGCGTTTACAGTCGCACGCTTGTACCTCTGCGCCACGACAGACATAATAAATACTGTGTTTTTTAATTATTCGTCACGTTTTGTGCATTTAATTTGAAGTCCGTTATCTTTTTTTATTAAAATCTTAGTTATAATTAAGATTAAGGTTTTATAGTCCCCGCAGACGGAGTCGCAGGATACAGCTAAGTTACACATAACATACATATTTCAGTACTACTTTACTTCCTTTTTTTCTTTCTCGCACATAGCAGGGTAGGCAGAGGGAACCTTAGAACCTAGTGTTAAGACACTCCGTTCTCTTACAACAATTCCGTTCCCCACTTTCCGCCGAATTGAGGCGTTGCGTGCTGAGTGGCGAAACTCAACGCCGCACTTTGCCTTGTTACCAAACCCAGGAAATGAAAATACTAACATTTCCTGGAGTGGGAATTGAACCCACAACCTGTCGCGTTTACAGTCGCACGCTTATGCCTGTGCGCCACGATAGGCGTTACTTCCAAAGTTCGATTTTCTATTTACATAACAAAAGCAGGCACGCGTGTACTGTAGCATCTTAAATATACCATCTTAAATTCATTGTCACCCTCATCCTGCTACTAAAACCTAAAAATACAATCTCTTGAATATTTTTGTGTATTGTGTTCTGTTTTGAACTGATACCAAAGAACACAGGTTCAATTCCTACTATGTTAATATTTATATATGGAATTATAGTATTTTTTTATAATTAGTGATGGTTCTGGGTTCGATTTCCATTCGAGGGCTTGATTGTATTTAAATTATTTTTATTTTCTCGCTCTGGTAAGACAAAATGTCATTGAATTCTGCCACTCAACATGCTATGTGTCGAATTTGGGTGAAAGGTGGAGAACGGAATTTCTTGACACTAGGCGTTCTGTCTACTCTGATAAGTAATATAGTAAAGCTCAATTGCAGTATCTCTTAAAATTCAAAACACAACGATTAATATATAAAATTATTGTAATATAAAAACTCCCACAAATCGGGATTGAACCCATACCCCGTATTTCCAATTAGATCCTTATAACTACTCCATAAATATAAAAAAACAACAAAAAACATTTTTGTAAAGGCCTTTATGGCACAGTGCGCCAGCGACTGATGTACATAATATATTTAAAGTATTTTTATTCCTCCACTCTGATAAGGTAAAGCACTGTGCGGAGTTGAGTTCCGCCAATCAAAACGTAATATTTTGAATTTGAGTGTAACAAGTGAAGAACGGAGTGTCTTAACACTATGTTCTATCTACTCTGCTATTTTACGAGAAAAACGTGAAACTGCTAACATTTTTGTACTTACTTTTTTAAAAATCTCTAAAAAGTCGTTTATAAGTAAACAGAGGCCTAAAAACGAGATTCAGTAGGAAAAGGGCGTTTGATTTAGATAAGAGTCCCTTTTAGATCAGCGCCTTCTTGCCTTCATTGTGTTTTACGGAATACTCAATTTTATGTAAGGAAAATATTTTAAAACCATTAGGCACAGTGATTAACCTAAAATAATATGATGGTAGTGTATTCGAATTTGTTTTGAAAATTTATATTATTTATAGTTGTAAATATATTAAATTATTTATAAGTTGCTTAGAAAAAAGTTTTGTAAAGTGCAACTTTTCCGTGATAAAGAAAATCAGCTTCTATATTTATTTAGTCATTCTGTATTCATCGAAACAAGAAAGTCCTAAGTCAATAATTATTGTAAAGACACCTACTTTCCATTAAACCGAGACCACGGCGTTTATTGACGGAACTCAAATGTCAAAATTGTTGAATAAAAATATAATTACTACCCCGAAAGAGATGGTATCTACAACCGATCGTGTTTACATTCAGATGCTCTTCCACTGTGCCATAATAGCCACAAAAAAAGAAAAGAACTAGCAAACGAAAACACCTTAAAACTTTAACGTATGGCTTAGCGGTCAGAGCACTTGGAGTTTTACCAAGAGGCGCGGGTTCAAGTCCCGATGCGTTAAAATTTTTATACGTTTTCCAATAATGTATCCTAACTTTTTTTTTTTTTTTATGGATACCGGATGGCAAACGAGCAGAAAGACCGCCTGATGGTAAGTGGTTACCTTCGCCCATGAACATCTACAACACAAGAGATGTACTAGATGCGTTGCCAACCTAGAGGATACAGATGGAAAGGGAGGATAATGTAGTAGTCCGCTATCGGAACCACCACATTTTGGGGAAAGGATGAGTGGGAAAGGGGAAAACCTGGCTTACATGCCATCGAACCGGAACACATCATAAGATATTTGGCGGTTCGTCTTTGACATGATAGTGGTCGCGAGCCAGACGGAGGACGAACCTCCTACCACCAAAAGAAGTGAAGTGAAGTGTGTGTATAACTCTTTCTTCTTATTAGCAATTTTATTTTATTAATAAATCTAATTAAATTTCAAACTCCAGATTAAGCCATTTAATCTACAAATCATATCAAAGACAATTTCGATAGAAACACAATAGATAGAAACAATATCTTCCAATTGGATGGAAATTGTAAGCCGTGTTGGTATTGTGTTAGAAACTAATAGACTTGCACACGTAGTCTGTCGATATAACTGATAATACTATTATCGTGTGACCTTAGTGAGAAATTTATTATTATTACTTGATTTTCTCCTGTCTAGAAGGAGAAGGTGGAGAGAAAGGAATTTAGTCTCTAGGCATAACGTTCCCCGTTTTCAGTATGAATTTATAGCACAATCTGCAGTTCTCTAAATTATCTCGTCGATCAGGGCTGAGAAACCTTTTTTGGTACGGGTCAAATTTATTTTTTTGGCTTACACACACTTTTTAATATTTTTTTATAAAAAGGACAAGGCAAATGAGCGTTCGGGTCACCTGATGGTAATTGATCCCCGCCGCCCACAGCCCCGTGTAACACCAGAGGAGCTACAGGTGCGTTTACGGCCTTTGAGGTGGAAGTAGGCGCGCTTTTTGAAGTTACCCATTTCGTATCGACCTGGAAACGATGCCACAGGTAGGTCATTCCACAGTTCAGTGGCACGTGGAAGGAAATTCCTGCCAAACCGCACAGTACTGGAATGCCACATATCTAGTTAGTGATCAATTGATTAATAGTATTTAAAGTAATATTCATTATATTGGGATTAAATTACAAAAATACGAAATATAAAAAAATAAATTGGTTGCACTTAATATACTGGCGGAAAAATATTTGTCCTGTCTGTAAGTGTCCCCACTCCCTACACATTATAAATGTGAATGTATGTTTGTTGCGCTTTCACGCCAACATGAAACCATTACGGATTCATGTTGCGTTGGCCAACAAACTTTAAAAAGAGTTATTATATAGGACATAGGATATTTTATTACAAAAAAAAATATTAATAGAAATATATTTTAGCAGACATATTTGTTTTTCTAAAAAATCTAAAATCTATTACTTCAAAGTCTTTAAATATGCATACGAGTATACGCACTAGAAGCATGTAAATTAACGCTTGGCAGGCCTCATATGAGAACCACGAGTTCTTCACCCCTGTCCTAGATGGATTTCGAATCTGCATCTACCATATTTATAAAACAAAAATAATAAGTTCCACGATATCTATGTTATAGATGTGTAAGAATTTTTTTTTTTCATAATATTTTATAATAATTTCCTTTAACTTCCAATATTATGCGCATAAAAGGTGGTAATATTATTTACGATGTCAGATTTTGATATCATATTTTAATATTGGGACGTAGCTTATCTCTTACGGACAGTGTCAAAAATGATACAAATATATATTTTTCTAACTTGCTACCAAGTAACGGTAAGTAACGGTAACTAACTGGGATACAACGCCAATTTCTAATCAAAGAACTTTTTAATTATTTATTCAAAGAACGTTATTTATCGATCTATCTGTTTAAAAATATCTCACAACGTTATTTCAATTCACTTTGCTTTGAAAATTGCACACGTGTCCGGATTTGACAATTTTAGCCAGGATCACCACTTTTACGACGACAAATAAGTTTTTACTGTTAGGTCTGATAAAAAGTAAAGCGTGTAATTCTAGAATTTTATGCAATTTTTCATTTCTTGGGTTTGGTAACAAGGCAAAGCGCGGCGTTGAGTTCCGCCATTCAGCACGCGATGCCTCAATTCGGCGGAACGTGAGGATCGGAGTACCTTAACACTAGGTTCCCTCTGCCTACCCTGCTATATGCGGGATGCAGCGTGAAGCTATGTATGTATGTGTATTTTTTTTAATAAATCAGTCAAAAATATGACGCGGAATACCGCGTCTAAGGAATCTTAGATTTTATGAATCTAATACCATATGTACATCACTAAAAATATTAACAAATGCTAATTAACGAAATATGTCATATAACAACATAATTCTTCATACAAAATAACCGTATAAAATAGCAATGTTAAAAACATAACAACTGCTAACAGGCTCAGGCACTTCTACCTCGAGTCAAGTTTGAGTGACATTTTAATGGAGTCGAAAGAATTTATTCAGGACCTCTGCTTTACGGACACATGGCGGCTCGAATAAAGTGATCTCTGGACGAGCTCAAAAGATATAGATACTATGTGTATGTGTATCTTTTTATAAAAAATATATTTTTGTTGTGCCCGTAGAGACACATGTGTGCGATTATGAACGCGACAGGTTGTGGGTTCGATTCCCACTTCAGGAAATGTAAGTCTTAAATATTTATTGTAATTAATATTTAATATCTTTATTTCCTTGCCCTGTTAACAAGGCAAAGCGCGGCGTTGATTTCCACCACTCAGCTCGCAATGCCTCAATTCGGTGGAGAGTGGAGAACAGAAGTCTTAAGAGAACGGAGTGTCTTAACACTAGGCTCTAAAGTTTCCTCCACCGACCTTGCTACGGGATACAATGTGAAGCTATAAAAACTGAAAACTTATGAATGTTGAAACTAAATTCAGTTATTTGATCTTCAATTTTATAGTTTACACACCAGATTATTTTTTTTAATTTTTAATTTAATTTTTAAAAGAATAACTTCACATTGTATGCCTTTGGCAGGGTAGTCAAAGAAAACATGTCAAGACACTCCGATAATCACTTTCGGTCCGTATTCGATATATTGCATGTTAAATGACGAAAATCAACACCACGCTTTATTTCAGAGCAAAAAAATGAAAATAATTCCTTCAAGATCCTAAGTATTGAAACACAAGAAAATAATAATTAGATGTTGAAATATAAAAATATTAATTGTATACTAAAAATAAAGCACTTTGAGTTAAAAATCTAATATTCCATAGAACATTATAAGTAAATTTGATTTATTGCACCAAACCTACAAAAACTAAGAAATACTTACAAATTTCGCAAGTAATAAACATCGGCGCCGTGGCTTAGTTGGTTAAAGCGCCTGTCTAGTAAACAGGAGATCGCGAGTTCGAATCTCGCCGGGGCCTTTCACATTTTTTATATAAAATTATTTTTTTAATAAAAAAAGTCTCTATTCTTTTTCTGTTTCCCAAAAAACATAAGTTTCCACATGAAAACCGCTGATAAAGATAAACCTTAGTTTGAGAAGGGTCTATTCAAAATGTATGAGATGAGTTGCGGCCGACCGATCCCGCTAATGGTTACTAAATGTCAGAAAAATTCGCCTCCACGCTTCGTTATGTTGGCTTTGTATGACTTTGATGCTAGTTAAAAGACATTACTGTATGGTAATTGCAAGTGACTCATGTATATATATGGAAATGTGGTTTCTGCTAGCTTTATATATATTCTAACGCCTGTTTTGACACAGAGGCACAAGCATGCGACTGTAAACATGACAGGTTGTGGGCTCGATTCCTTCTCCAGGAAATGGTATTTTTCATTTCCTGGGTTTGGTAACAAGGCAAAGCGCGGCGTTGAATTCCGCCACTCAGCACGCGATGCCTCAATTCGGCGGAAAGTGGGGAACGAAGTGTCTTAATACTAGGTTCCCTCTGCCTACCCTGCTATACGAAGAATACAGCGTGAAGCTATGTACGTATATATATATGTTCTACCTGTATATAACAAAAAAAAACTTCAGATTAGCTTAGCTTCACGCTGTATCCCGCATATAGCAGGCACTCCTTTTCACAGCTTTTCATGTGGTCCCATTAAAATTTCCTTAAGACATGACGAGTAGTTTTTGAGTTATTCGTAATAATATTACTTTTTTTTATTTGGATTTCTATTTTTGTAAAATATTATTAACAATTTTAAATATTCCTTCGTCTAACAATTTCAAATAGATAAATATTTAGTTGCAAATTTGAATATGCTCTAAGGTAGTGTCAAGGGGCATGTTCCGCCGCCATGTTTGCAGTTAGAGTCTTCAATTGGCCGTTTACTTGTAAAATAGTGCATTGCAAGCCACGTTGGTGTAACAGCCGGGAGGAATCTTTATACTATAAAGTTTAATATAACCGACAGTTTGAACGCGTTCAGTAACGTACAAGATGTAAATGTTTCTAATAGGATAAATGTACTGAACACAAATTGTGGGTTCGATTCCACTCCGGGAAATATAAAAAAAGTTATTTTCAATTCCTTAGCTTCACGCTGTGTCTCGCATATAACAGGGTAGGCAGAGGGAACCTGAGAACCTTGTGTTAAGACTCTGTTCCCCACTTTCCGCCGAATTAAGGCATTATGTACTGAGTGGCGGAACTCGACGCCGCGTTTTGCCTTGTTACCAAACCTAGGAAATGAAAAATTCCATTTCCTGGAGTGGGAATCGAACCCACAACCTGTCGCGTTTACAGTCACACGCTTCTGCCTCTGCGCCACGACAGGCGTTATATAATATACTTTTCGCGGAACTCAACGCCGCGCTTTGCCTTGTTACCAAGCCCAGGAAATGAAAATACTAAACTTTTACATTTCCTTGAATGGGAACCGAACCTACAACCTGTTACGTTTACAATCAGAAATTGTCCCACGCTACGATAGCCCTTAAAAACACATAAAATTAAAATAAATTACTTTTTTAAAGGAAAATATTTACAGAATCTGTACCTGATATTTTCATCTCACATTTTATCAACAACCATTAACTTTGCGTCCGTTTCATTAAATAGTTTAAATGTTGAAACAACTTTTACTTGCTACCTTACAAGTAATATCTAATATAACTTCTAGAAATAAGTAAGCGCCGCTGGCTTCTTATAGAGAACTTTAATTAAATTAAGAGGACATTTTTAACTTTTTTCTTATTGGAATATTATGATTAAATTTATTTTTTAATAAAAATTGCGACTAAGCTTTATGCCGCATAGCAGGTTAGAGAGAAACCAGTGTGCAATTTTGAACTCATCAATAAATTTTGCTTAAAAAAAATTTGCACTTATATCGATATTTTATACTCAAAATAATTCACAAATATTTCTGATAATTTAAAGTGTTGATCGCACACTTAAAAAACGAAAAACATTTTTAGAAAACGTATAAAATTTTGAACCCAGGGAGATTCGAACCCGCGCCTCTTGAAACCGTCTAAGCACTCTGCCCGCTTGTTACAATTTATTTCTAAGCGCTCAGGCACCTCACTAAGAAATCTAATAAAAGGAAACCGACTCCAAAAAAATATATTAAAAACTAATAATTACGAATAACTCAAAAACTACTCGTAATTGATAATCTCTTTTTTTTAAATCGGTTAAAAATACCAAGCACATCAACTAGCAAATATAAAACAGTTTTTCTATCCACAGCAAATCCTGTATAACACTGAATTTCTAAACGCTCAGGTGCCCTCACTAACAAATCTAATTTGCGCATCCATCGTCACGTCCGACTTTTGATCGGTCGTTTCAAGCACCATTTGGTTTCACGCCACGCTTTAGTGTACAAAAAAAATGTGGAAAGTGGAAAAAAAGAGAGAATTTCCAGAGAGAATTTTGTTAGTACATAATTAATTCGTTAGCCAGTTTGTTAGTTCAAGCTGCGAGGGAAACTGTCGGATGAATCAATGTAATTATACAGGCGTCCCTGTTTCCGGTGTAAAAAGGGTTCGTTAAAATATTTTGATATAAATTGACAGTATGAATTTTGTATTTATTTCGAGTTTTTTTTTTTATATATATTTTTAAAGATTAATGTTATTTTAGTAATTGTTAGAGATTATTGTGGCGCAGCGGGATAGTGT